>JAJPGS010001546.1:0-68349 GCA_028654335.1 Alnus rubra | reverse complement strand
CACTAGAACACCGCACCAGACCACCGACAGAAACCAGCCATATCATTGGAAGCCACCAGATGGCCGACCGCACCTGACCAGAGCATCGAAAACACTCCGGCTACTCCACGTGTACCGCACCAGAATTGCCGAACAGAATCATCAGTCGCTCAAAATGTCACAGAATCGCCGGCCGCTCACCACACCAAAAGAGGACTGGTACCAGAATCTCCGACGCTGCAAAACTCCATAATCATCCATATAGTTTGAGAATTTTTTTGAGCAAATTAAGAGTTTCCCTTTTCCTCCGTTTTTTCCTCCCCTTTTTTTTTTCCTTTTTTTTTTCCCCTTTTCTTGAGCAAATATAAAATACAAGTCGGGAGGAGTTAAGGAAGTTTATAAAGAATATGAGAGGTAAGGATACTTTCAAAAAATGTTTTTGCAAACGGTTCCTTAAACTAATTAAGGAACTTAATATGTTATGATTATAATATAAAATATATTTTTCAATATGCCAAGCGATCTCAATTGGAGATAAACTACACAGCAGTTAGATAGTCATTCTCAATAATGATAATCCGGAATCCGGATGGTTACAAAGAACTTGATATACACTATATATATTATCATTGTGCATTTTGATCATGAGTTTTATTTGCAAACAAAACTTTTTTATATTTTATTTTTTGCGTTTCTTTTTTATATTTTATTTTTTGCGTTTCTGTTTCATGTGACGTAATTGTAAAAGTAATTTTAAATATTTTATATTTAATTAAAATTATTTCTTAATAATTTATTCATAAAAGCAATCCTTTATTTACAATTCCGACCGTACTTTCTGGACGCCATTCTCTATGGAGCTGTTTGGTAAGTTGTGGGAAATTGATGTTTTATTTGAATAATAGTAATAAATGATTGATGTGATATAGAATTTGAGAATGTTTTATAGAAAAGTGAATTTGGTTGGGTTACCAAACAAGCTCTATAAGTTGCAGACCTGCAGAAGTACAAACCCACTCTTTCTTTCATTTCACCCCAAAAGTTTTCCCTCTCACCAAAGAGCACTCCCTCCCTCCATAACCTCCGCCTGCGTCCACCCCGCAGCAGCAGCCGCCGCCCACCAGCGACACCACCACCGGCAGATGAGAGCGACGCCCGCCATCTGCACCACCAACAGCCCAGCACCACCGTACTGAACGGTCCGAACACCACCACCCACGACCCACCATCTAGAGGGGTAAATTTTTTCAAGGGATTTTTCCTTTTGATTTTTAACTCAGATCTTTGCTATTTTATTGAATTGATGAATTTAATGGCTTTTAATTATTATTATTATATATATATATATATATATATATATATATATATATATATATATATATATATATATATATATATATATATATATATATATATATATATATATTTTATGATGCAAAACTGCGTTCATATACTGCGAAAGAATTTTTATTTGCCCAGCACATAGCCATAACATGGTTCCACTTCCACGTGGTGTAAGGGATAGCTCCTTAGGAGGATTACGATTCTTTACGATTTTAAAGAAATTTGAAAATTTTAAATTATGTGAATTTTTTTATATGACGTAAAAAATGCTAAATATTATTAGCAACAAGCTAACTTTGCCTTACGCGGCCTACCCACCATTTCTTCTTCTTTTCTTTTTTCCTTTTTCTTTTTTGTTATTTTTATATATTGTTTTTATATATATAAATATTCAGCAACAACGCCCACTTTAATGAAATGAGTCCGGATTGATGTACAACCTCACACAACCCCAAGTATATTGGAATGGGATCCATACAAAAAGGCTTTTATTTATTTATTATTTTTAAAGGAACAGCCAACTTTATACAAAGAGGAGACCTTAAAAAAAAAAAATATTTGAATAAATATTCTAGACTGTTAGCGACGAATACATCATGCAACGATTTTGTAGAAAAAAAAATTAAATCAAATAAAAAAAAAATAAATTGTTTGAGATTACATTTTTTTTAAAATTACAATTTAAAATGTGTTACTTTTTTAAAAATGTATAAATAAATGTATTTTTAAAAATTATACTTTTAAATTATTATTATTATTATTATTTTTAAATTGCAAACTCAAACCAACATAAGAATACCAAATAATGTTGCTAATTATGTGGGAAAACCCCTTTATACAAGACAATGGCTCATAGGGCTTGAGAGTTGAGACCATGCCCACATGCAATTCCTTAAAAGCCCTAACCAACGCCACGCCTTGTCCAACAAGGACAAGCCCACGTGGGCCCATGTCACATGCAATGTATCTTGCCCCAAGGGTCTTGATTTATTTTCGGGGACTGAAAAACTTCATCTGAGCCGTGTGATCGATTAATTGGGAATCTCGATCTTCAATTTGGGTGGATAAGCTCTGTCCCAACCTTGTCCCCGAAATGTAGGGACAAGATTCAACTGCCTCAATTGTGTTGTTCACGTGACGAACACCTTAGCTGCCCATGTCTACCTTTTTCCTATGTTGCTCTCCCGACTCTTTTTTAGGTGCGTGAATCTAGTAACCCGGCCTCTTAACCAAAATCCTGGCTCTGCCACCGATAGCATGCTTCAAACAATTTTCTCCAACTAACTTTCTCTCGTGCTTTTCACACCCTCTAAAGAGCGTACATACCAATATGAATGATGCTTAAAGATAGTGCTCAATCAATTGTCGGGAACCTTTAGGAAGCTGCCATTCCATCACATTCCTTCCACCAGGAAGGTTATGTAAGAAGTCTTAATCAATCCTTTATTCCTCAACAACCCTTTCAAAGTGGAACTAAATCTCTTTCTTCTATATAAAGGGCTCCCTGATCTGCTCTCTTTTTGTTTCTGTTCATCCAGTGGACAACACACATGCTTGCTCGCTCGCTCTTCTCTCTCTCTCTCTCTCTCTCTCTCTCTCATGGCGTTCCTCCCTCTTCATCGACGCTAGCCTTACTTCCCTGTTAAAACAGATGTAATGTTTGTATTTTTTATTTCTCTTTCATAGTGTCTTCTCTTTCTTAAGATTTAAGTTGTGTTTACTGTCATTCTTTCTAGAGCTTCAAACCTAAATCCTTGGTTGCTTTAGAATTAGATCAAAGGCCTGTTGAAAATTGGAAACCACACACACTAAGAGAGAATGAAAAGGAAGAGAGAAAATAAATTGATGGAAGACTTTATATTCTTTTATTTAACTTAATTCAAAATAACTTGCTTACATGGGTATTTATATGATACAAATGACCCTTCTAACTTTTTCACGTTAATTTCATTTATTTAGATTTCATATAATTCTCCATGTAACTCGTATGTAAAATAACTCTTAAAAAACCGAAAGACAACATCTTCAAGTCACTTAGTAACTTACAAGAATAATAAAAGACTCAAATAAATGTTATTAATATTAAGTATATTATTCAACAAGGCTCAAGGCAAGCTATATGCATGCGTTTGATTAATTTTTTTTTTTTGTCATTTGTTTCCTGTTATTTACTTCGGTACAATAACAAACCATTCATAAGACAAAATATTCATTAAAACACAAAAGTATTTTTCATTTTTATGTTCCATCAAAAAGTTTGGAAAATTATAAATAAATTTCTTTCATACCTTTTTATGTCTTCTTCCTTTACTTGCTATTAAAGCAGGATCTCAAAGATATTGTTTGGCATTGGCAAGAAGAAAGAATACGAAAGAACAAATCATGGCAAAAATGAGTAGTAGCAATCAAACATCCATCACTATTAGAGATATTGTAACAGAAGTGACATCTTCGATTCAAGGAAAGCTTTGTCAAAAATCTCCAATTCCCTCTAAATGTTCCATATTTAGAGTTCCGGATAGACTACGCAGGTACAATGAAAAGGCTTTCGAGCCAGAGTTGGTTTCAATTGGCCCATTTCACCACGGGAAGGAGAAGCTGCAAGCAATGGAAAAAATTAAGTTATGGTATTTGCATTGCCTCCTTAATTGAGCACCAACTACGAGAACTACTTTGAAGTGCTTTGTAGAAGATATTGGAAGAATTGAGCAAGAGTGTCGTGCATGTTACGCGGAAGAAATTCTTGTTCCTGAAAAACATTTCATAGAGATGCTTGTGGTTGATGGCTGTTTTATCCTTGAATTTTTACGCAAAGGTTCGGGGGAGGTGCAACCAGACATTGAAGATCCGGTGTTCTGTATGCCATGGATGAATTGGAGATTAGCAGATGACGTGCTGCTACTTGAGAATCAGCTTCCTTGGCACGTGCTTGATTGCTTTTTCTACCTAACCAAATCACATGCTGAAAAGACATCCCTACCTAATCTTGGCCTTTCGTCTAATGGATTTATATGGCCCACTCGTGATAACCTCAAACACGATCATATACTTGATTGCCTACGAAACTCCGCAATTGGAACATCCACAATAACACCGGCCTCTAAAACTTTGCAAAGAAACCTCATCATGTCTACGAAGCAGATTCCATCTGTGATAGAACTTGTGCAAGCTGGAGTTAAATTCAAAGCTGGAAACAGAAATAACAGCCCTTTTGATGTAACTTTCAAAGATGGAGTGATGACAATCCCACCGTTAAAAGTTTGGGAGGATGCAAGATCTATATGCAGAAATTTCATTGCATTTGAACAATGTGATCCAAGCAAAGACTTTGAAATGACCTCTTATGCTAAGCTCCTTGCTGACCTTATTAACAATGACCAAGATGCAGATTTTCTAAAAGACAAAGGAATTCTAAACCTCTATTTGGGCACTGAGGACGTAGCAAGTATCTTCAAGAGTCTTTATAGTGATGCTTCAGTTGGTGCTTTCCTTTACTCAGACCTCTACCGTGAAGTGAATGCATATTGTAGGCGCCCTTGCAATAGATGGCGAGCAACATTGAAGCGTGATTATTTTGGCAACCCATGGGCGATCATATCGCTCATGGCTGCATTCTTGATTCTAGTTTTCACTTTTTCACAAACCCTTTATTCTGTCCTTTCTTACTATAAACGCCCCTCTAATATCAGTTAAGAAATTGTAAGCTACTCTCAACGTGTGTTTCTTTCAGTAATAAGTCAGATTAATTGTGGATCCTACTGATTTTAGACGTTCTTTTTGCAAACTCCAAGTACTAAATATTTGTAATTGTAAGAATAATTGATCTTGATAAATACCACGGCTGTGTCAACCCAAATCTCATTATCTTAGTAATAAAAGTCAAATAATCACAAAAACTTGTACCATACATATTACATACATCCTGTCTCATAATTTGTTGGTTCCAATTATTGTTTGTTATTATGGTTATTCTTTGGTAGGTTTTTCTTCCTGTTGCTTTTTTGGTTTTGAGATTTGCGTTGATTGTATGTTTTTGGCATATGCTGAACCTCTCTATCAATCCTTCTATGTAAAAGAACACGTGTTCTCTTAGGAATTTAAGAAGAAAACGAGAATTGGAAAAGAAGAAATGGAATGAAATTCTATTGAAAAGAGGCAATTCGAAGAGCCACACCTTCCGATGTTCAATCTGAACAATTCAATAACTCTCTCTTTCTCTTCCTCTCATTTATGCAATTTCTTACGCCTACGCCTATCAACTGAATCAGTAAATACATTCAGTTACAACTACCAAACATAACGACTATAACGAACATAATGACTTCAGTTACAACTAGGACACATAACTAGATACAACTAACTATCCAGCTGTCAATGCCCCTCCAGCTTATCTTCTTTTCCTCCAATGCCACGCATCAGCCTTCTCTCCTTATGATGCCACATAACAATTTCTCTCCTTACGTTGCCACGTATCAACCTTCTCAGAAGAGGTCCTTACAATTCTCCCATCCTTAAAGCACCTTGCCCACAAGGTGGGGGTAGGCTTGTGTTAGAGAGTGGTACTTCTCCCAAGTTGCATCATCTTTGGATTGACCAGCCATTGCACCAGCAATTCAGTGATGAAACAATTGTTTTTTGGCCAAGATCGACAAGTTAAAATCTCCATCGATTCAGGATGCCTACCAAATACACAGGTGGCAAAATAGGTAAAACAGATAAATTAGAACTTAGTTTAGGTTTGAGCTGAGAGACATGAAAAATACTCTGTTTTGGTATGTAAAGCAAAAGAGCTAGAAGCAGCATATCTGAAATAGTAATTTTTATTTAAATTTCTTAGTAATTTAAGAGAATATGTGATTTTTTTTAATTATTATTTTTTGTTTATTTTCAATCACAAAAGGTGAATTATTCAAAGATGAATTTTTGAATGCTACAAGTCAGGACGTAGGAGTGTCCATAACTTAATCATGAATATACTCATTATTCTATTTGATGTGAGCTTCAGCCAATGGTGATGTGTGCGTGACGTTCCAATCCCATCACCACGGGCCCTATATTAGACATTATTATTGAAGAAAATCACTGTTATAATGTTTGAAACGGAAGCCTTTTTTTTTTTTGTTAAATCTTAATTTTCCCCTAAATAAATTTGACCACTAACGAGTTCAAACGAGACAATTCATTATTCATATCCCCCCTTATCCTATCAATTTCTCTTATTTATGTGATTTGGAGTGACCAGTTGTATATACTTTCCACAGAGCCTTGGAAATTTGTATAAAGGGTTGGGACGGGTGGGGTCAAGGCTTGCGATGGCTTTGTCCAATGGACAAGGAATAGGATATTTGACCCTCTAGATGGCTTGCATACTTTTGGCTCACAATTTGAAATTGACTAGTAACAATTCTGAATCCCAACTTGTCTTTTCCACGAAATTGCTAACATATATCCATCCGTCTCATATGGGTTTAGATTTCTAAAGTGGAAAATTATAAATTTCATTTATATAATGTTCTGTTTGTTCAACATAAAATGTTTTAAAAAAATAATTTTTTAAGAAAATATTTTTGGCCGATGTTCCGCGCGTACGGAAATCATATATATGTTTTATATTTTCATCCAATCATTTTAACCTATAAAAATTAATTTTTATTCACAACATAAAAATATTAATCAATTTTTATTAACACAAATAGATGAGAGATTACTGTATTAGCCTATTAATATTGTTAATTGGGTTTTATCTTCGAGGGAAGATTTTGTTTATCGGGTATTTTTAGTGTTTTTAGGCAATAGTTGTTGATTGGCTATCTGGATGTAAATTGGGATAGCGCAATAATTTTTGGTCTATTGAAGGAAGGTTTCTATAATGAGATAGTTATATTTTCTGAACATTGTGAAAAGAGGGATTTTCTATTTGGTAGCACCAATTACATGCGAGTTATCTTAATCCATAGTTAATTCATGATTAATTAACTACAGCATCTATTCTCGTCAGTTTAATACCTAAATAGGCCATTTCCCCCCCCCCCCCCACCCCCCCCAAAAAAAAAAAAAAAAAAAAACCCTAAATAGGCTATAAAGGCACTATAGAACTTTAATTTTTTTGTTTGTAATGATAAAAGGAATTATATGTTAGTGGAGGTGGCTTTAACTATCTTATCTCTAATTCTCTGTAGAAGAAACTACCAATCATGCTCATTCATAGGGTCACAACAAGCAACTGATCATAAAATTATTGGGAAAGAAACATGACAAAGAGATGATCTGGTGGAAATAAATACAAAATGACCATCTGGAAATTTATGACAAAGGAGAGAAAATAAATCTAGACGGTAGATTGCCCATTATACAACATTTTGGCTTGGTAGAGGAAATTTTTTAATCTCCCAACGGGCCAAAAAAAAAGAAAGAACATGAATCATAAGATACCAAACAGGGGCCACACAACAGCAATTTGCAATCATCAAAACCAAAAGGCACAACAGAATGAGCCCACCTAATCTCCCTTATAATGATACTAATTTGATTTGTATCGATTATAATGGAATGAGCCTATCTAATCTCTTGCATATTCGAAAATTCCCACTCCAGAAGTCTTTCCTCCTTCACTCAAGATCCACAGTGAGGGCATTTCCAAGTTGGGCTGCATCACTTTTCCATTTTCACAAATTTTCGTGGTACTCCCTCCACCTGAGCACCAATAATTCAACATTCAGGGATTGACTTCCACACTATTGCTCCTTAGAAGATCATCATATGGTAATGTTTCTTGTACTTATTAAGCTGAAAATAGAATGTGGAAAGAACATGTAACTCATCTTGGTCTAATAAAACCAAATTTTGTCCATAGTGGCTAAGTTTCATCAGTAGCTGGAAGCACATTATTCTCAATGCAAGTCAACAAGGATTGAAAGGAATCCTAAAACGTTCATCCATTTAGAATAAGTGCCAAAATCCAAAAAAGAAAAAGGGAAGCATCCCATCAATTGATGAAATTACCTGTCCATGACAATTCGTATATGTTGCTACTATGTGAGAATATGCATATGTTGTACCCTGCACAATTAATGATGTAACGAGTTATCTCATCATTGTCAAAACTGACTTCATATGATTTGATCTTCTAGATGCTTACTATAATGGAAAATCATTTTTTTTTTCACATGCAATGGAAAATCACCTGTATATAAACTAACATAGCAATTAACAATCTCTCATACTCTAAAAGCAACTGTCTAGTTTTATATAAAGAGGCCAATTCCAATATTTAAGAACCCTCCATCTTGTATCAACATTCAGGAGCAAGTCTGAAAACTTTTGATCTCCATAAACTACAAAATTTTACGAAGTAGATTGGATTCTATTGTAATCCATGCCGCAATGGCTCTGATACCATTTATAACGATCCACCCCCAATGACACAATATTGTCCGCTTTTGGCTCCCCAAACCAGACTTCCCATGAGGTCATTCATCCTGGGATTGCTCTCGCAGACGCACGCTTAACTGCGGAGTTCTAATAGGTTCATGGTCATCACGGCTTTAAAACGCGTTGTGTCATAAAGGGTGCATTTATACATATAAGCACATCCTCATTCCTAGGCAATGTGGAACATCACAATCACCCCCTCTTTGGACCCAGCATCCCCGCTGGCGTCCCTCATTGGGCTTGTGCACGCTCCCACCATCTCAGGCTGGGCAATGGCTCTGATACCATTTGTAACGACCCACCCCCGATGACACAATATTGTCTGCTTTTGGCTCCCCAAACCAGACTTTTCAGGAGGTCACCTATCCTGAGATTGCTCTCGCAGAAGCACGCTTAACTACGGAGTTCTGATAGGTTCATGGTGATCACGGCTTTAAAACGCTTTGTGTCATAAATGGTGTATTTATACATATAAGCACATTCCCAAGCGATGTGAGACGTCACATAGAGAACTAAGGCTTTATATTGATCATAGAAATCAAGTTTAACACTCTCCACAGGGAAAACCACTCTGAAGCAAGCTAAAATAGGTTTGAAGCAAGCCCAAGCCTCCAAAAGTTTTTCCAAGTGGGATCCTAGTATACAATTAAAATACAGAAAACTCTGCATCACTGAGGGCACCGTTCCTATCATGGTCACAAAGAATAAATATCCGCTTCAAGGCTCGAACACATCTGGGCCTCAAAGTTTGTGTTTCCTGATCAAATAGTGGACCTGTTGGATGAAGCACAGCTTTTTGTGCATAGTAGAAAACTTCAGGGATCTACAAAATTAAAACATTTCAACATTAAACTCCAAAAACTAGAACAAGAATGCAAGAATCAAACATTGCTTCAGATAATCAGAGTCATCCAACTAAATGCGGGATATATTAAACCAAAATCAGATCCTAGTAATCACTAGCTTGAACTGAGTCCCTGATGCACAAAGTAAAAGTTCAATCAAAACAAATCTATTACTATGCAAAATCCACGTAAAGAGGCGCACCAAAAGGGAAAATAATACACAGGCATAACTGTATACAGTACAAGACTGCTATGCATAGCACATATAGAACCTATCAGATGCCGCTACAGTGTCCATGCCAGGATCTTATCCTTGGGGGGGGGGGGGGGGGGGGCAGTGCACATTATTAAAATAACATAATCAATATAAATTATTGCTACTTTGATCTCAAACCAGATTTCGCAGAAGAAGAAAAAATCAATTTATAAAGATCAGACTAGTTCAGAATGTCTTGATATCTTCAATACCGAATCTTTAGGTCAAATTCTCAAGTTCAATCTTTTTTAAAAAGAACAACAGAAAGAAAGTAGCCAATTGTTCTTATTTAATATGGCTTCTATTTGATTGAAGAAGCTGGCCCATGTTCAAACCTATTGTAAGCATGTAACTCTTAAGCCATGGGCATAAAAAAAAAAAAAAAAAAAAAAAAAAATCAAGAAAATCAGAAAATAGTATTTGGCATCATTTTAGTATAGTATTATAATTATATCCATGAGCAACTGAAATACCAGTTGCTCAGTAGAAAACTTATGTTTCCACAGGCATTTTTGCTACACAACAAATTATAGTTGCTTGAAGACCCCAAACGTTTTACCTTCTCCAAAAGTATTTTACCAATTTGCCTTATCCCCACTTTTACACTTCTTGTGTACTTAAGTTGCGCCCCTCTACACTTCATAATGAGATTGATTTACTTATCAAAAAACATATTTTACCAAATACGAAAAATGAATCATAAGTGTTGGAATTCAAACATAATGAGGCTCTGCTACTGTCTCTCTAACAATAAAACAAATGTAGTGTTATAACAATGCATCAGCAAGACTAGGATATTGTAAAAGAGTTGACAAGTATGAACCACAAAGGCAATCAACAACACACGTACAAAATCACTAAAAGAGATAAAGAAGACGCCAGAAAAGAACGCCAATAAACAATACCTGAATTTGTTTAAGTGCTGAACATTCAATGCAAGTTTCAATCTCACGAAATTGTTGCATTATTGGTGACATCACCTGCTCCAGGCTCACCTGCTGGCTCTCATCTCTCATAAATAGGCATTAAGTTTATTTTCCTACTAAAATAATTTCTGGCTAAAAAGAAAAAAAATCGGGCATTGGCTGCCTCCACTGTGTGAAGCAGCCAAAAAAAATTTCACCCCTCTCTTTTGGTAGCAACAGATCCGGCCACAGAGAGAGAGAGAGAGAGGGAGAGAGCTTGTTTTTTTAGCGTCGCCGGAGACAGATCCGGCTTCCAAATCTACCGGAGAGAGGACGCCGGACAACAGAGGAGGCCTACTGCCAAGAGAGAAGCTGCCGAGAAGGATGGGAACTACCTGAGATACGGTCGATGCAGAGCCGGAGAGAGAGAGAGAGGAAATCTGCCAGAGAGGGACGAGAACTATACAGAAGAGAAATTTGAGAGAGAAAGAAAGAGGGGGGCTGCGTTGGAGGGAAAATGAAATTGAATAAAAGAAAAAAAAAATAACATTTCCACGTCAACTATTGTGCGGTTGTTGTGATAAATAAGTGCAGAAATCATTTTTCAAAAGAAAAAGTGCACACTGGGAAATGCTACCGATCGAAGATTTTTCAGGAGAAATGGTTCCAGACCTGGAGCCCATGTCTGTTAAAAAATTGTCTCTGTCCGTTATTTAATAATTAAAAAAAGCATATATTTTTTTATTTATCTTTTATGTATTTTTTATTTTTTTAATAAAATACATTTTTTAATTATTAAACAACGGACAGGACGGTCTTTCATTTCTCTGTTTCGTGTTGCAGTGAAATGTCAGGAGAGAGATGGCTGGCTGACGTGATTGAAATGCGTAGAAGATTGACATTTGTTGATAAAAATTCAAAAGAAAAAAAAAAATTTCTGGACGCCATTATTCTCTGATTTCTCTCCAAGTTGCAAACAAAATTCAAAAGAAAAAAAATTCTGGACGCCATTCTCTCCAAGTTGCAGACCTGCATAAGTACAAACCCACTCTTTCTCTCGTTTCACCCCAAAAGTTTTCCCTCTCACCAAAGAGCTACTCCCTCCCTCCATAACCTCCGCCTGTCGTCCACCCCGCAGCAGCAGCCGCCGCCCACCAGTGACACCACCACCGGCAGATGAGAGCGACACCCGACATCTACACCACCAACAGCCCAGCACCACCATACTGAACGGTCCGAACGCTACCACCCACGACCCACCATCTAGAGGGGTAAATTTTTTCAAGGGATTTTTCCTTTTGATTTTTAACTCAGATCGTTGCTATTTTATTGAATTGATGAATTTAATGGCTTTTAATTTGTTATATATATATATATATATATATATATATATATATATATATATATTTTGATGAATAAGTAGAACTATTATTAACAAATGAATCAACTGTACAGAGAAACCAACAAAACACCAAAACACATTACAAACTAACACTAACTCAGTATGTTAACATCAATATTCCATTTGTGACACAAGTTGATGTTTTCCAGAGTCTTCTTGAACTTCCCTTTCCCAGAAACCCGGAACCTCACCTCCCAGAAAATTAACTTCAATATCTGCTCTTCATTTCTAGGTTGACTTCCAAACTTTATCTCATTTCTTGTTCTCCAAAGACCGTATACAGCAGAGCTCAATATCAATTTGAGATATGCTACCTTGTACACTGCTATCCCACCCGCATCCCACCAGTCCTACGTGGTTTTTCATTTTTATTTTTTTTTTATTTTTTTCTGTCTTTTGAATGAAAAACGAGTTTGGAGGGGAAATTTCCCAACGCATCTTCATCTTTTTCTTTCTCTCTCCAGCCGGCCGTCCGACGATTTCCCCTCCCAACGCATCTTCATCTTTCTCTTTCTCTTTCTCTCTCTCCAGCCGGCCGTCCGACGTTCTTCACCGGCGACTGAGACGGAACTAGATCCGACCGAACGAAGGTTAGATTTTTCTAAAGTTTGGTTTAGTTTTTTTTTTTTTTTTTCTGGTTTTTTTTTAAGTTCTGCATCTTCATCTTTCTCTCTATCTCTCTCTCCAGCCAGCTGTCCGACGTTCTTCACCGGCGCCATCTCCACCGGCGACTGAGACGGAACTAGATCCAACGAAACAAAGGTTAGATTTTTCTAAAATTTTGTTTTGCTTTGTTTGTTTTTTTTTTTGTTTTTGTTTTTTTCTGGGTTTTTTTTTCGTTGCTCTGTTTTGAGCTTGAAGCTTAGTGCAGGAAAACTTTTTTTTTTTCTGTTTTCCTGCTCCTTGAAGCGCAGAACTGTTAGTTTTTTTTTTTTTTTTTTTTTTTCATAGGAAGAGATGATCCGTTCACTTGATGATACAGTTAAGCTTTTTTTAAAGTTCTGCATCTTCATCTTTCTCTCTATCTCTCTCTCCAGCCAGCTGTCCGACGTTCTTCACCGGCGACTGAGACAGAACTAAATCCAACGGAACAAAGGTTAGATTTTTCTAAAGTTTTGTTTTGCTTTGTTTGTTTTTTTTTTGTTTTTGTTTTTTTCTGGGTTTTTTTTTCGTTGCTCTGTTTTGAGCTTGAAGCTCAGTGCAGGAAAACTTTTTTTTCTGTTTTCCTGCTCCATGAAGCGCAGAACTGTTAGTTTTTTTTTTTTTTTTTTTTTCATAGGAAGAGATGATCCGTTCACTTGATGATACAGTTAAGCTTTTTTTAAAGTTCTGCATCTTCAAGCTCAGTTAAGCTTTTTTTCGTTGCTCTGTTTTGAGCTTGAAGCTCAGTGCAGGAAAACTCTTGCACTTCAAGCGCAGGACCTTGGACTTTTCCTGCTCCTTGAAGCGCAGAACTGTTAGTTTTTTTTTTTTTTTCATAGGAAGAGTTGATCCGTTCACTTGGTGATACAGTTAAGCTTAGTTTTGAAATTCAGTTCAAGGTAGAGAGAAAATGCTCTAGTAATTTTGTGACACTGCATTTTCTCTTAAATCTAAATGTTTTTGTAATTTTGTTTAATGCTAAAATTAGATAAAATTATAACATTCTACACCATATTTCATTGCAATGTTCTTCCTAGAAAAAACATTATTTCATTTTAATAGACATACCCAGGCATATTATATTATCTTATTATTATTGTATTGGTAATTCAAGGCCACATTCTGTCTTGGTTATGTTCACAGGTGAATTTTTTTTTTTTGTTTTTGTTTTTTTTTTTGAGAAAGAATAATAGCAACTCTTTTTTTGACATTTGAAGTGTTCATTTAAGATACGCATGTGACTAATGCAACGAAAGCTTTCTTTTCAGGTTGATATAGGATGGACATTGTCTGTAGTTCCTCTCCCTCTAAGCCAAGGAGTACTACTCAACCTTCTGTGGCATTTAGCTTGTGATATCAATAACAACCCATCCCAAAAACTTTCTTGGATGACTGTCGTGGCCAAAGCAATAATTCCAACAGACCCAGCAATTGCAGTGCATGTGCAACCCATCTTATTTCAAGTCTATAACATTCTCAACCATCAAAGTACCTTGCTCACACAAGCTGGTGTTGAGCTAACAAATATTCATTTTTTGATCAATGTCATCAATTCCATGATCATGACCTTTAAATAGTTTTAAATTTATTATATTTGTACTTCTATCATGGTTATGTAATTTTGTGATTGTTTAGGTTATTGTAGAAATGAAAAATGTAATGCTACTCATGGTTGTACAGGGTAATATCAAGGAATTTTTTTTTTTTTTGTTTCTAATGTGCTATGTATTCTGTATTTCCCTTTGGCTGCATCAACTGATATAAATGATTGTATGACAGTAGAGTTTGGTGCCTACTGGGGTATGATGTTGGAATAATAGATAGAGCCATTTGATAGAAGGGCACCAATTCAGCAAAGCATCGTGCAGCAGTTCCTTGTATAGAAGGGCACCATTATTGTGAAATTTGCATTATAGAAGGGCACCAATATTTCTTTCATTTGCAATGTATGGATGTGTTTTGCTCTTACACTTCAGCTGGCTTTGGTAATGATGATAATCTATGAACATATTACAAATTAACACATCAATTATGTGTGCCATGACTCCAAACAATTATTTCCACTTGCTGTAACAAAAGTTTTGGAATAATAGATAGAGCCATTTGATAGAAGGGCATCAATTCAGCAAAGCATCGTGCAACAGTTCCTTGTATAGAAGGGCACCATTATTGTGAAATTTGCATTATAGAAGGGCACCAATATTTCTTTTATTTGCAATGTATGGATGTGTTTTGCTCTTACACTTCAGCTGGCTTTGGTAATGATGATAATCTATTAACATATTACAAATTAACACATCAATTATGTGTGCCATGACTCCAAACAATTATTTCCACTTGCTGTAACAAAAGTTGCAATAATAGCAACAACAGCATAATAGCAATGATTCCAACAACAGCTAAAATGTATTTCCATACCAATACATCATTACAACATAAAGATATCAAAGTCCTCCATATCCTAATAGTTTAAAATTGCTAGAAACAGTAAAAAAACCCCAACGAACTCGCTAATGTAATCTGATAGTTTTTTTTCATCCGGTTGTTTTTCTTTTTCAATCGCCAATTGTACTCCACCTTGAGCAACTTCCATTCCCATGCTTGCTATTCTCTTCTATCACCATCATTTCACTATTTGTAGCTGCAACAACAACAAAAATACACACAACAAATTATACACATACTTGGCAGAGGTAAAAAATTACACCCCCTATAACTGTATTCAACCTTGTCAAAGTATTGAAATGCTGCAATAAAAAGTTCCATACTTTCTAGTTTGTTCAGAGGAATATTGTTGCAGCAATATACTATCATCTATAAACTCTCTCAACATATTAACACACATCAATTACAGCAACATACTAACAAGCCCAAAGCAAAAAACACCTCAATCAGCTATTACCAGAATCCACCAAAAAAGATACTGCATAAAAAAACTTCTGCATAAACCAAAACAAATAGCAACCACTAACGAAGAATATTCAACAAACAAATTAATCCCAACATAATCACATACCGATTAGACATCAACGAAGATTATTCAACAAACACCATAATTGATCATCTACCCAAAAATCAAACAAAATTACACCCATTTGAACTTCTCCGAAAATTTCCAAATAAAACAACTTAGAAATCAGTTTCTTTCCCCTTATCGGCTACGATCAACACCCAAAAAATACGTAAAAAAATCAACCCACAAATCTTTTTTTGTTCACTTCTCCCGAATCATTGAAATAAAAATATGCAAACAAACGCAAGCATCGATCTAACTGACAGAGAAATGAAATCTGAGAGAGATTTTATGCTTTGCATTTTTTTTTTAATACAGAAATTAAAGAACAAAACACTTAAAAGTACCTCCGGCGAGATAGATCCGGCGAGAGAAACTGTTTCCGGCGAGATCTGGCATAGAGAGATTCCGTCCAGAGAGAGATTTTCGGCGAGCTTCGGCAATATCCGTCGAGAGAGAGCGTTTCCGTCAAGATCCGGTGAGAGAGAGCGTGTCCGTCAAGTTCCGGGCAGATCTGGCAGAGAGATTCCGTCCAGAGAGATTTTTTGGCGAGAGATGGATTCCGGAGAGAGAGAGAGAGAGAGAGAGAGATTTTCCGGCGAAATCCGGCAGCGATTCCGTCGAAAGAAGGACTGCCGGCCGCTGGAGAGAGAGATTTGCCGGTGAAGAAAACAAAGAGAGAGAACTGAGAAGAGAGAGAAAGAGAGAGGGGGGTCTCGTAGAGGGAGAGGCACGTTTGGGATTCTAAAGGAAGAAACTAAAAAATTAAAAATTAAAATTAAAATCCACGTAGGTTGAGTGGGATAGCAGTGGGATGCTGGTGTACAAAATAGCATTTCTCTATCAATTTACATATTGACCCCATCAAGGACTTAGTCTTCCAAGTTCTACACCCTTCTTCTATCAAACCATCCCAACTAGTAGGAGGATTTAAGACATCACAACGTTGTAAACAGGTTTTCCAAATTCGGGAACTAAACCCACATGAAAAGAATAAGTGGTCACGACTCTCAGTTCCATTTCTGCAGAAGACACAATTTGTATTCCCCTCATAACCCCAAGCCAGCAATCGATCGCCAGTGGTGAGCCTATTATTGACTGCTAACCAAAGGATAAATGCTTGTTTTGGAATAGCATGCTGATGCCAAACCAGCGGCCACCAGTTGACAATGGCCTTTTTCTGTCGAAGATAATTTCAAGTATCAGAGCAATCATAGGAACCAGAACGAGATATGGACCACACAGGCTTATCAAACTCACCAATAGGCACTTCAGGTAACCTACTCTATATATCAACTAACATCTCAGATCGTGTAGGCTTCCAGCACCATACTCCATTTTTTAAAACAGAATTCAGTTTAGCGTCTAACCGACTATGAGAGTCATACACAACTCTATAGCCAAATCTATCAACCAAGCCTTCAAATGGGTGCCAATTATCAATCCACATATGAATCTGACTCCCCGTGCCTACTTCAAACTTAATGAAGTCTCTAGCTAGGCCACGCATCTAAATAACTTTCTCCAATTCCAAGAACTGTTTTGAGGAATGCTCACACTCCAAAATATATATATATATATATTTTATGATGCAAAACTGCGTTCATATACTGCGAAAGAATTTTTATTTGCCCAGCACATAGCCATAACATGTTTTCACGTGGTGTAAAGGATAGCTCTTTAGGAGGATTACGATTCTTTACAATTTTAAAGAAATTTGAAAATTTTAAATTATGTGAATTTTTTTACGTGACGGGAAAAATGCTAAATATTATTAGCAACAAGCCAACTTTGCCTTACACGGCCCACTCACCATTTCTTCTTCTTCTTCTTCTCCTTTTTCCCCTTTTTTTTTATTTTTTATTTTTATTTATTTTTTATATATTCAGCAACAACGCCCACTTTAATGAAATAAGTTCGGATACATGCACAACCTCGCCTTAACTATTACATTAACCCCAAGATATATTGAGATGAGACCCACACAAAAATATATTGAGATGAGACCCACACAAAGAGGTTTTTATTTATTTTTTTATTTTTAAAAGAACAGCCAACTTTAAACAAAGAGTAGAGATCTTAAAAAAAAAAAAACATACATTTGAATAAATATTCAAGACTGTTAGTGATTATACATCATGCAACCATTTTAAGGGAAGTTATGAAAGACTTGTCGAGGACAACTGAATATATTGTTAGTTATATTTTTTTAATATTTTTAATTAATTTTTTTTGAGCTTTAGATTTTTTTTTTTCAATTATAAAAAAATTGAAAAATTTATTTACCCCCTCTTAACCAAAATTCTAGCTCTGCCATTGATAACAGATAGCATGCTTCAAACAATTTTCTCCAACCAATTTTTTCCCAATCACTTTAGCAAGCTGCCATTCGATCACTTTCCTTCCACCAGGAAGGTTATGTAAGCAGTCTTAATCAATCCTTTATTCTTCAACAATGCTTTCAAAGTGGAACTAAATCTCTTTCTTCTATATAAAGGGCTCCCTGATCTGCTCTCTTTTTATTACTGTTCATCCAGTGGAAACACACATGCTCGCTCGCTCTTCTCTCTCTCTCTCTCTCATGGCTTTCCTCCCTCTTCACCGACGATAGCCTTACTTCCCTGTTAAAACAGATGTAATGTTTTTATTTTTATTTTTTTGGCATTTTTTATTTCTCTTTCTTAGTGTCTTCTCTCTCTTAAGATTTAAGTTGTGTTTACTGTCATTCTTTCTGGAGCTTCAAACCTAAATCTTTGGTTGCTTTAGAATTAGATCAAATGACTGTTGAAAATTGGAAACCACACACACTAAGAGAGAATGAAAAGGAAGAGAGACAATAAATTGATAGAGGACTTTGTATTCTTTTATTCAACTTGATTGAAAATAACTTGCTTTCATGGGTATTTATAAGATACAAATGACCTTTCTAACTTTTTCACATTAATTTCATTCATTTACATTTCATATAATTCTCCATGTAACTTGTATGTAAAATAACTCTTAAAAAACCAAAAGACAACATCTTCAAGTCACTTAGTAACTTATAAGAATAATAAAAGACTCAAATAAATGTTATTAATATTAAGTATATTATTCAACAAGGCCCAAGGCAAGCCATATGCATGTGTTGTTTAATTTTTTTTTGTCATTTGTTTCCTGTTATTTACTTCGGTACATTAACAAACCATTCATAAGACAAAATTTTCATTAAAAAGCAAAAGTATTTTTCATTTTTATGTTCCATCAAAAAATTTGGAAAATTATAAATAAATTTCTTTCATACCTTTTTTTCTTCTTCTTCCTTTTACTTGCTACTAAAGCAGGATCTCAAAGATATTGTTTGGCATTGGCAAGAGGAAATAATACGAAAGAACAAATCATGGCAAAAACGAGTAGTAGCAATCAAACATCCATCACTATTAGAGATATTGTAACAAAAGTGACATCTTCGATTCAAGGAAAGCTTTGCCAAAAATCTCCAATACCATCTGAATGTTCCATATTTAGAGTCCCGGATAGACTACGCAGGCATAATGAAAAGGCTTTCGAGCCAGAGTTGGTTTCAATTGGCCCATTTCACCACGGGAAGGAGAAGCTGAAAGCAATGGAAAAAATTAAGTTATGGTTTTTGCATTGCCTCCTCGATCGAGCACCAACTACGAGAACTACTTTGAAGTGCTTTGTAGAAGCTATTGGAAGAATTGAGCAAGAGTGTCGTGCATGTTACGCGGAAGAAATTCTTGTTCCTGAAAAAGATTTCATAGAGATGCTTGTGGTTGATGGTTGTTTTATCCTTGAATTTTTACGCAAAGGTTCGGGGAGGGGCAACCAAACATTGAAGATCCGGTGTTCCATATGCCATGGATGCGTTTGAGAATAGCAGATGACATGAGGCTACTTGAGAATCAGCTTCCTTGGCGCGTGCTTGATTGCTTGTTCTACCTAACCAAATCACATGCTGAAGAGACATCCCTACCTGATCTTGTCCTTTCGTCTTATGGATTTATATGGCCCCTTCGTGATAACATCAAACACGATCATATACTTGATTGCCTACGAAACTCCGTAATTGGACCATCCACAGTAAAACCGGCCCCTAAAACTTTGCAAAGATACCTCATCACGTCTATGGAGCAGATTCCATCTGTGATAGAACTTGTGCAAGCAGGAGTTAAATTCAAAGCTGGAGACAGAAATAACTGCCTTCTTGATGTAACTTTCAAAGATGGAGTGATGACAATCCCACCGTTAGATGTTTGGGAGGATCTAAGATCTGCATACAGAAATGCCATTGCATTTGAACAATGTGATCCAAGCAAAGACTTTGAAATCACCTCTTATACTAAGCTCCTTGCTGACCTTATTAACAATGACCAAGATGCATATTTTCTAAAAGACGAAGGAATTCTAAACCTCTTTATGGGCACTGGGGACGTAGCAAGTATGTTCAAGAGGATTTATAGTGATGCTTCAGTCGGGGCTTTCTTTTACTCAGACCTCTATCGTGAAGTAAATGTATATTGTAGGCGCCCTTGCAATAGATGGCGAGCAACGTTGAAGCGTGACTATTTTGGCAACCCATGGGCGATCATATCGCTCATGGCTGCATTCTTGATTCTAGTTTTCACTTTTTCACAAACCCTATATTCTGTTCTTTCTTACTATAAACGCCCCTCTAATATCAGTTAAGAAATTGTAAGCTAATCTCAACGTGTGTTTCTCTCAATAATAAGTCAGTAATTATGGATCCTATAGATTTTAGATGTTCTTTTTGCAAACTCTAAGTACTACATATTTGTAATTGAAAGAATAATTGATCTTGATAAATATCACGACTGTGTCGACCCAGATCTCATTATCTTAGTAATAAAAGTCAAATAATCACAATAACCTGTACCGTACATTCATCCTGTCTCATAATTTGTTGGTTCCAATTATTGTTTGTTATTATGGTTAATCTTTGGTGGGTTTTTCTTCCTGTTGCTTTTTTAGTTCTGGGATTTGCGTTAATTGTATGTTTTTGGCATATGCTCATTGATCAACTGATACAACAACTGAACCTCTCTATCAATCCTTTTGTGTAAAAAAACACGTGTTCTCTTAGGAATTTAAGAAGAAAACGAGAATTGGAAAAGAAGAAATGGAATGAAATTCTATTGAAAAGAGGCAATTCAAAGAGCCACACCCTCCAAAGTTCAATCTGACCAATTCGATAACTCTCTCTTTCTCTTCCTCTCATTTATGCAATTTCCTACGCCTATGCCTATCAACTGAATCAATAAATACATTTAGTTACAACTATCTTCTTTCCTTATGTTGCGACGTATCAACCCTCTCAGAAAAGCTCCTTACAATTCTCTCCTCTTTAGAGCACCTTGCCCATAAGGTGGGGGTAGGCATGTGTTAGAGAGTAGTACTCCTCCCAAGTAGCATCATCTTTGGATTGACCAGCCATTGCACCAGCAATTCTGTGATGGAACAATTGTTCTTTGGCCATGATCGACGAGTTAAAATCTCCATTGATCCAGGCTGAATGATGCCTACCAAATTCACAGGTGGCAAAATAGGTAAAACAGATAAATTAGAACCTAGTTTAGGTTTGAGCTGAAAGACATGGAAAACACTTTGTTTTGGTATGTAAAGCAAAAGAGCTACAAGCGGCATATCTGAAATAGTAATTTTTATTTAAATTTATTAGTAATTTGAGAGAATATGTGAATTTTTTTTAATTATTATTTTTTGTTTATTTTCAGTCACAAAAAGTGAATTATTCAAAGATGAATTTTTGAATGCTACAAGTCAGGGCGTAGGAGTGTGCATAACTTAATCATGAATATACTCATTATTCTATTTGATGTGAGCTTCGGCCAATGGTGATGTGTGCGTGATGTTCCAATCCCATTACCACGGGCCCTATTTTAGACATTATTATTGAAGAAAATCACTGTTATAATGTTTGAAATGGAAGCCTATTTTTTTTATTTATTATTAAATCTTAATTTTTCCCTAAATAAATTTGACCACTAACGAGTTCAATTGAGACAATTCATTATTCATATCCCCCCTTATCCTATCAATTTCTCTTATTTATGTGATTTGGACTGACCAGTCATATATACTTTCCACAAAGCCTTGGAAATTTGTATCAAGGGTTGGGACGGGTGGGGTCAAGGCTTGCGATGGCTTTGTCCAATGGACAAGGAATAGGATATTTGACCCTCTAGATGGCTTGCATACTTTTGGCTCACAATTTGAAATTGACTATTAACAATTCTGAATCCCAACCTGTCTTTTCTACGAAATTGCTAACATATATCCGTCTCTATGGGTTTAGATTTCTAAAGTGGAAAATTATAAATTCCATTTATATAATGTTCCGTTTATTCAGCATATAATGTTTTCAAGAAAATAATTTTTTAAGAAGATATTTTTGGCCAATGTTCGGCGCGTACGGAAATCACATATATGTTTTATATTTTCATCCAATCATTTTATCCTATAAAAATCAGTTTTTAGTCACAACATAAAAATATTAATCAATTTTTATTAACACGAATAGATGAGAGATTACTGCATTAGCCTATTAATATTGTTAATTGGGTTTTATCTTCGAGGGAAGATTTTGTTTATCGGGTATTTTTAGTGTTTTTAGGCAATATTTGTTGATTGGCTATCTGGATGTAAATTGGGATAGCTCAATAATTATTGGTCTATTGAAGGAAGGTTTCTATAATGAGGTAGTTATTTTTTTTTTTTTTTTTTTTTTGAAACAAATAATGAGATAGTTATTGAGGATCTCTTTTGTATGGAAATCGTCAGATTCCAAATTTGGAAGTAAATAATATATAAATGTCGTCTTTGTAATATGCTGTTTTAGGGGTTGTGGGTACGTATGTTGCCATTTGGTGGGAGCCATCCCAATCACGTGTTGTTTGTATTTTCTGAACATTGTGAAAAGAGGGATTTTCTATTTGGTGGCACCAATTACATGCGAGTTATCTTAATCCATAGTTAATCCAAGATTAATTAATTACAACATCTATTCTCGTTACTTTAATACCTAAACAGGCCATTTCAAAAAAAAAAAAAAAAAACCCAAATAAGCTATAAAAGCACTATAGAACTTTAATTTTTTTGTTTGTAATGATAAAAGGAATTATATATTAGGGGAGGTGGCTTTAGCTATCTTATCTTTGCAGAAGAAACTACCAATCATGCTCATTCATAGGGTCACAACAACTGATCATAAAATTATTGGGAAAGATACATGACAAAGAGATGATCTGGTGGAAATAAATACAAAATGACAATCCAAAAATTTATGACAAAGGAGAGAAAATAAATCTAGATGGTAGATTGCCCGTTATACAACATTTTGGCTTGGTAGAAGAAATTTTTTAATCTCTCGACGGGCAAAAAAAAAGAAAACAGAAATCATAAGATACCAAACAAGGGTCACACAACTTGCAATCATCAAAACCAAAAAGGCACATAAGAATGAGCCCACCTAATCTTCCTTATAATGATATTAATTTGATTTATATCGATTATAATGGAATGAGCCTACCTAATCTCCTGCATAATCAAAAATCTCCACTCCAGAAGCCTTTCCTTCTTTACTCAAGATCCTCCATGAGGGCATTTCCAAGTTGGGCTGCATCACTTTTCCATTTTCACAAAATTTTCGTGGTACTCCCGACACCCGAGCACCAATAATTCAACATTCAAGGATTGACTTCCTCGGAAGATCACCATATGGTAATGTTTCTTGTAGTTATAAAGCTGAAAACAGAAAGTGGAAAGAACATGTACCTCATCTTGGTCTAATAAAACCAAATTTTGTCCATATTGATTTAGCTTCATCAGCCGCTAGCAGCACATGGTTCTCAATGCAAGTGAATCCTACACTAACAACGTTGATCAATTTAGAATAAGTGACACCATCCCGAAATTAGTCAAAACAAAACATATGACAATGAGTAATCACTAGAAGACCCTTAAGTTTCAAATTATAGATTATTGAGATGGCATACAATCACAAGGTATAGCTACCATTTGGTCTTAGATGATATACAAAATGTTGAGGCCAGAAGTAAACTATTGATGGAAAGAATAATGATTATATATATAGAACTCTGGAGTTTTGACAGTAAGAATACATCGCTTTGTTATCTAGTCTCCAAAACGTACATAGACAATAGGATATGGAGATAAATAGATAAATAGTTTATAAGGAAATAAGTTAACAATATCCTGACAAGTTCCAGCAAATTTACCTCGCAGCTGCAACAAGTACAAAAGATTCCATTTCCTTTTTTTAAGAGACCAACAATTTCTGCCCACAACATATCAGTACTCAGAAAACATATTCAATTAATTAAATAAAACAATTGGCTTGTTCATCTTATTTGTATATATGATACTTTAGTCCGATCTGGCAGTACATCTTCCTCAAAGGCCAACTCATGCAAGCTTAGATCACTTTCAAAACAATAACGTGGGGGAAATGTGGAAGTTAAAGCTGTGATTGGAATCATTATGAAACAACAAATCAAACTGTGATTGGAATTATTGAACACAATAATACGTACTTTCTTGATAGTCTTCCGGGTATCTTACTTTAAGATGAGCTACACTTTCAAGCACCATCATTAGATGACTTTGGAACCAAAACTGGCTTTAGTCATATGAAATAATCCAATAAATCCAAAATTTCAGTATTATTGAGTTTGTAAATTAAATGGAAGTTCACTACACAAACTACACACTTTATTAGTTGGACTCATCTACATATGTATGTGTAATACTGATAAATAAAAGAACCTCCATTAAAAAAATTAGCTGTACGTCTTAGTAATAGATAATGTCACCATCAAAAACTTTTTTCAATTTCTTATTTCAACATTTCAATAATTGAAGGAATCGGAAATTACATAAGCTTCTAATCAGCTCAATGCCAGCAAACTGCTATTACCATAAATCAAGTCAGCCACCTTAACAATGATCACAGTACCATTTTGATAAGAATATGATTTCAAATAAGTTAGATATTCTTTTTGGCACAATTAAAAGCATGTATTAAGAAATAGCAAATTAGGCTTCGTATGCCTCCTAGTACCCATTCATGGATCTTTTCAAGTAAATTCAACTAATGCTCCGTTTGTTTCGACGTAAAATGGTTTCCGTCGTAAAATGGTTTCAGGGAAGTCATTTTTCAGGAAACCATTTTCCGTCGAAAGCATTTTTCGGTGTTTGGCGCGTACGGAAAATCGCAAATATTTTTTTATATTTTTATTCAATCATATTAACTTATAAAAATCAATTTTTATTCACAACATAAAAATATTAATGTAAAATAATATAAAAATCATTGATGACGAGATTCTGACTATTTTCACCTGATTCTGGCTAACATAACTAGAATTCGAGATAAAGGCCGGAATCCGGACAGTTTCGTCGGAATCTGGGATAACCGGATTCCGGCGAAAGTGGCCGGATTCCGGCAGTTTCGCCGGATTCCGGCACAAAATGCCGGTTTCCGGCCATCTGGCCGGGTCTGGCCAGAGAGGCCGGATCTGGCCAGATCCGTCCGGCCAGACGGCCGGGAACCGGCCGGGATCCGGCCTCCCTGGCCAGAGCCGGCCTGGAACCGGCCTCCCTGGCCAGGGCCGGCCGGGATCCGGCCTCCCTGGCCAGGGCCGGCCGGGATCCGGCCTCCCTGGCCAGGGCCGGCCGGGATCCGGCCTCCCTGGCCAGGGCCGGCCTGGATCCGACCTCCCTGGCCAGGGCCGGCCGGGAACCGGCTTTCTGGCCAGATCCGGCCAGATGGCCGGATTCCGGCCTTTCTGGCCAGATCCGGTCAGATGGCCGGAAACCGGCCGGTCTGGCCGGGATCCGGCCAGATGGCCGGAAACCGACCGGTCTGGCCGGGATCCGGCCAGATGGCCGGATTCCGGTCAGATTGGTCGCCGGAATCTGGCTGATCGGATTCCGGCGAAGGTGGCCGGATTCCGTCGCCAGATTCCGGCGACATTAACGGATGTTGGATTCCGATACCGGCAATATTTCGATGGTGGTCGGCTGCTTGAACGTGAAGGTCGACTGTACCGTTTAAAATAGATCGACTGCGTCTGGCGTCTTCGGAAAATGATTTACGCTTTTAAAAAGCGTAAATCATTTTCCTAAATTTACTAAGCATTTTTGGTCAAACAGAAATCATTTTCCGGTTGACTATTATTTTCGCCCCTACCAAACACCGGAAAATGCCGAAATCATTTTCCAGAAATCATTTTACGCCGAAACAAACGGAGCATAAGTAAAAATTATGACTTTCTTTTCATGGATATCGCAGGGAATATATGACTTTCTTTTCAAGTAAAAAGGTTTTAAGTTGTTCACCAATATATAGTTATCAACCTCGCCAACATACGGCAGCTGCACAACATGCTTCTATGCTTAGTCGGTACCAAAGTTTAGGGTAAAGATTGTGGCTTTGAAGTTATTTGGAAAAAGGAAGTAGTTGGTTTATGCTTTAAATCATACTAGAAAATATCAAATTTTTAAGGGTTTGATTATGTCTAAATAATAATAATAATAAAAAAAAAAAAAAAAAAAAAAAGCAAATCGGGAAGTTGTACACTAAAACTCAGTTACAAGACATCTTAGTATATAAGGCAAATCATTTATCTAAAAAAGAAAAAGAAAAGAAGAATAAGAAGAAGAAATGCAAAACATTTCAAACATAGGACTTTAAATAGTCCAGATGTGAATTAATTGAATATAAACTACCTCCTAACAGGAAATAATTGCAAGAGGACCAAAATTTCTGCTGAAATTATGGCCTATGTAAGCATCAAGATCAACAATGATTAAAAATCTGTCAAGTTGACTGTGTAAATTTAAAGTTAATAAGACATGAAATAAATACCAAGGAATACCAATTCATATATAAAAAAAAAAAGTCAAAAAGTATATGGCCCCCCAGTTATATGTCACAAGAAGTTAGTCAAAACAAAACATATATATGACAAGGAGTAAATATTGGAAGGACCTTAAGTTTCAAATTACAAATTACTGAGATGGCATACAATCACTCGGCGGTATAGCCTACTATTTGGTCTTAGCAAATTCTATTGTGGCTTAATTACATCATTAAAGGAATCTCTCGTATCAATTAAGTAGCAACATGTGAGAATGGAGATAACAAAGTTTTGGATTCCTTTCGGGTAAAGCCATTATGAATATTATGTATTTATCCGTAAATACATTACCTCCAATGATTTGTCCATTTCACACCGCAAATTCGAACTGCTAACTCCCATGAGCAAAAATACAATGGAAACAAATAACATAAAATTGTTCCATTCATACCAGCCACAAAATGCTGAATGTAGTTTTTTTGATTTTTTCCATGTCATTAATTATTTATGAATTTTGAATATATGGTAGAACCATTTTTATTCAATACAAGAAAGATTCACTATTTTATCTTTTTGTCTAGGAGTAGTGTGCTATATATATATATAAGCCGTTTGTGAAAACGAAAACTAGGCCGGCTATGTTTGTGATAAATTGTACCGGTTTGATTTGAACCATACGTGTCTTTCCACCGATACAATTTCATATTGCCCTCTAAGTCATGTAGTGAGAACTATCACAACTATACAGTGAAAAGCATCATTTAATTACTATGTAGTAAAGCTACGGGGTGAGACCAAATTTGTGAGAAAGAGGTTAAAACAAGTCATAGAAGACTGTCCCCACCATGAGTTGTGAAAGTCAAGTCCTAACATGACATATACCATTTGGGAGCTCTCAGAACATCTGCATAGAAGAGATGGTTGTGCAAAGAGCTATTACTATTAAGGCACTGAATTTCACATGCCAAAGAATCAAATACTGAACATAAAAAAAAAAAAAGAAAAAAAAAAGAAAAGAAAAAGAAAGTGGGTGGGGATATGTTTAAGTTCTTACCCATGCATCAATTCCTCGAGACATCTTATGATCTACGGTTTCTTTCTGCCCTCTATGAAATTACTATTCATCAACTTTATAATCAGCTAATGGTTAATTTTCGTTGCAATTACCCAATGAAATTTAAACTTGCTTACAAAAACTAATTGGTAAATGGATATTAAAACAGAAAATAAAAAAATATATAAGGAAGTGAGTAATAGAATGCATGTTTTGCAAATAGTGACCAACAATCTTCTTTTGATAACTCTATTAGACGATAACACATTGTTCGAGCAACTGATACAACCCGATCACTAAGAGTTGTTACAATGATCTCACTTCCTTGTGCCCCCACATTTGAAGGATTTACAATAGTATCTCTTAATACACATAATTCTCATTCCACACATCATCTAAAACAAGTAAAAATTTCTTTTCCATTAAACACTCATTCAGTTAATTCTCATTCTCATTGTTGAAACTGATTTAAATTCATGACATAACAATGTGATAAAGTTACTGCCTCCAAAATTGTTTTTGTTACCTTAAATATGTCAAATTCTTTGAAAACACAAACACAAATATCAGATTTTTCAACCAACGAAGCTGTGGGCAATCTTTTAGATGATTTTCCTGCAACACGTTCTCTCGGACCTATAGGAGAGATCCTTTTGTGGTTCTAGAGATTCTAGTGCGCCAAGTATCTCAAAAGATGAGAATTATCTAGTTGAAAAATTAGGGAAATATGAAAAGCAATTATGTTTGAAATCTTTCAAATCACATATTTAATTAGTTGTATTTTTCCTTCTTTGTCCACACTCTTGAGTCATTAATGGTATGCAATAATCAATACCGTCGGTAAGTCTGAAATCAAGAATTTAGATCCTCTCCAGTTCAGTTCCAGTTAGTTATAGGGCAAGGGTATATTTGTCCAAAAAAATAGGAAATGACAAAATTATCCATGATATAATAACTAACTGGATACTCTCCAGTTCAACTAAACTGGAGAGGATCTTGTTCCTAAAATCACACTCTAGGTCATTAACTTAGGAGTGCAGAATTACCAACATATTCTCAATCAATAATTGTGCAAGTGGACTGCATTATTGTGTTCAAGTGGAAGAATAGTACCAAAGATCTTATGTGGACCACATATATAATATTTCGGTCCTATATTGAAAAAAATGAGGTTTATAAAGATATTCATGAGTGTTAAGTCTCACGTTATCTAATTAGTAAGTGAAATTGAGATTTATAAAGAATTCTAGAAAAGTTTCAAATTAACTAACCTTTATAAAGTGGTAATGCAGATGTGAGTATGTAGTGATTTTTCTAGATCATTACAATATAAGTCTTTTAAAAAAATCTTGTTAAAGAATCAGAGGAAGCACATTACGATCATCTCTCATAATGCCAAAATAGCAAAACAAACAATATTTCAACAAAACCATTTCCTTCAGCGTCAGATATATATTCATTCATCCTAAGCACTTAATCCAAAGAATCTGCACCTTAAATATCGCCATTTTAAAAAGATCTCAAGGATTGGCAAAGGCATATCAAACTCTCAAATGCTTCAACCCTTGATCATCTAATTATATATTTCAATCGTGTTTAATTTCAATATGATGATTCTAGTCCAAGAAACATTTCTCCCTCTTTTCTAAAGGAGATAGATTTAAGAAGGAAGAATGCTACCTCATTTATAGCAACAGAATTGATTTACATACATGCATAGAATACTGAAGGGTACTTTGGTATTGGTATTGCGATTTCGTTGATAAAAAATGTAATTTTAAATCAAATTACAAAAAATAAATTATTTGGGATTGAATTTTTTTTTTTAAAAAAAAATTATTATTTGAAAAAGTGAAAAATCTGTGTTTTCAAATCGCATGCAAAATTATGATTTTTTAAAAATGTGAAATTTTAAAAGTTAAATTGAGATTTTAAAAATCAAATTGCAATTTTGTTATACACTTAACTTTTTTTTTTTTTTAAATCATGTTTTCTAATCACACATTTTCAAATCACTCATTTTAAATTGTATTTATTAAAATCGTAAATTCAAACGAAACATAACCCTATATTATTGAACAAAACAACGAAGGTCACCGAAGGAAATTAGTTATTCAAGAGACGAATTGAAGCTGATTCCGTAAAGAAATTGATATCATGTCTGGTACGTCTAGCTAGCTAGCATCCTTGTTCATCATCAATCAGTTGATGAGGATGAGCTGATGAAGCCGCAAGCATCTCTTAATTATTTCTTTTTATTTCTTTTTTAACTCCAAAAAAAAAAAAAAAAGTATAATCATTAACAGACGTCTCCCATTCCCGATGTTCTTCGAGTTCAATCTTTGCTTAAGACAAAATTACTGTTAAATTATTATAAAAAATTATTGATAACATTCATTACCTTTTTGATAAATAAGAAATAAGAAAAAAACAAAAATAAAAAACAAGTCAAATGTGGTGGATTGAATATGGGCAATCGTGGTGGACTCCACACCATCTCACTAAAGAACAAATGGAAGAACAGGAGGCGCAAAGCTACGAGTAGGAGTGGACCAGGGGCTATACGATAATAAAGTTTGTTCATTAATCATTTGTCTACTTAGGCTATGGTTAGTTTGGGTTTAATATTTCAAAAGTCCGATCTTAAAATATACTATTTTAAAAGTCCGATTTTAAAATGTACTATTTAAAAAATAATAATTTTTAAGAACGCAGTTATATATTTGGTAAACTTACAGTTTGATTTTTAAAATTATAATTTAGTTTTTAAAATTATGTGTTTTCAAAAAAACACTCATTTACCTCCCTACGATTTGAACCAGTAAATTTTACATGTTTTCGATTCATAATATTTTAAAAGCGCAATTATAAATGAATTATTTTTTGTAATTTAGTTTAAAATTTGTACTTTTTATCTACAAAATTGCAATTTAAAATACAACTATTGATCCATTGATTTAGTTGGAAAGAGAGAGGGACAGAGTGAATGTTATCATAATAACTATCATATGGTTGTTCATGGCCTACCACCAACAGAAGGAAAAAGAAGACAAGAAAGGTCTATTTCCTTTGAAAAAGAGAGACGGCAATCTAGAAGTGTAGAATTACCAACATATCCTTAATCAATAATAGAGCAAGTTGACTACATTATCGTGTTCACGTGGAAGAATAGGTATCAAAGATATCTCTTGGAATAATGTCATGTAAATAGGACCACATAATCGAGGGAGATACAAATAATGTCATTGTTTCAATTCGGTGGTAGAAATACCATTTTTTTTTTAAAAAAAAAAAAAAAATAACCTTCATATCTTGAAAAGCCAATCTAACCACATCGGCATTTTCTTTATATATATAATATATATAATTAAATTCATTAAAATAACGTTATTTTAAATTTGGTAAGTTTATGACCTTTAGGTTATGTAAAGTTTTTTTTTCATTATTATCTCAAAGTCATACCTTATTACATTTACTTTCTTTTTTCTTTTTTTTTCATTTATTTGGATAATCCAAATCTTGATTACTCTATAAGCCAATGACCACTATCATAGACCACTATGGCTAATAATCGTAAATTGTATAACAAATGAAATTTTAATATATTCAAGCCTTCTAATAGTAATAACCACATTATTTAATCTTGCATATAGATTTAGATAATAATTCAAAACGCTCATAATCTTATATACGGATGACGGATAATAACTTCATTTAATAACCTTGTGGACGTGGATACGGATACCTAAAATTAATAATCGCATTATGTGGATACGGATGCGAATATTACTAATAATTGCATCCGTATTTTCACCCCTACTTGATACCCCATAAGCAAATTTCATTTCTAAATTTCTAATAACAAAAAAAAAAACAAAAAATGTTAAAAAGCTAATTTTAAGAGTAAGTATTATTAACAACTCTGTACCACTTGATTTCTTGAGAGAATTTGTTGAATGTGCATGGTAGATCAAGTAGGTGGGGGCGGATAAACATCCATTGCTAAAAGTGAGGTTATGGTAAGCTATCCTGGTAAAGTAAATGGATTTTAGTCTTTAATTGTCGATTGGAATTTCAAATAGAGAATAACTTATATAAGTGCACTCATAGTGAGCTCTTTAAATTTGTTTGTTTGTTTGTTTTGTTTTTTTTTTTTTTTTTTTTGTTCTAAATTTTTAACGAAACACACAAAAAGTATCATTTAACAAACTCTCTATAAAAAAAATAAAAAATAAAAAATAAATTAAATTTAACATGTCAGAATCTCTCTTTAAATCTAAATAGCCAAAAAGTAAACGTTAGATATTTGTTTTTTAATATTATTTTTGCATTGAATATTTCAAAAGGTTTTGCTTGACTTGAATTTAATGTATTTAATGCTTTTAGTAGTTAACTTTATCAATAAAAAATAGTATTTATTTAAAGTAGAAAAACATTTATAGAGTTTGTTATTTAATAGCTTTAAAAATGACTAGCTAAATAAACAAAAGTAGATTTTTCAAAGTAAATTTGGAGAAATTTTAAAGAGTTCATTGTGAATGCTCTAAGGACCTGTTGTAAACAAGGTTGTTTACATCCCCTAATAGTAACCCGCCAAATTAACTTGAAAAACTAAAACACTTTGAGACAAAAATACATGATCACACATATTCTTTAAAGAAAAAACCTGATCTAAAACTATCGACTAAAAGAACACCACCAGATTTGAAACATATTCTTCCCGTTCTTCTGCCATGCGCCACTGTCTTGGTGCCTCATTTACAATTCAAAAGTTATTCTCTTTTATTGAATTGTTTATTCATGTCAATTGTAATTAATATATTGGCGTTTTATAAATGCTAGCAAATCTTCTAAATATATCATTTTATTAGGGTATGGAGCGTTTGAGAATAATATTATCGTCGTTTTAACCACATGTTTCTTTCAAAACACACTCGGGGAAAGAGAAAGAGAGGTGTGGTTGCAACTTGCAATCTCAGCCATGTTTTCTTCTTTGGAAATCAAAGGAAATGAATATTGGACTTGACTATTGCAGGGATGGACCCGGCAGGGGCAAGGGCAGGGGCAGTACAACGTAATAGACCATTAACAAACTTGACTTTTCTATAGGATGTGCCATCTACCATTCCATGCACTTCTGTAGACTTTTTCTTTTTTCTTTTCTTTTTTTGTTGAGAAATTAAAAAGGATAATTAATGGTTGAGAGGGAACCACGAAAGGAGATAGTTTTGGATTCCATTGGTGGATTGAATATATATGGCCATTTGTTGTGGTGGACTCCACATCTTGTCATCACTAAATCAATTAAATCAAAGAAAAATGAAAGCAGGCAACTTGTTGGATGTTTCCTGCTTTGTATGGGGCAGAATTATGTTGGGTCAATGTTTTCTTTTCTTTTTTTTTCCTTGCTTGAGAGGCTGAACCAAAATACATATTTGCAAATGCCCATTGGCCCATTAGGAAGGATTTTAAAAGACAAATATCAAAATTTAAAAAGATGGAGAATTTGGCAGATGTCCAAGCTTGGGTTGGAAATGAGAGAGAGTTCCCAGAAGAATAAAATTGTTTATGATGGCTATGTTAAACTGAATTTTATTGTAGCTTAGAGGAAGGAACAAGGCCAAGTCCATGTCCATTGTTTTAGACTGGTAGACATATTTGTAAGTTGAGGTAATAATAGTGGCTTCTCGATGCGGCGTGACGTATGGTAAGCTGAATCTGCGAACACTAAATCAAACTTAACCCTTTTATAAAGCTTATAATATGGGAAGTTGAATCTGTGATCATTAGATCAAACTTAACCCTTCTATAAATCTTATAATAGGAATATAGGAAAACAAAATAAAAATTGTCTCTGGAGTATTCTTATTGAGAAAACTGAACAACAATAACAACTCGGTGGTCAAACCAACATTATTGTGATTAAAAACAAAAATTAGGATTCTTCGCAAAAAGTAAAATTAAAAAAGTAGTCTTTATTAAAAATTGTCGCAACTTCCCTCAATGTCACGCGAAGTTTCTATTATATGATTAGTCTCATTCTTGCTCGTGCAAAGGTCACACAAGATTTTGTTAGAAAATGTTCTATTTCCCAAGACTCGTGAGACACGAGAAAGAAGAAAGCAAAATAAAGATAAACAGACAATCACAAAAGAACACAAGATTTTTGTGGTTCACCTCTAAGGGCTACGTCCATAGAGTTGCAGCAGATATCACTATGATTGAGCAATAATACCAGAAACTTTTACAATCTAGAGACATTGATTAAACTATTCAACTTTCAAACTCATGAATACAAAACCTATAAAAGATGTCTCAGTGTTCCCACAATTTTTCCCATAACATCATAGGCTCATAACATGTCTTTAAAGACCCAGGCTCCACGCCTCAACAGATTTTTCTCCCAAATAATTGCAAATTCCCACTCCAAAAACCTTCCTCCACTCAAGATCCTCCATGAGGCCATTTCTAGGTTGGTTTGTATCACTTGTCTATTTTCACAAATTTTTTTGTGCTACTCCCAACACCTAAGCACCAATAATTCAACGTGCGAGGATTGGCTAGCAGCACTATTGTTCCTCAAAAGATGAGAGCATATGGTAATGTTTCTTGTACTGATTCAGCTGCAACACAGAAAGATGTACATATTAATTAATCTTAACTTCTTTGTACTCACAAACCTCAAACAAAATGTTGAAAAGACGCCTACCTCATCTTGGTCTAATAAAACCAAATTTTGTCCATATTGATTCAGCTTCATCACTCGTTGGCAGCACATGGTTCTCAATGCAAATTGATTCAGATTTGTCTCCTGCATAATTGCAAATTCCCACTCCATAAACCTTCCTCCTTCACTCAAGATCCTCCATGAGGAAGCATCCCATCAATAGATGATAAGTAGTATGTGTAGCTACTAGACAGTTTAAAGTAGATAAGGCATGACACTGCATCGATACTATGTGAGAATATGCATATGTTGTACCCTGCACAATAAATGATGTATCTCTCACATGGAAAATGGTTCTCAATGCAAGTGAATCCTACACTAACAACATTGATCAATTTAGAATAGGTGACACCATCCCAAAAGGAAAAAAGAAGCATCCCATCAATAAATGAAAATTACCTTTCCATGATAATCATTATTTGTTGACACAATGTACACTAATAAATGTGGAACATTTTAGCTGACACTAGTGTGTTATCAAGAATAATTATCAGAATAATACATCTATTGTACGACATTATCTGGTAAAATATAAGGATACATGGCACTTACTTGACAGTAGCAACTTCACTCGAGCTACTATCGTGAAAGCGTTGCCCGAAGTTTTTGTCCAATGATTAGTCACATTCTTGCTCGTGTCAAGGTCGAGCAAAGGTCACGCAAGATTTGTCTCCTGCAAAATCGCAAATTCTCACTCCATAATTAGTATGTGTAGCTACTAGACAGTTTAAAGTAGACAAGGCATGAAAATGCATCGATACCATGTGAGAATATGCATATGTTGTACCCTGCACAATAAATGATGTATCTCGCACATGGAAAATGGCAACATACTCTGAAAGCAACTATCTAATATCATATAATGCATCGATGCTATGTGAGAATATGCATATGTTTTACCTAGCAGTTGCAGCGAGGCACTGCATTACATCTGACACCAACTGGAGAAAATGCCAAATATAACTTTTCATGGCTGCTTCTGATATTACAACAATTGAATCCCTGAACAAAAACAAAAAAGCCAACAGAAATATCAAGGAAAGAACAATTGTTAAAGTGGTTGAAAAGTGAGAAAATCATATTTATTAAGTAAGAAAGACTGGGTAAAGGAGAACTTGGCACAGATTTATAAAAAAGGTGTCAACAGAAAAAAGAGGAAGAAATAGAAAAAGGCTGTATTAGTAATGTTGAACTATAAGTTAAAATGGAAAATTTATGACAAAAGAAACACAGAGAGCCCAAACCTGAATCTGCATCAAAAGATTGCTAACAGTGGCATCACCATCTACCATAAGCAAGAATTCCCCCTTCTCATTCTTAACCTCACCCTCCTCCCCTGCATCTTTGTGCATAGAATCCAACACATCTTTGACTTGGAAACACATGCTCTTGAGCACTGCTCGAGCAATGTGAGCCTTGCTTGTAAACCTTGTGATCCCAATACAAAAGCAAATCAGTACTGAGAAAGCAAATCCAATTAATTAAATAAAACAATTGGCTTGTTGATCATCTTATTGGTATAACTGTCAACGAGAATAATGACACTTTGGTCTGATCTGGCAGTACATATTCCTCAAAGACCAACTCATGCAAGCCTAGATCTCTTTCAAAACAACGTGGGGCAAAGGTGGAAGTTAAAGCTATGATTGGATAAAAATACGTACTTTCTTGATAGTCTTCCCAATCTCTTACTTTAAGATGAGCTACACTTTCAAGCACCATCATCAGATGACTTTGAAACCAAAACAGGCTTTGGTCATCACAGCTCCTGAGCTTTTGGAACCAAAAGGACATAATATAATCAGAGAAACACATGTTATAAATTGAGAGAAAAATATAAACAGAGCAGAGCACCCTGCCTCAAAGGAAAAAAAAAGTGCTCAAGCTTTTCTTCATTTTTAAGATAAAAAGAGAAAAATATTATTAGTTTCCTTCAAAAACCAGATACATACCAAACTGAAAAATGAGATTCAAATGCCATTCATCTCAACTAATCAAGTAATATTGTTCAAATTTCTGCATTCCTATTCAGGATAAAGTCACAGGGGCATTATAGTTCAATGGAATTTTTTATTTTATTTTATTTTTTAATTTTTAAAATGACACTACTTATAACAGAAACCACCTTGATGTAGCTCAAAAGAGGATTTTGAACAGCCTAACATGAAAGGCAAACAAACCATCTATGAGTTTTTTTATAAGAAAAAAAAAAACAATTGAAAAACAGTCAGTGACAATCCAGCAATGTCCTATCTCCACCTTCAGCTTCTAAAAGTAGAGAAAAAGCTCCCAATCCAGGAATCAGAAAGATATTACATGGAATTCAATCTCACATTCTGCCTTGTCTTCATTCGTAACTAACTGCATTATTAGGAATAATTATCGGAATAAAGCTTCTAATAGTTAAGTCCACTTCTTCCATTTATTCCTTTCGCAAACTAATTAATATATCAAAACTCAAAGAAAGCAAACAGGGTGGCAGAGAATATATATAAAGCATTGTCTTTCAATCTTATTTACATGTGATGGAAAATCACCTGTATACTAACATAGGAATTAACAATCTCTCACATAGAAAATGACAACATACTCTAAAAGCAACTATCTCGTTTCTTATGAAGAGGCCAATTCCAATTAAGAACCCTCCATCTTATATCAATCTTAGCCTCCTTGCAACATTAAGGAGCGAGTTTATACACTTTTGATCTCCACGAACTACAGAATTTTACAAAGCAGAATGAATTTTGTTGCTATTCGTGCAACAAAACCACTTTTGTTTTGGCTAAATCTTGTTAACATTTGTAGTTCAACTAAACAGAAAAGTAATGCTTGTGGCAATAGAACTGCAAAATATGACAAGGAAAAATTCTCACCCTAAGGTCTTTCATAAGGTGATCCTTCAAAAAGCCAATATGATATTCCTTTGCACATTGAGGGAACATTACACATAATTAGGCATGTAAAAAACAAACTAGAAATGCAAAGCATTTCAAACGTTGGAGCTGAATATAAACTACCTCGTAACTGAAAATAATTGCGCGTGGACCAAAATTTCTGCAAGCATCAAGATCAACAACGATTAAAAATCTGTCAAGTTGGCGAAGTAAATTTATAGAAGCAGCAGGCAAATATGGCCCCCAGTTATATCACAAGAAACTAGTCAATCACAAGGCATATGACAAGGTAATCACCAGAAGACCCTTAAGTTTCAATTAACGAAGAAAATTTCAAAAAAAAAAAAAAAAAAAAAAAAGAAAAAGAAAAGAATAAAGTATGTAAATTATTTTATGAAAAAATGAATGTGCATTATGGTATGTAATGCCCTACAGCTGAAGGGAAAAGAAGCAAAAACATTGAATATACACATAAATGCCAAGACAAGGAGAGAAATCCATAAACAGTTCATAAGGCAATAAGTTAACAATGTCCTAACAAATTTCAACTTTTGAAATATTTGTAGTCTCCCAAATATCAAAGAGTTGGAAGTTAATGAGCCTATTCCAATTGTTTATCATATTATATGAGATTATACACAATGGAAGACAAAAGGTGTTTAGCCCAATTGGAAATTAATTTTTTCTATTTCTTGTTGAATTTCAAAATTCCTTTCTATAGTTTAGGTGGACCTGGTCCACAGAGGTCTTGCCCATTAATCATACTATTATAAGCACTCCACAAATGATTTACATAGCAGCACCAAATTTCTATTGTCAGTTTCAGGAAGATGTCCTGTAATTCATTAAGCAGCCAAAGCGTAAAATTTTATTTATAATAAAAAGAAAGAAAAAAAAAAAAAAAAAAAGAAAGAAAGAAAGAAAGAAAGAAAAGAATTGTGCAGATGAACTTTATAACATAACAAACTTGATGCAAAAGATACCTCTACAATTCAGACTGATGGTAGATGTTTTTAAAGAAGAACAGTCACGGAATTTTAGACAAACTCTTTCAGCGGTCCAACAAAGCATTTACACATGCATTCATGACATTATAGAGAATGTTCCCCTTCTCTAAGAAAATATACTCTGGTAGATGCTTATTTTCATTGTCCACATGCAGCTCAAACAGCGCATAACAACCTACAACCAACATAAAAATAAGCACACATGCAATGATTCACAAACAAACTAATAGGTCTTCTAAAACCATAATCTAAAATAGCATCGAATACCCACTTCAACTCCCTTGCATTTGCCGCAAAAACACAACATTCCAGTACTTTTAATCACACCTGGCAGCCCGGTTTCTCCAAGGACTCTAGCCTACAATACAAAGAGACATAACCAATGCTCATATATATGTATGTGTACTGCTGATAAAGAAAAAAAATACCATTAAAAAACTACCTGCACCTCTTAGTCAACAAATAATGTCACCACCTAAAACTAGCTTCAGTTTCTCATTCCAACATCATATATATATATATATATAAAAGCCGAGTTTTTCCTTAGAATGGCATAGAATAGTGACACGTGACATGAACCCATACTTTTTAGTGTCTAAACCGGTCATTTAAATACTGAACCGGTCTTTTAAATAAAATTGAACCGGTCTATTTAATATCTCTCTCTCTCTCTCTCTCTCTCTATTAATGATACAAGTAGCCTCTCTCTCTCAATTAATGATATAAGTATGACTCTTTGGTATTTTTATATTTTCGGTTGAAATCTAAATATAACCAGTCTATTTAATCTCTCTCTCTCTCTCTATTAATGATACAAGTAGTCTCTCTCTCTCTCAATTAATGATATAAGTATGATTCTTTGGTATTTTTATATTTTTGGTTGAAATAATATGTTTCCATTTTGTTTGTGAAATTTGTGATTGAACAATTCTTCATTTGAATGTTTATGAGATTTTTTTTTTTGTTCATTTGCTTTTTCGAATGTTCAGAATTATATAAGATTGAAATATAATAGGTATCACACCAACATTAAAAAAAATTTCTGCTAATTTTCTATTTTATATTTTGATAATTAAAATCGTGGTTTTCTTCTTGCTATTTTTCTTCTTCATACTTATTTTCATTCTAAACTACACCTATCTGAACAAATATTTTAACATGTTTTAATTTATATGAATTAAACTAAAAAAAAGGGTTTTATGTATTAATTGATTTAAATGTTTTATGGGATATTTGTTTTTCTTTTATGTAATTTTTACGATTTTCACTTATTTTTTGTAAGTGTTATTCTGCTTTTGAAAGTCAAAAAATGCAAAATTTTATTTGATTATTGTGCACAAAAGGAATATAAATGCTTTTAAAACATTAAAGAGTTAATTAAGCATTAAATTTGAAATGTTTTTTTTTTTTAATGTTCAAAATTATATGGATTTTATTTTTATTGAAAGAGTTCTAACTTAGAGTTGGCCTAGAATTAGGACACGTGGCATGAATCCATACTTTTAAATATTGAACCGGCCATTTGAGTAAAAAACTGGTAATTTAAGTAAAACTAAACAGGTGTGTGTATTTCAAGTAAAATAAATAGTGCATTTAATATGACTAATTAACTATCTTATATTGAATAAAAAATGAATAGAAACGTTAATTTTTTTTGTCGTTAAATCCTCACTAATTTCTACCTCTTTCTCTTCCTTTAAGTAAAACTGGAAAAAAAAAAAAAAAAAAAAAGTAAAATTGAACTGCTCTATGTATTTCAAGTGAAATAAACGGTGCGTTTAATATTCCTAATCAAATCTCTTCCATTGAATAGAAAATGAATAGAAACATTTAATTTTGTTGTCATTAAATTCTCACTAATTTCTACATCTCTCTCTCTTCCTTTAAGTAAAAGCTTTTACTCTAACACCGCTACCCCTTCCATTAAATGTCCGTTACAAACTAAACATCAAAGAGTCAAATGTCAGTTTTTTTTTTTCTTTGGAAAATGTCAAAAGTCACTCCAATATCTCTCGCTTTCTCAAATAAATATATGGAGAAGTAATGATTTGTGGCTATGCAAAACTGCAATGTTGTTTACATTACCGAAGAGTGGTGCTCAAAGCAAAGAGAGCGAAGTTTTTGCTATTGTTGGAACTTTTTTGTTTGTAATACTGCTATAACCTCTCTTTTTTTTAGTTTGCCTTTCAAGTAAAATAAATTGTGCATTTAATATGACTAATTAACTATCTTATATTGAATACAAAATGAATAGAAACGTCAATTTTTTTTTTGTCACTAAATCCTCATTAATTTCTACCTCTTTTTCTTCCTTTAAGTAAAACTTAAATAAAAATAAAAAATAAAAAAATAAAAAAAAGGAGGGTAAATTGAACTGCTCCGTGTATTTCAAGTGAAATAAACGGTGCGTTTAATATTCCTAATCAAATCTCTTCCATTTAATAGAAAATGAATAGAAACATTTAATTTTGTTATTAAATTCTCATTAATTTCTACCTCTCTCTCTCTTCCTTTAAGTAAAATCTTTTACTCTAACACTGCTTCCACTCCCACTAAATATTCATTACAAACTAAACCTCAAATAGTCAAATGTCAGTTTTTTTTTCTTTAGGAAATGTTAAAAGTCACTCCAATATCTCTCGCTTTCTCAAATAAATATATGGAGAAGTAATGGGTTGTGGTTATGCAAAACTGCAATGTTGTTTACATTACCGGAGAGTGGTGCTCAAAGTAAAGAGAGCGAAGTTTTTGCTATTGTTGGAACCTTTTTGTTTATAATACTGCTATAGCCCCCCCCCCCCCCCCTTTTTTTTTTAGTTTGTCTTTCAAGTTTGTCGGGGCTGTGTTCAATAGAATTGTAAATAATATGTTTGTATTTATTTTATGTGCTTCTGTTTTTCTGATTTGATTTTCTATCCTTATTTTTGTATTGATAATTTATATTTTTTTTTTTTTTTGTTGAAAAAGTAGTTTCTTTTACGCTATATATAAGAATGATGGTCGAATTAAAAAATATCTATCTGACCGTAGTTTCTTCCTATACCTACAAATTTCTTTGGAACTGGAAAAAGTATATAAAAAAATATTTATTTTCTATTATATTAGTGGTTATCATTTTACATTTTTTTTACTTTACTTTACTTTCTATGATTTTGTTCTTTCTTTACATTTTTTTTTTGTCCCTATTTCCTAATTTATATTATTTTTTTGTTCAAATTGCTTTTCTTTTTTTTCTTTTTCCTTTTCTAAATTTTACATTGAATTCAAGGAAACCATGGAGAGAGAGAATTTACATTAATTGTCGTTTGAGTACAAGGTATGACTATTTTTTAATTTATATTGTTCATTGATTTTTTTTCCCTGTATAATGCACATTGTTAACGTGCTCTGATAGACAATATTGATTTGCAAGATTTCATATGAACCGGAAAAGTATATGGAAAAGAAAACTCTAATTTATTCTATTAGTATTTTTTATTTTTCATTTTTTGTCTATATTTTCTATGGTTCTCTTATTTCATTTCCTCTCTTCTTCTTTTTTCTTTATTTTTCTTTATTTTTTATGTAATTAATATATTAGTTTTCATTCAAATTACTTATTTTATATTTTGTAAATTTTACACTAAATTCAAGAAAATGATGGTGAGAGAGAGTTTCCTATGGTTGTTTTTTGTACGGGGTATGATGATTTTTTAACGTATTATGTTTATTGAGTAGTTTTTTTTATTACTTTGTGTAATACAAAAAAGATAACACTATTATATGGACAGAAATTTCCTACAAACCGGTTTGTAGGAAATTTCTTACAATTCACATATAAGATTGACATGTGTCATTTGTCATGTGAGAAGCATATGTTATTTAAATAGCATGTACTAATAGCATTAATAAAAAAAACATGTGATTCTCACATGTTTAAAGGATACATGTCTTTTTTAAATATGAGTTGTAGAAAATTTCCTATAAACCAGTTTATAAGAAATTTTTGTCCCTATTATATTATATTAGTGTTTTTCAGTTTTTATTTTTTATCTATATTTTCTATGCTTCTCTTCTTCCATTTTTTTTATTATTATTATTATGAAACTAAATTATAAGGAAGAATCCCGTGCATAGTACGGGTTACGAGCTAGTTTTGATAATTGAGAAACAACACTAGCTTCCAATTGGCTTAATGCCAGCTAGATATCACGCAAACTGGCATATTTTATCATAAATCAAGTCAACCACCTTAACAATGATCACACGGTAGCCACAAGAAAATCCTTTTCTATCATTGATTACATTTTCCCTTATAGCAGCTTGAGAAGAAAAAGAAACCAAAATTTCCCAAGGTCCACAGGTCCACAGGTTTACTAACCTTTCAGCACCTATTCATGAGGAAACAGCTGAACGTTTGAATCAACAAAGAAATAATAACACGCACATCGGATGATATGAATAGTTTATGCAAATAAAGATAACTTAGTTTATCATAGTGCTAATGCAGATTCCAATAAAACAATTCATGCAATTGCTAAGAATATGGTTTCAAATCAGCTAAAGATTCTTTTTGACACAAATAAAAGAATGCATTAAAAAATAGCAAATTAGGCTTTGTATGCCTCATAGTACCCATTTATGAATAGGACAGCAGCACAACATGTTTCTATGTTTAATCGGTACCAAAGTTTAGGGGAAAGATTGTGACTTTGAAGTTATTAATGAATGGAAAAAGAAAGTAGGTTGTTTATGCTTCAAATCATAATAGGAAATACTGAATTTTTAAGGGTTTGATTATGTATGAGCAACGAAAAAAATAAATAAACAGAGCAAACCAAAAAGTTGTACACTAAAAATCAGCAACAGGACATCTTAGTAAATCAAACAAATATGCAAAATAACTGGGTATATAAGGCCAATCATTGAGTTACTTGCCTCGGTCTTTCTATTCTAAGAAAAAGTTCAAATCCTTAAAAAATGGACAGTTTACAGTGCAACTGCAAGTCTGCATGCTCTGTTTGTTTACATGATTTGATTCCAAGCATATGACACTTATTTTTTACAACAAAATGTGATCCTATACACAAGGAATTGAGAATTTACGGTAATATCAAGATTTATAGAAAGACAAGTCATGGGAACATACCTTGTTGATTTGGAGCATCCCCAATTCTCTATGGAGTTGTCAATAATTGTAGGTCGTGACATGATTCAACTGCTTATGTCTGGAATAGTGAAGCGAGCATAGCACTCAGTTTTATCAAAGATAGCAACTAAGCAAATTAAAAGAGTGGCTAAATATATTAATAAAATTAGATGGTTGAAAAGTGCACGTACGGAAATTGGAGAAATCTTGCTATACTTGTAACTTTTTTTTTTATAAGTAAAATATATTGAAAAGGCGCAAAGGGGCGCAACCCAAAGTACACAGGATGTATACAAGGAACCCCTAATGTAAAGAACATAGAGAACATCTATCTAAAAAATCAAAATAAGAACATTCATGCATTAACTTAATTCTATCTCTCCACATAAACAACATTTGAAGCATCTTTCTCTTCAGATTAGACAAACCAGTCTCACAATCTTCAAAACAGCGAGCATTCCGTTCCCTCTAAACGCACCACATCAAACACAACGGAGCCATGCGCCAAATCTGTATCGAAGTCCGATTACCCTTCTGGCCCCTCCAACTCCCCAACATGTCTTTCACCGACCCCGGCATTACCCACTCCACCCCAAACAATTGCAGAAGCGCCCTCCACAATTCTATAGCCACCATACAATGCAGAAACAAATGATCAATGGATTCTCCAGCGGTCTTACACATAGAACACCAATCCATCACGATAATGTTTCTCTTTCGAAGGTTATACAAAGTTAAAGATTTCCCTAAAGTAGCCGTCCAAACAAAGAAAGCCACTCTCGAGGGAACATTAACTTTCCAAATACTTTTCCAAGGAAATGAAGACTGAATAGGACTAGACAACAACTTATAGTAGGACTTTACCTCAAAAGATTTCTTACGCGCTGGCACCCAACACAACTTATCCTCTCCCTCGCTGCTAACTTTGAGGGTGTACAACATCCCAAAAAACCTACTAACCGCTTCGACCTCCCAATCATGAACTGAACGAGAAAACATAATATTCCATAAGATGGTGCCATTTTGTCTCTGCATAATATCCTCCACCCAAGCATCCTTTCTTCTAGCAATAAGGAACAGCTCTGGAAAGAGGATCTTCAAAGGAATTTCCCCACACCATACATCATGCCAAAACAGAACTTTCGAACCATTCCCGATCTCATATCTCACATGCGCAGCAAAAGCATCCCATCCCCTCCTAATACTTTTCCACACGCCATACCCATAAGAACCCCCAACCTCCTTAGAACACCAGCCACCCCTCAAACTACCATATTTGACATCCACCACCTTTCTCCAAAAAGCATCTCTCTCCATAGCATATCTCCATAACCATTTACCCATCAAAGCTTTGTTGAACGTAACCAAATTTCTCACTCCTAGCCCCCCGAAGCTTTAGAAGAACAAATCATACGCCAATTAACCAAATGAAATTTAAATTCATCTCCAACACCACCCCAAAGGAAATCTCTCTGAAGTTTCTCCAATCGATTAGCCACTCCCACAGGAATAGGGAAGAGAGAAAGAAAGTACGTAGGTAAGCTTGAGAGAGTACTATTGATCAAGGTTAACCTCCCCCCTTTAGATAGATACACCTTCTTCCACCCTGCTAGTCTCGCTTCCATCTTCTCAATAACATTAGTCCACATATTAGAATCTTTACATTTAGCACCCAACGGAAGGCCCAAATACTTTATCGGAAGCGAGGCCACACCACACCCAAAGATACTAGCCAACTCCTCGACATCCCCAACCTCACCCACCGGAACCATCTCAGATTTGGATAAATTGATTCTCAAGCCCGAAGCTGCTTCAAAACAAAGTAACAAACACCTCAAATCTCGGACCTGATCAACAACAGGATCACAGAAAATCAACGTATCATCCGCAAATAATAAATGGGATACCATCAGGGCAACTTGGGAACTCGATCCCACTGAGAAACCTGACAACGCCCACTATCCACTGCCGCATATATCATCCGACTGAACGCCTCCATCACCATCACGAACAGGAGCGGGGACAAAGGATCCCCTTGTCGAAGCCCCCGAGAACTACGAAAGAACCCAGAAGGCGACCCATTTATATTTATGGAAAAACAAACCGTAGAGATGGAATGAGCAATCCAGCCAACCCATTTTTCCCCAAAACCACATCTTTTTAACACATAAAGAATTTACTTTGCTTTACAATATGTTTCTTTTGGTTCTTTCCTTCTCTTTGGATAATGAAAAAGAGAGAGCTTTGGATTCCATTGGTGTAAAGAAATTCTCGTGGTGGACTCCACGACATCTCACTAAATCAAACAAAATCAAACAACAAGGAAAGCAGGAAAACGATCTTAGAGGTAGTGGAGTAGCCAAGAATTTATGCTTGATGAGATGGAATTGAAGCATTAATTTTTAGCTTCGCCAGCGTTTGCTTAGAAATTGGTATATACAAAATTCTCCACTAGCACGGACATGGTAATACCATTGTGACTTATTCAGCTATTCTACACGTTTCAAGCTACAAAATTCAATTTATATTACACTATATAGTAAACACATTAATCATGTCTCTCACAATACTTTGTTTATGCAATCTAATATTATGAATTATCATCTAAACAAAATTTAAACAAGACTATAAAGGAACTAAAAAGAGAGAGAGAGAGAGAGAGAGAGAGAGAGAGAAAAATGCATCTATCATTTAATTGGAAGAGAAGAAGTAGACTTGTTCTTTTTTCTTTTTTTAAAACGCTAGTCAGACTTTGTTTACACCATGTCTAATCTTTAAGATTTTTTTTCACTTAAGGTTTAAACTTTTCAATAAAAAGTGAAACAAGCAAAGTTGTGTGTGGTCATTTTGAAGGGGCAATAAAATCTATAGGGACCCTTAACTCTTGCATGTAATGAGCTCCCTAGGAATATTTTTATTTCAACTATTGCATGAGCTAGCCTATAAGTGGCTCCGCCAGTGCTTAGAGGGTGACTTGAGCCAAGTCTTTGTTATCGTCTCAAGTCTCTGTTGAAATGAAAATTTTCAATATCTGATCCCCAAACAGGAAAGAAAGAAACTTCATGGACACTTCCTTAGAAAAAGAATAGCCCTAAAAGCATTCAGAGTGGTGAACGTAAGTGTCTAACACAAAACTACCCGTAATTCTTTATCTCTCTTTTCTCTTTCTTGCTTCCACTGTAATTCTCGTATTTTATATTTATACACAAATCTCTTGCAACGTGATTACGTGAAACAGTATTTCAATATTAACAGTTTTCTTAATAGCCTCGTTGATGATCAAACTGTTAGAGTTCTTGAGAATCTTTGGACAATGAAACAATATTTCAATGGAACACTCTGTTTTGGTATGTAAAACAAAACAGCTACATGCGGCATATGTGCAATTGTAATTAGGAGATATGGCTTTGGATTCCGTTAATTGGTGGACTGTATCAAAGGAATAAAAGATAAAGGAAAGTAGAAAACTGATTTAACACTTCATTTCACAAGGAGATTAATTCTGAAAGAATAAAGCCGTTCATGGCCTACCGCCGACAGAAAAAGAAAATAAAAAAGCAAACCAAACATAAAAGATTTTTTTTTTTTTAAAAAAAAAAAAAAGTAGAAAAAAAGAAAGAAAGAAATTTCATGGGTATTGCCTTTGAAGTACACAACCGACATATCCTCAATCAATAATTTTGTAAGTGGTAATTATAAAAAAATAATAATAATAATTTTGTAAGTGGAAGTGAAAGTCGTTATGAATAGTGGATGAATTACATTATCTAGTTAGAGTGAAAGATAATTTTGTTGGGCTGTTTGACTTAAAATGCCATGTAATAGGAGAACATAATCGATCGTGGGAGATACAGATTAAACGTAATGGGTCTTTGGTGTCTCGATGGCTATTTTAAAAGTTATGCATCAAGATTTTTTATAATTTTTAGATTCTCAAATTATGAAATTTAAGCAGTTTCTAGGCATCAAAACACTTGAAACATGTCAACTATTAAAAATGTAGCATGTTAGAATTGAGAATTGAGTATATTTTCTTCAGGTTCTTGCTCTTTATGTTGTAAAAAAGCTTTGAGCCAAAAACTATTTTTAGATTTATGATAAAATGTCTCTGCAAAAGTGAAGAATAAGCATTTTATGATGAAAATTAAAAAAAAAAAATTAAAGATTCAGGTATGGGTATTTTTGCAAATTTCGTTAAATTCTAACCTACACCTAAATCCTATCAATTTTTTTTTTCTCTTTTTTTCCTAAAAAAAAAAAAAAAAAAAAAAAGGTATTTTAAAAATTTTGATAGGATTTAATGGAAAATTCTAACGGATGGTTGAAATTGAAAAAAAAATAAAAATGAAAGATGGATACCCTAAATTGACATTTTTTAAAGTTTGAATACATTTTTTCAAAAGTGATAAAAATCAAGGATTACAAATAAAGTTCTACCTTTTAGTTTTTAATTTTTTAAACAAACTATGTAGTTTTTCTATTTTTTGGAATGTATAGGGATATTTTTGTATTATTTTTATCTTTTTGGTGGCCTTAGGAGAGTACATTGACTATTTTTGGTAGTTTGGAAAAAAAAAAAAAAAAAAAAAACTTGTCCCAATTGAAAGTTTGGAGGAGACATTGCCAATTGAATTGTGGTTTGAGAGAGGTTTGTAGACTTTTTTTTATTATTATTTATAAAACGTACCTTTATAAAACGCCATCTAAACACCATCGTTTTACCCAAATTTATAGATGTTTTCGCAAAGACTTCGATAAATTTATCACATTTCTGACACTTTAAATTTAACGACTATAATTTACATAATTTTGTGGCAGCCACGAAAAGATCAAGAGTATGTCACTAATGCCGCTAGTAAAACCCGAATTTTTAGTAATAAATCTTGATCAATGATACTTAAAAAAAAAAAAAAATCCTTGATCAAAGATTAAGTCCTCTCCTATTTGAGTAATGTTATACATCACCACATTATTCTCCGAAAACTTAATGTAGCGTGGTCTAATCTCCCATGTTATTTGATGCATAAAAATTAATTTTTTAGTTTAGATGACCACACCACGTACAGGATAATAGGGAGATGTATAACATTACTCCATCCCACCCGTCTATTTTCCATAGTTGTCATAGTTGTAAGATAGCTTTGCTCCTACGAGGAACGTCATTGGGGCGGCTTCCTTCTTCGCTGTTTGGTCATCTAGTCAGGAAAATCTTCAGCATGATACTAATTGATGCAGTAAAAGAAGGTGTAAGCTTCAAGAGACAGCAACAACTACTCAAATGTCTCTATAATCCACTAGAAAAAATAACTGAAAATTCATTATAAAAGCACTGGAACCCACAATGAAATTTAGAGAAAACTCTCAAATAATGGTCGGGTCTCTAACCACCCCCATTTTCCTAACCTAAGTACCTAACACAACCCATCATTTGCTAAAACTCAACCAATTTTGATCGGTTTCTGGCATGTTGATTAAGTTAATCATTTCCTTTTTTCTTTTTCTTTTTTTTTTTGGTATTTTCCCAACTATCTATGAGGAACAAAGACAAAGTCATCCATTAATGTATGCTAAGCGTCGGGGATGTTATTGATAAAGTCCAATGAGCCTTACTCTTCCACAAAAGGCACCTTAAGAAAAGAGGTTTGCTCAAGGCTTATAAAGCCCACAACCCAAGTATACCTTGGCAATGTGGGACTCTTAACACGCCCCCTCACGTGTGGCACTATTGTCCAAACACGTGTACAACGGGAGGGAAGACCCAACATTGTCCAAGGCCCTGAAGCTCTGATACCATGATAAAGTCCAGTGAGCCTTACTCTTCCACAAAAGGCACCTTAAGGAAAGAGGTTTGCTCAAGGCTTATAAAGCCCACAACCCAAGCATACCTTGGCAATGTGAGACTCTTAACAGTTATCTGTTCTAAGCCCCAGTCAACATGCTGTTTCTCAATCACAGGTAATTGTCACTCTATTTATTGGATCTCATATAGCTAACAAGCAAAGCATACAATTTTTTATACAACCATGAATTAAACACGAACCCAACACAAAATTAAAGGGTTAAAATTGAAGAGTATGACCCGTTTAATTGAGTCAGGTTATAGTTGATTTATATAGTCTAAGAGATGTTATTTGTACAACTCTTACACAAAAATGCTGATGTATCCAGTATTTTAAAAAAAAATATAAAAAATAAAAATGCTGGTTACATAAGCATTGTTGTGCAAAATTGTTATGTAGCTAACATATCTCATAGTCTAATATCCGACATAATGACAAACAATTTTTGACATGACCTGTGAACCCGACATAAACCCAGTACAAATTAATGAAACTCGCTCTTATAGTAATCATAGTAACATACCTAAATACATTAGTTAAAATAATAATAATAATAATTGCCAAATACAGCCAAAACCAGTACAAGACTAGTTCTGGAATAATGAGAAAGTTCTGCCCAGCTACGGTAATGCCAGTATAAGACGAAGGAGGCAACCTAAGTATGATGATCATCTATCCCGAATAAGGTGCACCTAATATAAAAGAAAGCATCTTCATACAAAATGTCATAGCTCTATATTCCAGTTTTTAAGAGCATTCTTCATAGACTTACTAAAATAACTTTTTGATTATTTCAGTGAGCCAATTTGATAAAATTGTCCAAAATAACTCTCCAACTACCTCACTAATTTGATGAAGAAAAAAAAATGTAAGTGAACAGTACTCTCCAACAATAGTAAGTATCGTTCACTAACCAAATCTGTAAAAAACTATTAGAACTCTCTTCCTTATTTTTATTTCTCTCTCATGCATCAAACACAAACTATATTTTGAAAAATATTATTTAAATGAAATAGTGATAATGGATAGCTAAAATTGTGAAACTCCTAGGAATGCTTTAAAAAATGGATGGTTAAAATAGAGAAAAATGATTTTTGATTATATTGGCTAGAAAAATTTGATGAGTCTACTAAAAATACTCAAAGACATAACATATACTAAAATCTAACCCCAAGTCACAAGTGCTAGAGAGGCAAGAAAAAAAAGGGCTTTGATTAGGAAAGATAAGTCAAATTTGAATTAAGGCAGCATCACAAGTATGTATCATAAAGAAAAATTTACAAGAAAAAGCAAGTTGCTGAGAAACCTAAAGATGTTACCTCGTTAAAAGGGTCAAGAAAACAGCTAATCATATACCCATCATAAATTCATTTCCTTAAAAGGGTAAAGAAAACTCAAATCTGGTAAACAAGACAAGACTCGACAGAAGAATAACTTCAGTAAACAACTCAACTGAACTTAGTCACAAGGAAATTGCAAGAAACAATTATGTAAATACTTAAAAATATACACCGACCAACTTAAGTGTCACCACAAATGATGAAAAAAATATAACTTTTAACTATTGTAATCTACAGATATCTACCATCATATATAAAATGAGCAAGGAATAGTTAAAAGTTAATACATTCCTCACTTCATGCCAAAAGACCAATTCAATTGCAATATAATCGCATATCCACATTGTTAGGGAGACATTCATCCCCTACTCAGAGTAGGGCTGGATTAGCCCCTCATATTACTTTTCGGACCCCGGGCTCCCACTTTGATCTTGGGGCTTGAGCCTTGGTCACTAGCAGCCCTTGGTATTTATTAGCCCAGTCAAATCAAGTCAGAGAAGATATTAAACGTCTACATAGAGCCTTGTGCTTGGCAGGGGCAAAATAGACATATAACATACAGGAGTATAAAAGAAAGTATCCGAACTATTTGAAGGGGCATGATTTGATCCTCTGGCCTCTCTCTCTCTCGCTGACTCTCTCCTTCTCCCTCTTCTTTAGACACTGGATTGACTTGATCGTCGGAGGAGGCTTCGCCGGCCAACCCCCGGCGGGTCTTTCTTGTTTTGCAGGTCAGCACATAGAAGAAGGGACGTCTCTGATCACGCCACGTCACCGGGTAAAAATCAGCTTCAACAATTGGCGCCGTCTGTGGGAACGACATTTTCGTTCTTACAAAAACAAAAGCTTAGAACAGTGACCGGTGATCAAAGGTATCCTTCATCAAGGGAAGGAGAGTGCGGCAAATCTGGGCCTTTATGGGACAGATCTGAGTTTAAGAGCAGCGCATTTGTACTCAGTACTCAGACCTTATGAAGATCGATTATGTTCTGGCTTTCTAAGCATTGTTGCGCTGAAGAGCAAAGTTTTCCTTCACCAGATTTGCAGGCACGGATTCACAAAGGAAGCTCTCGGACAAACTTGAATATCACCTTCAGTGGGCCCCCGGAAGACTACTTCGGAAGGCTCATGTGGAGTACATGCCTGTTAACTAAAACGAAGGCTAGAATGGTTCCGATCTTATGAACAATAAAGGGTGAGGAGATGGCCACGTCTTAAGCTAAAGTTAACTAGATAGGTGTTTGAGAAGAGTGGGTCAGGCTTTATAGGTTTTTGTGTGAAATGATCATGACCGGACTCAAGTTAACGCGCACAAGTTTCACTAGCTAATCTAGCTCACTTCAAGCTATGAGCTCCATTGGGAGGCAACAAAGCGAGACTTACTGGAATGTAGCACCAAGCGATACCGGGTCCAAACTTGTAGGCATTCCGACGTTCATCTGAAGCTGTCCACAGGCAAACTTGACCAGATCTTCAGCACATACAAGCTATGCGGTCAGATTGGGAAGTAATCATGCATAGTAAGGATAGTTGCTGCTTTCCTAGTCGAGGAACCAAGATATTTGGAAGCTCGTGTCTGAATAAGTGGACCAAGGACAGCGAAATTCACGGTAGTTGGCGATGAGGAATCCTCGAACGAACATGTCCAAGAACAGCTCCGGGTCATCTCCGAGAACCTGTCCGATGACAATTCTGGGATCGTTTCCCTGCTGCTCTTGAGCTCAGTAGCGCTGGATCATTAATGGAATGACGTTGGGGTCCCTGCAGGAGAAGCACACCATGATCAGAAAGGTTCTCTTAGTTTCTAACTCTCCTAAGCCTGCCACAGTTTTCTGTCTTCCTTAGATGGGCGGTTGTTAATGGTTAGAGGTTATGATCCTCTGAGAATGTGGTATGCACGGGTCATCGGCCGGTTGTCCTGAAAGCGGAACAAATGCATACATAAAAAGGAGTTCGAGCTTCCGAGGTCCCATTTCCCGGGAACACGTGGATAACTAATTACCAGGCCAACGTGAAAGCATACTTGCATGCTGAGATTAGAAGAAACCAGAGGAGTGGCTCAGCAGGGGAGGTCCTCTTGGGTAACCAATGTTTAGGAACAGAACCGACCAGTTAATCTCTACAAGATAATGAGATTTGTAGCATCGAGTTTTGTGTTGTTGAGGACTTAACGCTGGTGAGCCGGAGGAGACAAGTATACTTGCAGCAGGTCCGAGAAGCCGGTAGCTCACGAGTAAGCGGATGCACGGCTATGAGTTCATGTTCGCGTGGAGCCACCCGGTTGGACTGCGGAAATCCTCGGTGTGGATCAGAGATTTGAGGAAATATCTCAGTATGGGTGGAAACCCGAACAGGACTTGGTAGGAGACCCGACAAGGCCGTTTGGGATAAGTTAGGGGAGCGTTCACCAAAAGGATGCTGCCGATCAGATCAATTACTGAGCAGTCATGGAACAAGAGAAGTCTGGGTTCACTAAGCCACGCTTGAGCCGTTTGGTCACATCCACCCCGTTGGACGTTAACTTCTGACCCCTCCGGAAGAGATGGGCTCTCGCTTTTAAGATGCAATCGATTCCGAACGATTGCACGACGAGTAGTGGAAGCTGCTTTCTGAGTGCTACGTGTACATATGCATGAAGATAAAGGAAAAGAGGGGGTGCGGTGCATCATGGCTTACTTCCGGGGTCGTTGCCGAGATCATGCCCGAGATCGATTCCGGAAATTTTTCAAAAATCATGTTTGAGATCAAGGCCGACCAGATGATAGGGAAAGAGAATTGATCCTGGGATAGAATTTGGAAACTAGCTACACGTCCGAAAAACTGGGTGGATGCTTTGGCATCGTTATCTGTTGTTTGAACTATAATACCGAAGGGCCCATGGGTTGCACCAATGAGACTCCCCTCTATGCACAATCGGCGTCGCCGAAGATTTAAGTTGTAGGGCGCAGTCAAAGTCAGCGTTTTGTCATCTCCGGAACTACTTCCGAGGTCATGTCCATGGTCAACTCTGGAGTTATTTCCGAGAAACTGTCCGAGATCAACTTTCTGTTCCGACGTCCGGGGACCGAGGATCACTGCAATGCGAGGAAAGTTTGTGGCTGGTTCCGAGGATCAGGGAGAGTTTCAAGGTCAGGGCACCGAGGTTCACCCCTCGTCAAAGTTCCAGACGAAGGGAAAGCGCACCCACGCTTCATGTCTAGTATATATAGAGGGCGAAATGTATGAACGGTCCCCGGACTGGTCAGCTTTCAGTAATTCACTCTCTGGCGTCCAGCACTCTCGGGAGATCTCCTTGAAAAACATCAAGCCTGAATTTATGAACTTCCTAATGGTCCTCCAGAAAAGCTCTAGCATGTGATCTGAACATGAGCGGCTCCTCAGCAGTCGATATGGGAACCACAATTATAGGTGCGAGAGCTTCTGGAAAGCCAAAAAACAAAAGAGAAAAAACGGGGTTATAAAGTCGCATTTCACCGACTGAAATTATTAAAGAAGTCCTCGGAAGTTCTAGTTGCTGTGCACTTCCTCTGAAAAACGGGGATAATTATGAGGTAGAATGTCACCCCGGACACCTTCTGTAGCAAGAAGGCAGCCTATCAAAGTTCAGGCCAAAAGATCCATATAGAAGGGAGACTGTGCACGCTCTTCAAAAATCGGAAGGGTTGAGGTAAGTCCCCTTTTCTCTTTTTATTTCATTTTATTAAAATTTGGATATTAAATATTGGTGGCATGGATACATATATAAATACCTCTTAAGATAAGATACAAGGGTAATAACTTTCGAGATATCAAACCTGGGAAGGTCTCTGATAATTTCATGATTTCAAGAGTAAATGCCAGACATATCTTTCTATATCTGCCGACTCTCAATTAATATTTGGATTCGTTAAATGCTTTTGTAAGCTTCGCTGCAGGCATGATTAAAGAACAAGGAATCCGAGGAGGTGACCTCGTTAAAAAACAAGGGACGAGGAGGTGACCTCGTTAAAAAACAAGGACCGAGGAGGTGACCTCGTTAAAAAACAAGGGACGAGGAGGTGACCTCGTTAAAAAACAAGGGCCGAGGAGGTGACCTCGTTAAAAAACAAGGAATCCGAGGAGGTGACCTCGTTAAAAAACAAGGACCGAGGAGGTGACCTCGTTAAAAAACAAGGACCGAGGAGGTGACCTCGTTAAAAAACAAGGGACGAGGAGGTGACCTCGTTAAAAAACAAGGAATCCGAGGTGGTGACCTCGTTAAAAAACAAGGACCGAGAAGGCGACCTCGTTAAAAAACAAGGACCGATGAGGTGACCATGTTAAAAAACAAGGGACGAGGAGGTGACCTCGTTAAAAAACAAGGAACGAGGAGGTGACCTCGTTAAAAAACAAGGGACGAGGAGGTGACCTCGTTAAAAAACAAGGGCCGAGGAGGTGACCTCGCTAAAAAACAAAGAATACGAGGAGTAACAACCTCGATAAAAAATAAGGAACCCGCCCTTAATAGGGGATTTACGGGAGAATGTCTGACCTCGGACTTGGCACCCCTCCTGGTTTAGGACATGGGGGTAAGGAAACTATCGGCTTAGGACAAACGGTTGCATTTACATAGTTACAAATCCCTCCGTCCCTTTTTCATTGGACCAGACGGATTTGGGGGGGGGGGGGGTAAGGAACCCGCCAAACACTGATATCGTTCTACCGAGTTTCAAAATTGGCGAGATGAGCGGTAAGCTCCCTGTGATGTTCGTGTGTTTTTATTTGGTTGTGTTAAATGATGAAAGTGGAAATCAATGTTTGGAAATAACAGAGGAACAATCTTTAATGGGGAACAAGCTTGTTCATAAAATACATAGGTACATATTACGGGATATTTGCGCAGCATGCATGGATGTACGTTATGCAGCAACATGCCACTGGTTTCGCTGCTTTGAACAGTTGGTTTCCCGTCCTCCTGGCATGTTGACCCCTGGTCGGGGGCTGGCGAGGAGATGAATTCTCATCTTCCCTCACTACCAGCGTCTCCATGGAGGGGAACTCGTTGTAAGGGCCGGCGACTCTTGGCCGGACATGATGAGTGGTGGAATAGGCCGCCCGGAGAGCCACCGTCTTCGGAGCGTGAAGAAAACCTCTCCGGCATAAAGCCAGAGATCGCACCTCCCTTACCAGATAAAGCCGAAGATCACACATCCAAGTTAACGAAAGTGCAGAAGTTGAGAACCCTTGGCTTTATGCCTAAGTGTCGGGGTCGTAGGAACATTACGACCTCTAGTGAGAGAAATTGAATGCGAAAATTTAGATTGGAAGTGTGATTGGCGAGGGGAGTCTGAGTATATATATATATATATACGTGACGTTGATTAATGCGTTCACGGGTCCCGCGGTGACTAGTACACCTAACTCTGGAAAGCTGGAGTGGAAATGAATTTCGGCCGATAGCCATTAATGTGGTAAGGTTAGACAAGATGGCTATTAATGGTGGCATTAAGTGAAGCAAGAAAGATAAAAATCGTACACTGAAAGCTCAGTAGATATTGTGGTCCTGTTCGGAATCTCGGAGACTTCTCCAAGATGTGGCCACGTCCACAGCAAACTAAACGGGAATGACAAGTGCGTTAGTGTATAAACAGAAACAAGAAATAAAGTACTATCTAAATAGGGATTATTAAATTATGTACTCGAAGGATCTTTCCGGTGAGTTGCTCCGCGTAGCCTGCCACTGGAGCGTCCGATCTCTCGGACAGGAACCACCCCGCCTGGTCGAGGACAGGGGGGTAATTTAAGCTTTTCAGATGCTTACTCATCCTTCCCCACCCAAGCCGCGCTGATTTATTTTCACCGGCTCTTGACTTGTTCCCAGGACAAATCACCCGACCAGCTTTCCCCATACCGGAGTGCTTTTGGGGGGGGGGGGGGTAAGAGATTGGGGAATTCATTATTGAATACTTGATACACTTCTGGGGCAGATCACAGCAAAACTGAGAAGGGAAAGCAGACAGATAAAATCTTTTGTTCCCGTTGAATTCGCAAGAAAAATCAGGATGAGGAGCACGACCTCATTAAAGGTCAGGACATGGAAAGAAATTTATCTCCATTAACTCCCACAGATTTTTGGTCTAGGGAGGTTTTAAAGGAAGTTTGTCAGAAAGACGTGCGACCATCCCAGCCAAAAGATCATGGCCAAGAACAGACCCTGTTAAAGCGAGGTCGGTCGAAACCCTGGACGACGAGTCCGACAACTAACACTCATGGTCATTGGACAAGGAAGGACGAGGATAAAACCTCGTAGAGAATAAAGGAGCCCGCTCTAAAAGTGGGATAAATTAAGAGGACATCCTTCGTTGGATGGGGCTAAAATTCCTACATCCAGGCCTTCGGATAATCTTAACGAGTATAGGGAGTAACCACAGAATTTAAATAGAAGCGAATCTGTCCATGGATGGCATCCGAATGATTGCTGGGAACGCCAGAGAGGTCGAGTTACTGAGCGCAATGGATTAATAATAATGGATTTCGAATGGGAAATTATAATTTCCCATCTTCAAGACCGCTCACTGCTTAGGAACCCTTAAGGATGCGGGGTGAACCCCTTTAACAAATCGGGCTAGAGAAATGTCCCCTGCAGCGGACTTTGCTCCCGGGATACTATTGATATTCGGACTCCTATGGTAGGATAACACAAAAAACGAATGGGATGTTTCATGGACGGTTCCTCCTTAGATAAGGGGGGTCTTCCTCGGATAAAGAAACTAAAAAATACTCCTCGGACAAGTAGAAGGATTGACGGGCTAAACCTATAATTTATGTAAGGAATCCCCGCACAGTGCTCTGGATCCGCTATAGCGTTCGAACTCTCCAGTAGCAGGCAACGCTTAGCCTCAGCCAGTGTGGTCGGTGACGGTCTCACTTAGTCACGCGGTTTGTCCGACGTTGGGCTGAAATCAATTTTCTGGAAGCCATTTGCGCTTGGGGTTATATCAAGGACAGAAAATTTCCGGTCTAAAGACCTAGAGGCCGAAGAGAAATTGGGACGATTATTTCTTCTTTGAAGAAGCGGAAAGGGCCACTGCACCCTCAGTAGCCCCCGGACTTCAGACATGCCAATTAACAGGCATCTGCCAGCCGTAGGAAATTGATGGCTTGGTGATAAGTTTCCTACTATTGAGAACAATGAACACGTTAAAACGCCATCAGAGTAGTTGTCCGGGGAAGAACCGCGCGGATACATGGCACGAGGTTGTGCAGGCATAATTTTATGACTTATAAGACATCCATTTCAGTGGAAGTCCGAAGAGATTATTAAAGATTGATTTAGGATTCACGTCGTGAGGACATAACTTTCGTCAAATAAGAAGATTTCATTAGATTTACTCAGAGTACACAGGTACACGAAGGCAAAAAGAACATACAACCCTCAAAGAATACTATACAGGGTAGTCGTCCGATTACAAGTAATTCTAACGCTGCAAAGAGGAATTGCCTGAAAATCTTGAAGGATTCACCCGCACAAAGTTCAAGTGCGGCTTGAATGGTTGAGCTCTCATGAGCAGTCGGGATAAAATTGGGGCGCTGCACAGTTCCTGCAGGCTGGACAGGAACAGGTTGGCGTAAAGCCGAAGGTCACACACCCTTGTGTGTCTAAAGCCGGAGATCACACATTCAGTAGAACCACCATGAAGAGCGAATATTCCAGGGCCATCCTTAATGGATTTGTGAATATGCTCGGTCGTGAAGACCGCACCGGGAATGAAGAACATTGTGAGAAAGTTTGAAGAGTTCAAATAGGATGAAAGGAAAAGATCCGATCTCTAGAAAGGGAATAAGAAGAGAGGAAAATCTACTCAAATGAGCAATTCGGAGACCAATGACCTTCTAGCCAAGGAAAGTGTGAATATATAGGAAAATAATGATGATCAATGCATGCACAATTTACGGGGCGTTAGGTACGCCTAGCTAGTGGTGAATTTATGACAGAAATAAACTCTTGATTGCCCGCCATAAATGGCTTGGAGCTATGTAGAACGACGGTTGGAGAAACGCTCAAGTGTCTGTGGGATCAGAGGAAAGCATTTTGCAAATTGGATGAGAAATGAACGACAAGTTAGTCGAATCATGAAGGTTCCATTGGATAAATTCTTCATACCTTTATAATAAAGATAGGAGAATTGGGGGGTAATTGTTAGGGAGATATTCATCCCCTACTCAGAGTAGGGCTGGATTAGCCCCTCATATTACTTTTCGGACCCCGGGCTCCCACTTTGATCTTGGGGCTTGAGCCTTGGTCACTAGCAGCCCTTGGTATTTATTAGCCCAGTCAAATCAAGTCAGAGAAGATATTAAACATCTACATAGAGCCTTGTGCTTGGCAGGGGCAAAATAGACATATAGCATAAAGGAGTATAAAAGAAAGTATTCGAACTATTTGAAGGGGCATGATTTGATCCTCTGGCCTCTCTCTCTCTCTCGCTGACTCTCTCCTTCTCCCTCTTCTTTAGATACTGGACTGACTTGATCGTCGGAGGAGGCTTCGCCGGCCAACCCCCGGCAGGGCTTTCTTGTTTTGCAGGTCAGCACATAGAAGAAAGGACGTCTCTGATCACGCCACATCACCGGGTAAAAATCAGCTTCAACACACATAATGAAACTCATTAATAGCATAAGCCAATCACATTCACATATAACCATGAATCACACAAGAAAGGCCACAGAATCTCTCTAGCAAATAAACCAGGGGAACCGTCTTCCAAAGTCAAAAACATCTAAACACACATTTAACCAAAACTAACAAGACCAATTTACCTTGTCAATAGTACGAAACAATAAAATTAAAAGCAAAAAAGAATTCAGTGCCTCAATACAGCTACAACGTTACTTCTTAAAATCCAACAAAGACTGGATTACCTCAGTATCTCCTATTTCCACCAGCCCCACCCGGACCACGACCAAATGTCTAGGCAGAAACCACAGGCTGTAGCTCAGCTTCAACAATCCCAGGAATGTCAGACATGCCAAGGGCAGCAAGCATATCAATGGTTTCCTTATCAACCTTAATTTCATCAATCTTAATAGCAAACTCATCTAGCGCTAAGTCCATACGACGCTCGCGCTCTTCTTCTTGCAACTTTAATGAGAGTCCCTTTTGAATCCGCTTCATCAGATGGGTAGAGAATCCAGCAATCTTGTTACGCAGCCGCTTGGAGGGGATGATGGCAACCTCCTCCAAGATCTTCTTGTTGGTGTGGAAGTCCAAGGTCATCCGAGAGTAGTAGCTCTCAGTCACCTGGCGCGAGGACTTCTTCACAGTCTTGGTACGTACACGACCCATTTCAGACAATTAGCAGTTCCTGCAAGGAGACAGACAACGATTGAAGATACAATCACCTCTTCACTATTTCGGCAGGAACAAATAAAAAACAGAACACTTGGTGAAGAGATGAGGGAAATTAGAACAGAACCATCTATGATGCTGATTCATAGGGTTCATAACAAACAAATAGTTCAACTACACTTCATAAAATGATTGGCAAATGGATGCTCTAGCGGAAATAAAAACAAAATCACTATCCAAAAATTATAAGAAATGAAATTAATTTTAGAGAGTAGGTTGCCCAATAAACATTCCACAAGGAATGCTAACACCCCAATAACAGATCTTTACCCAACAAAAGGCTTGCCACAGTAAAAAAAAATTTTTATCTTCCGACAGCCATAAAGAGCAGAAAATATAAGATACTATAATTTTACAATCAATGAGAGCCTTGAAACTATTTTACTTCAATTATAATTCAAACTCTTTGATATCATCAATTCGTCACCCACATGTTCCCAGTAGTCAAACAGAACAAATCATTAGACACGATTCACTTCTTTCTTTTCACAGTAAACATTTTTACGAACACCAAGCAACTTAAAGTACAATAAAAATCTCTGCTTGTTTGCCTGTGACATCTATGAACGATAAGAAAAAAAAAAAAAAGAAAAAAAAAAGAAAGAGCTTCTACACATCCTCCCTCATTCCCCCTTTATCACCCTTTTATAATAAAAAAAATAATTTTTATTAAAAAGTTGTCTCTGATGTGACATCAGAGACAACTTTTTAATAAAAATCAATTTTTAAGGAAAAGAGGGTGATAAGGGGAGGATAAGGGGAGGATCTTTAGCATTTCCCAAAAAAAAAAAGAGCTTCTACACCAAGGATCTTAGATCCATCACCAACAACCAGAATCAAGTCAACCTTACAATTGTGTGGTGTAATACAAAACACATTATCGAGGACTAATACACACAAAGGATATAACAAAAATAAAAGATAAACAAATCACTTTCTGCTCCGTTTGGCTACCGAAAAATCATGAGAGAAGACAAAAACAACCGAAACCCTTCAATACCCAGTAAAGTATTTTCCCCTATTTCCTCCCCAACCAATCCAAGGGTCACACAACACAAAAACCAAAAGGCACAACAGCTACCCCTGTTTGGTTGCCGAGAAAATGCAAGAGAGCGAAATCCCACATCAAAGGATCTAAAACTTGTCAACGTTTTGCGATCTGGGTATGTCTAAAACAACCACAAGTCCACAATACCACAATATCTCCTTCCAGCTGAGTACAACCTTTCAATTTCGTTTTTTTCTTTTTGGGTAAACAACAAAAGACCGTAACCAAAAGCAATATAGATCAAACGTAATGGGTCTTTGATCACCAAAGACTAATTTAATCACCATAAGCTGTTACATTTTATGAATTTCAACCTCTACTTTGGAATGGTGATGAATAAACTAGATTCAGAGATATTATCAAGTTTTCACCGGAGAGATGTATCAGGATTGTGTTTTGTTCTATTAAAGTTTTAATTCATCCAAAAAAAAAAGAATGGTGATGAATAAACTAGATTCAGAGATATTATGAAGTTGTGCTATATTATGAATAGGGATTTTTTTTTCTTCCCTTTTTAAATATGAATTTGATGCCTTTTCTCGATCTCCTAGCTTCTTGGTGAATTTGAATTGGTTGTAGTTGCCACTGTCATAGAAGTTGTTGCTGTCTGAAGTTGATTAACACCTCCCCGCAAGCTCATGGCCGGGGATGGAAGAAGCCTAATCATATTCAATTGCTTTGCAGATTAAGTGGAAAATATTTGATACTAACGGTAAAATGTTAAATTGGTATTTGTGGTCTAGAGTTGCCACAATTAGTTCCCTAAGTTTTAAAAAATGACTAAACATCCTATAGTATAAGGAAAAAGAAAAAAGAAAAAAAAAAGTTCATGTAATTAGAAAAGTTGATAGAATTCGTTAACATACTACATTAGCAAATCTCATATAGTGACACGTGTCATTTACAATAAAAATAAAATATTTCAAAAACAATTTTCATTTAAATATATATAAAGGGATAGTCGAGTCATCCTCTTTGGTAAAATCTGAGGTGGCTGAACTATTCCACCCCAAAGCCTGGGGTTGGTTCAACTAGCCCTCCCCTGAGCTCATCTTTAGGTGGCCGAACCACTCTCATGGTTTTGGGTGTGGTTCGGGCACCTTCAATTTAACCAAAGGAAGTGGCTCAACCAACCCCTCCATTTTTTTTCTCTTCTTTTTTATATGTATTTCATATTTTCTTTTTCTTTCTTTTTTTAATTTACTTTTTATTGTAAGTAAAATGTGTCACAATAAGAGTATTACTAATGTGACACATTAACGAATTTTGTTAATTTTTATGATGGTAGTGACATTTTTACATTTTTTTTTTCTTATCCCGACAAGTGTTTATTCACATTTTAAACTACAAATACCAATTTGTCATCGGGGCAAACTACATGGACCAATTTGACAAAACAAAATAAAGGTTCCTCACTTATGTAGATCAGTAATGCTAAGCGTTTTATTTATTTATTTACTTACAAGCCAAATGAATTTATAATATAATGAATTCAGGCCTTGAGGTACACAATATATTCCTAATAACTAAAGGGTATAATAGTCATTAAGAACATGTTCAAAAAAAAAAAAAATAGTCATTAAGAACCAAATGTTGCACTTGCCAAGAAAGAACATAGTCAAGGAAGCGTTAAGTGCGCTTTTGTAGCTTTGCTCGCTGAAAGGGAATAAGAGAGGAGCCGTTTCATCTTTGATTATTCCTGATTATATGTTCATAGTTCATACCCGTTACTTTCTTTTTGCTAGTTATTTTTTACTCTTCCGTCCTATATTGTTTGGTTATTATCTCACATTTTGAAAAGTCAATAAACACACTTTTCATAACTTTTTTTTAACTTATTTGAATGGAGAATACGGCATTTCTATTTGTTTTATTTCAATTTAAACTGAGGATAATTTGAAAGTTAAACAACTCTTCCTGCGATCCCTTATTCGAATCCCACTGATAGGATTACTCCTGATATTTAGGATTAGTTGATTGCGTTATTGTCCACCTTGTGCACTTGAAGAAAATACCCACTTGCCTTGCTAAGTTTCTTGATGTTTAGGATATATATAACAGTTGTCGGTGTCGGCATCAAACAGAACCTGCGTGATCTCACAAGGGATTATGGGATTCAATGTCGGAATGTTGTCGTACGTTGAGCTTGCAGATTTTGCTGCTACTGTTGAAGAGCGTCCTATCTTAATTAAGCTGCTTTACTTTGCTGGATTTATTCAAGTATCGTATTGAGTGGCGGGTCAAAACCATACAATATATATGTGACGATGCTATTTACGATGGTTTGGTTAAATCAGACGATGTTGCGTTTATTGATTGAGTTGAGTACGGATCAAATCCAGCTTGCTAGTATGGAAGTCTGTTACTTAATTTAAACCACTTGAAAAATTCTAATAAATATATATAATTTAGTATTCAGTCAAATGATCAAAGAAAGATGTACTCAAAAAGACTTTAACGTGTTAACGTTATAGAATGTATTATAGTTCCCAAAAACTCATACGAGTACCATCAATCCTTTGTGCGTGTGTTTTTTTTTCTTGATTTTTCATCCATTCCGCTTCTCTTTGACTCTGCGTCGACCATCATAGCTACAATCCTTCTGTACAATTGCTACAAATATCAGCTTTTTATTGCAAAGTTGTCACGCATATTATTCCACATCAGCTCATAACCTATTTCAGTGCTTCATCTGGTCATTGAATTTGTAAAGGTAATGAACTCCAACCATAAAATGGAGAAAATATCAGATCCCATGCTAAATACAAGAATTGCAGCATATTACTTGTTCCAGGTTCATGTCAATTTAATGTTTCAAAATTTCGCAAGTTCTTTTCAAAAAGCTGCTCTAGTTTTCTACATTTATCAATTACTAGAAGAGGCGCGGCATATTATATGTACATCTGATTTTCTGATCAACTATTTGATTTGTAGCACTCAAATCCAATAGTTGATTAGGAAAAATATATGTAAGTACTACAGATTTAATGGTTGATTAGAAGAAAAAAAAAATGTACCGAAAATATACAGAAGATGTAGAAAGATAATTTATCTTACTAAAATCCCTCCACTCTCATCTCTGTGCTACAAAAAGAATATATCAACTTGTCAGGTCAAGTAATAATATCTAGTATTTGTATACCACTAGACAAAAACGTCACATACATTTTAATGGAAACGGCTATGCAAAATAGAGCAACTGAATTTGCTAACACTATATTAAACAACCCTTCTATATAACCTAAAAAAATTCTAAGGATAGGAAAGCAGAAGAAAAAACTTCCTTTTGAGTATTTTTATTGAAACTAAACAACAATCATAATTAGGCAGCCAAACCAGCCTTTTTGTAAACCTTGAAAGTAAAATTATAAATATAGCATATATGAAAACTGTCCAGCTTCGCTCGAGCCAACTTTGCACGAGGGTAGCACATTTGTTCTATGATTAATCTTATTTGTTGCAGAATGCAGATGAAAAGAAATATCTCATCTAGTTAGCATCTGTTGATACTCGAGGGAAGTCTGCTACTTCCTGCTCACATATTATAGAATATTTCAATCGACACAATTGATTGGCTGCATTCTGGCCTATGCAATCATCAAGATCAATAACAATTAAAATCTGTCAAGTTGATGATGTAAATTTAAAGTTAATAAGACAAAAAAATAATATAAAATATATAATATAAAAATAATATACCCAAGTAACACGATGCAAAAGAAACCTTTGCAATTCACTTATGTTACAGAAAACAACAAAAACATGTTATATAATAAATTCCATTTTCGTGTACAACTTCAGACTAAGCATTATAAAAACATTTTACTGAATTATAAGTAAGATCAAAATAATCTTTATCACATGCCCCATAATAGCCATTATGTAACACAAGCAAGTGCCAATGATTCCATATCGAATAACAGGGCAAAAAATCACTTACATGAAAACAACAGCTTGGCCATTCTAATTTTATCTACACGTTCCTCATTTCATCAAGCAAAGTGCACTCAATTTTTTTTGAGTCAATACTATAATCCAATTTGAGAGAGAAGCAATTCATGCACCTTGTCTCTTATAGCGGTCCTACTGACAACCTCTTCTCTCTTTTGTAGATTTTGAAGAAGGCTCGATTTGAATGTGCGAAGGTTGGATGGACAGGTAATTTATAGAATATTGCTTGACATTTCCCTTGGAGCAAAATGAATTCAATAGTTTATTAATTGACAACCTAACTATTCAGCCATGTGCATCTCACTAGACTAGATGTGGAAAGACTTGTACAATGCTTCTTGAATCTTTCAAAAGAGAGATAAAAAGCTGTCGCGATAAAAAAAAAGAAAAAAAAAAAAAAAAAAAAGGTTGTATAATTTCTACAACATGGTATTTCATTCCAAATCTTAACATTTACTGGAGTACTCTTGAATATAAATTATATGTTTTTCCTTAATTTAAAAGATGGGACCTATTATTGTTCATCCATAACCCATTGAATGCTCTAAGGCATGGTGTAAACAAGGTCATTTACATCCCCCGATAGTAAACTGCCAAATTAACTTGGAACACCAAAACACATTGAGACAAAAATACATAATTACACATATTTTCTAAAGAGAAAACCTGAACTGAAACCATCAACAAAAGAACACCACTAGATTTGAAATATATTCTCCCCGTTCTTTTGCCATACGCCACCGTCTTGGTGCGCTTTTGCAATTCAAAAGTTATTCTCTTTTATTGAATTGTTTACTCATGTCAATTGTAAATAATATATCGTCGTTTTATAAATCTTGGCGTCCTCTAAATATATTGTTTTATTAGGGTATGGAGCCAACGATATTGTTTGGGAATAATATACCGCCTTTTTTATTTTTTATTTTTAAAACGCTATCAAAATACCGTCATTTTACTTAAACTAGCTCATAAGTTGTGCTATGTGCATGATTCTTCGTTATAATTTAATTTCAAAACTTATATCACAACATATCCTAGAAGTTTAAGAGGATAAGAATGAAAAATTTAATAATTTAATTTTACGAATTAAGTTTTGAGAATAATAACTAGATTAAAAACGCATCATAGCATATGTAATCAGTGTCGAAAACGTAACATTATCAGGTTTAACTCTCCCACCCTCCCTCCCCCCACCCTCTCAAGCATTATCAGGTTTAAGCACATTATAGTACTATTATTAAGAACAATTACATAAGCTTGTTCAAAAAAAAAATTTCTTACCTAAAAAAGATTAGATAGTTGTATGAATTCAAATTAAAGCAAAAAAGAAAAAACATTTCTTGAACCATCTCAATCCATGTAAATTTGTGATGAACCATCTTAAAAAGGTCAGGAAAAGGTCTCAAAAGTCTTGTGTTGATGAAGATTGATTAGTCTTGTGTTGAGTATATCACTTTCGTTTGCAAAGCAATTTGATCAGCATTTCATCATCTTCTGATTCTATATCTTCAATAGGTAAGGAAAAAGACATTTTATGCTTCTAACCATATAAGATCGATTTGAATAATATAATTAAAACACCAGCAGTTATCAACAAAAAAAAAAAAATCAGTGTATATTGCTAAATCCTTAATAAGAACTGCATATCCACTCATCGACGATTTGTTGGCCTATAATTAAAACGAAAAACATGAAAAGAATTTCACCAGAGAATCCATCTTTTATGTTACTAATAATTGTATTCGCTTGAAAGTGTCCATTTTTTCAAAGTATGCAAAAGCAATCAAATGTATTCAACATTTGCAAACATTAATTAAAGATACCATTTAAATAATATTATAATGCAAATTATAAATGGTTTCTATACGTTATACTGTAGACCCAATGCATTGTTTGTATGTTGGTCATATGATACAATCTTGTGTATCATTGCTAACCTAGGCCTATTCTAGTTAGAGCCCAAAAACCCATTCATGTGCTAGAATGAAGTATTTATTTTCAAAGTTGGTTGGATTATAATCAAAATAAAATTAAAAATTAAAAGCTGAAGATAACAGTATGCAAATATCCAATAATGAATATATTATATCAATAATTAACCAATACTAAGCCAAAATAAGTATAACTTTATAAAGGTTAAGACAAATTTGAATATAAACATAATTATGAAATAGTATTTACTAAATAATAAAATCACATGTTATCCATAAGGAGAGAATTAGGATGGTGGACAAATTTATTAAACAACAAAATATTGTATTGGATTATACATAAATTACTTTCAAGTTTCATTTTTTGTTTGTTGGTCACAACATATTGTACAAAATCAAAATCAAATAAAAAATTAATCTAATATTTCAATATATGACCTCAACCACCCATATATGGACCTTTCCAAGTTTAAATAATTAGTTTTTATTTTATTTTTATTTTTTTATCTGTATGAGATTCTCAAATAATTGTGATATGTGATTTCTGCTGTTCTTTGGAGCGGAAAAATGTCAACTTCCTTAGCTTTCACCATTTTACAACAGCTAATGTGCATTGCATCACTTCCAATGTTATTTTTAAACATTTTTTTATTATTATTATGATGTACATACATACAGAAGACTTCATGACGGAGGTTTTTAGAAATTTACAATCGAAGTTTAGTCTTCCAATAACTTGGACACAAATTCGATATGATGTGCATGCATACAGTCTATACAGAAGACTTCAAGTCAATAAGAAAAGAAAACCAACTAACAAATAATAATAATGCAACCAGTCATCAACTAATCCACTTGAAAACTTTCCAATGTCTTTGGTTATTAGATATCGGTACTAAAGATAAATGACAGGTAATAGAGGTGTTGGATGAACAGATCGAGCCATTCATTTAAATTAGATGAGCTTGTATCAATTATATATGACAAAAATTTAATATTAACAAAGCATCCATTTCATGACCCTGACCATTGTTCTAACTCTTTGGTTAAAATCTAACCATTGTTGACACAATTACTTCATTGGATCTACTTGGTAATATCTTCTTTGCGAAGAGCAGTATAATGCAACAATTTTTTTTTTTTTTTTTGAACGGGAGCATTTATTCATAGCATAAACGCCTGAAGGCAAAATACAATGCCCGAAGGCAAGAACACTGTCCCAAATCTACAACGGAAGCCCAAAGGCTGGAGATAGTGAGTAGAGATGAAGAATCCCTAAACACTAAGCCAGGAACAAACCTAGCTTGAAGTAGCAAACTAAAGCAA
>JAJPGS010001545.1:0-113287 GCA_028654335.1 Alnus rubra | reverse complement strand
TCTTTTTTTTGTTAAAAAAGAAATGCCACGTGGCAAAAAAGTCGGACTCTAGTGTGATAAGGGTGAGCCGGATAGACGAACTCTAACTCCTGACCACCTATGTCAACATTAGTGGTGGAGTCAGGATTTTAGGTCAGGGTAAAGAAATTTTTTTGATGAATAAAAAAAATTTTAAGTTGAACAAAAATTAAATATAAAAACAATTATAAAAAAATATCTAAATATAAAAGAACAATAAATTGAAAATAACAAATATAAAAGTTTAAATCTCAATTAATATGAAAATTTATTACATACCTAAAACAAAAAGGTTGTATATTGTTTAGAAATTAATTTAAACAGTTAAACTTTTGAAGGCAAACATTGCAAACTCTTCTATAAATTATACTTTCCTCGTTTCAGACTTTTTAGTAATTTGCAAAATAACACTAGAATGAGAAAAGGTTAAAAAATAAAAAATAAAAAATAAAAAATAAAAAAATCTGACGTCAATTTTAACCCGAAGGCCAAAGCTCAAAGTCTGCACAGTCGTACACGGCTCTAAATAACAATAGCGTTTACTGTGTGATAGGACGGCACGCCGCTCAGCCCAACGTCTCCAAATTTGATAAAAAAAAATTGAGTCAAATTTTTCTTTCCCATTTTGCCCTTCTATCTCTTTAACGAGAGAAACGTGGAAACTCTCTATCTCTTTCAGAGCATGATTAAGGGGAAAAGGGCAAAATGAGAATAAAAAATAAGGCAAAATTATCTGACTATTTGGAGACGTTGGGAGACACAGCTTGATGGACGGAGGTGACAACGCGCAGTGCACAGTGGCTTCAAGAACGCGACTCGGTCGATTCCCCAACACGACCATCATGTCAAGAAAGGGCTGAAACAACCCTTTTTTCGCTGTGCTCAGTGCCTTGCATTGGAAAAAGGGTTCCGTTTCAGCCCTTTCTTCTACGCTACGTTGAGGGAGCGATCTCTGCGATAGATCTCGAATGGGCTTGTTCCTTCGTATCGGACTGGGCCTTAAGTGGACTTACAGCGGTCTAATAAAGAAAAAGGATGCCCTTTTTCGCTATATCGCCCAGCATATCTGCCAGGAACAAGAGCATATTCCCATATGAAGTTGATTCAGATAAGCTTGTAGAGTACTTATGACTGTTGACTCCTTTTAAAAAAATTATGTTGCCTCGTCAGCTTTCACCTTCGTTCCTTCTTCAACTTCTCAACTACGAATAAAATCGAGCCGAGCCGAGCCGAGCCGAGCTGAGTCGAGTTTTAAAATTTTAAAATTGACTAGTTTATGAGTCGAGCTTAAATAGTCAAACTCAAATTCGATCCGAACTATAAAATGTGTGTTCAAGCTCGATTCGTTTAAAATTTGGACGAGCTCGAGCTCATTAAAAATGACATTCGAGCCGAGCCGAATTACTCGACAAACTTGGCTCAACTAGAGTTCGAGGTAGGCTATTAAATTTTTTAATATGTGATCAAAGCGGAGTTCAAGCTTGAGTTTGTGAACAAACTCCATACTAACTACTAATAACTTAATATGTTGTTAGTTTAACATACTAAATACTATTATCAAAGTATTATAATTAATATGTAATACAATATTTACTTCGCTAGTATACTATATGCTTATTTAGTGTATATATATATATACACAAAATATCGGGATACGTGTAGTTAATTACATTTACTTCTTATATGTTAATAAATTAGATAATATGTTAGTTTATGAACTAACTAGTTAGTATGTTAACTAAAACACACACATACAAATATTAAGTGACATATATAACATATATTACTTAATTACTAATATAAATGTTTAAATTTATATGACTCATTTTTAGTAATATATAAGAGATATGAACGAGTTAACAAGTTAACAAGTTGGACTAACGAGCAGAGCCAACGATCCGGTCGAGCTTTAAACGAGTTGAGCTCGTGAGCCCCTATCAAGTTTTGTCGAGCGAGTTGTGTATGTACCACTTACTAATCGAGCAGGTTTTTATAGTAATGAGCGAGTTTCTACAGTATCGAGCTCGAGTTCAAATCGGGTTAAACCGAGCGGGTATCGAGCGGGTTGTCGAATGGACTGGTTTATTTACATCCCTACTCAACTCTGTACTCTTTTTTTTTTGAAAAAAAACAAAAAAAAAATCACGGCGAGGGGTGGGCAAGTTTGCCCCATTGATGAAATGTTGAGGGGGGCATTTGACCCCTCTCGACCCCCCACCCCTCCCTCCTCCGCCCCTGGTCCACGTGACAACTTTTATTTTTAATTTTTTTTCTTTAAAAAAAAAAAAACCCTAAAGCTAGTTAGGGAACCACGTTGTTACATGGTAGGTCAAGAATTGTATCTTGGGATGGCAAAAGATCATGAGAAACACTAGAGCTCCTTCTAGTATTCTTCTGGGGTCCTTCTATGCTACGATGATACCCTATTTTTAATAAAGAAAAACTATAACTTGATTTCCCTCTCTTATTTTTATTAAAAAATACATGGTGTCATATCACCATAGAAAGACCCCAGAAGAATACTAAAATGAACTCTAACATTCCCCAAATATCATATCTCTTATTTTGTTGGATTTATGGACGCAACTTTTACATGCTTTATATATTTTAATATTTTCATAAGATTTTGCTTAAAAATCAAATGTATTATTTAAAGCTTAATAGTATATATTGGAGGGAGGGAGGGTTGGACTTAAGACTTAGGACTTTTATAAGTTAAATTCGTGGGACGTGCCTCGGATTTTAATCGATACTAACAGCTTAGATCATTAGCAGCAGCTTCTTTAAATTTCATTTTCTATTTGGATGAAGGAAATAATCCTAAAAAGATCTATTAAATCAGAGTCTCTTGTTATTTCCTAAACTAAGGAAATACAAAGGGAACCAAAAGTTGTATCTTAAATCTAGGTGAGTAAAAGTGATTTCCTTAACATTATTTTGATCGATATAAATGATCATTTCACGAATTTAGTGAATCTATTGAGAATGCGCATGAAAAGAAATATCAAACTTTAAAGTGATTTTTAAAAAAAAAATAAAAAATAATTGTTTTTCCACTAAAGAAAAAAAAAAAAAAGAAAAAAAAAAAGAAGAACTTTTCAGACAATTCTATCGTTTGCTTTTGGTCACACTTTTTAAAATAGATTTTTTCATTTTTTAAAAAATAAATAAAGCAAAAAATATTAGTAAAAAATTTAAAATACGTACAAAACACTAGTAAAAACTACTTTCAACTTTATATATTCTACGTTACAACCAAAAATTAACAAACACACTCTAAAACAAACCCATGTATCATCGTGACATTTTTCGTTCGCAGAATATATGGAATTTTTTTTTTTTTTTTTGAAGAATATATGGAAAATGTAGCACATTGACCATAAAATCACATTATATACATCTCATTGATTTTTGGGACTAGTCATTGGTTTACACCACGGGGCCCAAAATTGTCGGGGTATATTCGAGTTTCCGTAGTTTTAAGCACAGAAGTCTTGCCCTTCTAACGGGGCTGACCGATTGAGTAAGCTAGTCTTTCATACACTCAAGTCAAGTAATTTTAGTCAATAGTGTGTTTTTTAAAATCTAATAAAGCTGACTACACAATTCAAGAACGACTTTATCTTAGGGACCACGTCTCATAAAGCAAAGATCACTAGTTCGAAAAATAAAAATAAAAAAAAAAAAGAAAAAAGAAAAAGGAACGACTTTGTCAATGAAAGATGGCATTAAATTCTTTAATACCATGCATCTCCTTTATTCAACTGTAAAGTAAACATAGTCCTAATAGTAATATAGTAAACCTAATTTTAATAAGAAAATAAAATAAATAAAGCAAATCTAATCCTAATAAGAAAATAAAATAAAGTCTTAATTGTACATAAGAAAACATAAATAAATAAATAAATCTTAACTTGATGATAAAGTCTTTTTTTTTTCTTTTTTTTTTTTTGTACTTCCATTGTCTAAGAATAGGTAAAATTATAATAAACAGCGCTGCTCCAATTAATATTATTTTTGATAATTTTTCTATTTTTCATTTTTACCAAAAAAATATGGGTAAATTCTATTTTACATCATGCATCAACTTTAAATCCTGACAATAAAATAAATACTATTATTTTATTTGATTTAATTTGAAATGGTGAGAATTCTTGTCCCAACTCACTACCTACAGTGAGTTAGAGCACTAGCAACAATTTTCCTACCATTTTTCCTATATTTAAGGAACGAAACTACTTTTTGCTTCTCTATAAAAATTATCTCACAATAGATTCCTTTAGTTTTCTCTATATCAATTTAAATACTCTTTTTTCACCTTATATTATTATTTTTTTTCTCTTTCTTACTTTTATTGTTCTATTCATTTTTTTTTTCTTTATCTTGATTCCAGAAGACTCGGCCGGCTATCGTCTTCCCACAGCCCAATCCTCACCAGCACGTCTCCATTATCTCTGACGGCGACCTCACCTCAGCACGTCTTCGTCGACCTCTCTGACGGAATCCTAAGGCTCAGGATCGACGAGGATCCTTCTCTAGGCCCACCCAAGAAGCACTTCGAGGTCCCCGATGTGATCGTCCCCAACTTCTCCGGCAAGAAGCTCTGGCTCCAAAAGGTTTCAATGGTGGCGACACTGGCTAATTCGGCGACAACGGCAGCGAGAAACGCTCCTTGAGTTTTCCGGTGAACTTTTTTGTCATCTCCTTCCATCTGATTCAATGATGAAAATCCAGTCCCTCACCTCAACGAGTTCTATATATATATATATATATATATATATATATATATATATATATTATTGCATATTCTTCCTCCCAGCAAAAACACAAATCAATGAGCATGGTTCGGACATGGCCGTGAAGCAGACGAAGTGAAGGAGATGAAGTGATGCATAAAGCTAGCCGTGAAAAGGAGAGAGAGAGTCAAAGAGCCAGATTTTTTTTGTTAAAAAAGTTCATTGGGAATCTACAGTGCTACCCAATTGGGTAGCACTGTAGATATTCAACAAAAAAAATGTAAATTTGGAGTATCTATTGTATGGTGATTTTGTGAGTTTTTGTAAAATTTTCTCTATATTTAGAAAATGAAACCAATATAAAGAGACTGCTACTAGTGTTCTTAGTGAGTTACTGTTATACTGGTCAATAATCTGGATAAGACAAAAGCAACAAGTTTATTATTTTCAAAAGCAACAATATGGGATAAGACCATAAATCACAGTTAGTGAGTTGCTTTTTATACTATTATTTTATTGTTTTCTTTTTCTAAATATGAGCAATGCTACATGTCATCCCATGTTTCTATTATATCTCTAAAAAATTAATGTGACTCTTAAAATCATCATTGAATTTATAATAGATCATTATTGGATTTTGATTTAATGATGATTTTAAGAGTCACATTAATTTTGGAGGGACATGCCGCGTGATGTGGACAGGTGGTACATTTATTTCATGTGAGCAGTCGGTACAATATTGTGAACCGTTAGATATAAAATATGGCTATAATTTAACAATTTAAAAATCTCAAATATTAAAAAATTTGAAAGGAACCTAATCTTTGAGTGATATGTTGGGCGCATTACTCCAACAATGTGGATAAGACAAAAGCAATAAGTTTGAGATAAGAATTTGCCCCAATTTTCTTAAAATTCAAAGGAGTTAATTAGTTAAAAGAGGTCAACCCGTAATGTGTTTTGCAATTAATTAATATAGTGGTTATTGGAATGTACGTCATCGTATATATAGTTATTTTCAAATTAAGATCTTCCCTCCCCTACATAAATCTTTCTTCCCCCAAATGGCTCGATCACAAAGTTCATAAAAGTCAAACTGAATTCGGAAGATTTGCTAAACACATTTTTCTTACGTACCCCAATATATATATATATATATATATATATATATATAAAGGAAAAACTCTTAAAAAAATTATTAAATTAGATTTTCTTTTTATGAAACTCCCATCACGATGACATTCACTCCCTTATCATTCCCAATACAAGCATTCTTTTTAGCCGTAGTCCATTCAGCTATCGCCTTGTCTGGACGTGTTCATCCAGACTTGACGATATATATACCAAACATCATGAGAAATGATCCATACATTCATTTCTCACAATAGCCCAACAACAAGCTGGCGTGGCAGATAATATTTTATTATTTTTTTATTTTATTTTCTTTTCTTTTTGTAAAAAAATAATAAAATATTATCAGCCACGTCAGCTTGTTGTGGGGCTGTTGTGAGAAATGAGTGTAGGAATCATTTCTCAAACATCATATCCATAGACTTAAGAAATACTCTCATACGCACCTTGCAACATGCATAATTGTTTCTGTTAAAATACGGAGGAACATTAAGAGATTGGGATTGAGAATATTGAGAAATTTGATCAAGAAGTCAAAGATCACAATTAGGAAATTTATTTTTCACAGAGTAAACCTTAGGCTCTGATACCAATAGAAGAATATAGCCCAACAACTCGAACTAAAACATTGAAGGGGGAGTTGAATAGATGTTTTCAAAATAATGCGAAATTCAAAAATTAACAATCACAACCAACATTCGATTATATATACAACACAATAGAGAATGAAAATTATGCGTTAGTGAAATAAAGACAAACCACAAAATATCAATCATCACACAATCAACATAAGGCCAGGATTTAGTTTGGTGAAAGAAATGAAAACTCTTTGGGCAGTTAAACCCAATAAATCAATCAACTATAAAAGAATGAGAAATTATAAATTGTTCACACTTATAAAATCATTTTAGTTGACACAACCTTGCACTAGACAAGTGATCTGTTTGCCCACTATTGCAGTAGTTATCTTAAAACCTCTAGACAACTTTTCTATTTTATCTTCTTTATCGAAACTCTGATAGGCTAAAGGTTTTCTTGTGAAGAAAAGATGGTTGTGTGGTTTAACAAAACAAATTCTAAAAGAGAAGCACTTGAAAGAACAAAACGTAAACTCTCTCTTATAGCACATGAAGAAAAAGGTTGTGTGATCTCTGGAAATATGGTCTCTTGTCTGTTGAAAAATCATACTCTAAAAGCCCTTAATTAAATAGACTTGAGGAAGTGGCCTTCAAATCTGGAAGTCGGTTTCTAAAATATTGCAGATTTTCAATTGTAGTTCAAACTAGCTATGGCTCAGTTTTAACTATAGTAGGGTTTTTGTGATTTTTTTTTGTGAGAAAACAAGGATTTCTGAAGCGGTACTTTTGACCTACACTTGGGACGCCACATTTTGGAATTCCACAGTTTGAACTGAAATAGAACGCCCCTTAGAACGTACGCCACATTCTGGAAGTCCTCAATTCAAACTGAAATGGAAGGCCACCTAGCACGCCGGGTTCTATCTTTTAGTCTTCTATTTACGTACAGCTTGTTTTGGCATAGTAAAAATTTGAATTGAAAAAGTTTCATGAAATACAACATCGTAGAATTTTGAATTAGTTTTCCACTGTCACAAAGTTTGTATTTATCTAATTTTTGACTCAAGTGTTTTGATAATTTTACTCTGACTAAGTCAATGTTAAACAACATACACAACCTTAAATTCTTATGTCTTGAATTAAGTTTTGCACCGACTTCACCCTAAACGCAAAACCTACAACCAAACATTTGGACATTGAATTTGCCAAACGCTAAAAAGGTAACGAATATCATTCTGTCATTAGTCAATATAAACCCCATTAGGCTTTACTAAAAATAAGACAAAGTACGTTCGTACGTATACAATTATCGCGCGGTCTTACTGTTGATAATACAAGATATTAAAAACAACACAACTTAAATATCTGATTATTGGAGATTTGATTCTTGTACAACACCAATACAACAACCGTACAACAATCCCTCACATGAGGGTGGGTCCCTGTTGTACAGTTGTTATATTGGTGTTGGAAATCTAACATTTTTTTTGATTATTGGCCTTATTGTGAATAATACAAGCTTCTATATATGTTCCAAATTAATGACAGCTAGAGAATATCCGAGTATTGGCCATACAACACACCATATTTGATAATTGGCCTTAATAATATTAATTGTAGATAATAAAATTAAGCTTCTATACTCGAACATGCGGGCCCTGTTGATAATACAAGCTTAATTTACTCATTTTATAAATCTAAAAAATATGCAAAAGATGGAACTAAACATTTCTCTATAAAAAGAATGACCATAAAAATCATTTATTTTTCGCACTCACGCACATATGACTGAGAAAGTCTTCAATCCCTCTCCATTCAAAGTCCAAGTTCAGAAAGTGATCATAACGCATCAAATCGAGGTCAAGTACTGAGCGTCAACGAAACCCGTACGTCGTTTCGAAGCTTATCTACGTACCAACCGTGTCAAAACGTGCTTTTAGCTGTTATTCGTTGTTGTTGTTGTTGTTTTTTTTTTTTTTTTTTTTTCGGTTAATTTACTAAAAATATAACATATCATAAAAACGAAATCTTTTAAAATTTAGGATTAAATACAATTCACTCCTCTAAATTAGTACACCCTAACTTTTTAATATTTAAAAATTTGCAATGTGCTCCAACGAAATTTTCCAATTTGTCAATGTGGCCAATCCGTTAGTATTTTTCGTCTGCTCTGACAGAAAGGGCATCACGTGTATATCACGTGATTTTTTCGATGCAAACGTCTCCATTTTAACACCAGGGTTCAATACGTTCAATTAACCCCCCAAAGTTTGACCACTTTTTCGATCTTGCCTCCAATCTTTAAAAATTTGCAATGTGTCCCAGCGAAGTTCCTAAATTTTTCAATGTAGTCAATCTATTAGTGATTTTCGTCTATTCTAACGGAAAGGGCCTCAAGTGCTCCGCACGTGATTTTTTTCATGTGAACTTTTCCATTTTACCCTTAAACAATTACCAAATAACTTTCTCAGGTGACATCTCTCCCATATGCAACTTTATTACATTGAATTATATAAAAATAATATTAAATAGGTCTCTATTTATATAGAGACAATAAGTAGTGAGCAGGAAATATTCAATGGGAACTTGTCACACTGGTTCAATCAATTCATTTCAGTCTTCAAATATACAATTTTAATCCTTTCTTTCTTTCTTTCTTTTTAAAAGAATTTTAATCCTTTCTTGAATTAATTACATTTTACACCTTCTCAATCCAAGATCGATCTCATATTTTGAAACCAAATTTGATAATACATAAAAAACCAAACGTACATTTTGACATGATCGACATTTTAAATTTTAAATCACGTAACACCATGTTCATAATTAAATTAATACAACATATCTAATTATATATTGGCCTTGCTACACACCATATTAATTTGATAATTGGTCTTATTAAGGATAATATAAGCTTTTTCTTTTTTTTTGATCAATTAAGATAATACAAACTTCTAATTAACAGACATATATATCTGATTACAGGCCTTATTGTTGATAATACAAGCTTCTATGTTTAGAAATACACGCGGGTCTGATTATTGGCCTTACAACACAACCTAAATTAATTGGCCTTATTGCGGATAATACAAGCTTCTAAACACGTACGACACATCTAATTATTGGCCTTAATGTCTGTAATAGAAGCTTCTACTGATATCATCACGCATTATCCCATGCTTCAGAAGCTGCCACAGCAATAAAAAGTACAAGCTACAAGTTAGAATCAAGAAGACTTACAAATTCAAATTGGAAGAGTACTACTTTAACTTCAATAAGGATATATAGGATATAGAGTATTAGTAATCAATATTAATTAAGATGATCAGTTTCTTGGAAAAATTTTAATTAAAAATGCATGCATGAGTATATATACGTACATACGCGGAATGAATTTATACTAATATTTTACGTACCTTCCTTTGAAAGAGTCCAGTCAACAGTGTCATCGTCGAGATGCCATGCAAAGTAACCGCGCAATCCCTTTTTCTTGGCATATCTAACCTTAGTAGAGATGCTATCTTTACCATCATAACCAATCCATGTCGTCCCAGAATAGCAATAGTCCGTAACATAAGAGGGATCAAACTCTTTTACGGCACTAGTCATAGTACTCACAATTTTGCTATATGGTATGAGGTCACTTCCAGCCACCGCTCCGTTGGCCGGCGAGAATATTTCATGGTTCTTAGCGTTCGCCAGAAGCCAACTGCGGCCATGAAATGGAAGGCAGAGGACTAATTTGTTGGCCGGCACACCTGCATGAATCCAATCTCTGACGCCGGTGTCCACGCTACGCTGACAGCTTGTTGGATTGTACAATGGAGCAGGCGGTCCAGTCAGCTTGGGTGAGAAATCAGGGGTATACACGTCATCAGCCAATACGTTGACCCAGTCCAAGCTATCTGAGATAGCCTGAATCGGATATTTCAAGAAAGACGAAATGCCTGAGGAGAAAAACACCGCTGCGATTAGAAGCAACGGCGCTTTTCCAGTGCGCCGGGACTCTTCCTTCACGGCAGCTCGCCATTCAGTGAGGAGTAAGCCAAGGTTGGCCATTTCTTCACTCGAGTAGGGATGCTGCCAGTTGAGGCTGAGGCCATCGTAGTTGTAAGTCCGGGCTAGACGGATGGAGGAATCTATGAATGTTTGCCGGGAGCCAGGAGTGCTAGTCATTGCAGCGAAGGTGGAAGGATCGGAGCCTCCTCCGCCGATGGAGAGAATGGTTTTAACATTAGGGTTTTCTTGTCGCACGGATTCGGTGAAGTAATGAAACCGCACCGAACCCTTGAGAGGAAAGGCGACTTGGTAGCTGGTAGGGTCCACATTGGCAAAGGCAGCAAAAAGATGGGTGAAAAGGGAGGAATCTATGTCGGTCACTGGGAAGTTACTCTGGAAATACCAGTATCCGGCTTTCACTTGAGCCATTGAAGGGAAGGCGAGGTAGGTAGGGAGAATACTCTTGCTTGGTAGGTATATATGAGATATAATTCCTTGGCGCTTGATTTCAGAAGAGAGAACTAGCATGCGTATATATAGCCACAGATATTAGACTTGTCATCAACCTAGCTACAATTATTGGCGGCGTTTATTATTAACTTGCGTGTGAACAGAACAATACAGATCGATCGAGAAATTCCGTTTCGTTTACATATGCATGCTTCGATTCATTAGAATTAATGAAGGCATATACGATGAATATTAAATGATGAGTAGACTTCCAAAACCAGACAATATTTTTAATGTTTATCAAAATATATAAACTACCATGTTCATTTTCAGCTATAGGGACTACAACGTTGTGTCGTAATGTTTTGGTCTGTCTCAATCAAGACTGCTCTTAACCTATCATTAAATCCAACAAAATAATTTGGCTGCTGATTCTGCATGTGGAGTAATAGATAACCAACTGCTGCTATGGACTACTCCTTTGCACGTACTAAAATATATATTTAGTTATTTTGTCTTCGTCTAATGCACACGCGGAAGCTTGGCGTCACCCACAGACTCGATCGTCATCAACCTACGATAGCGGCATTTGTTATGGACTGCCGTGTGAACAATACATAGTTTTTTTGAAGTAAACGCATCATAACATGTTATTTTATTATTATTATTATTTTCAGATAAACTACCCCCCCGAATTATTGGTGCAGCAGTTAGGCATCCTTATATATATGTCCGCACATGAGCTTTCCTGATTATTAATGGGTATTCCAATATTTTTTTTCCGTGGACTTCAATTCCAGAAGCAGACAATTTAACTTGCAAAGAATTAATTAATGAATACATTCATAAAATAAGAATTACTAAATACAATGGCGTCATGGTCATGTTCAAGGACAGCAACAATGATATTGTCGTTACTTGATCGATCCAGCCTGCAGGTGTAATTGGTCGGATAATTACTAAATACCAAACTCATAATTCTTTGCTGAGAGCGACTTCTATATATGCGCGACAATTTGTGGGACATTGACACAATTGATAATTTAGAGGCATTGATAATAAAGTGATAATTTGTGGAAGATATGTGTACTTTTCCTATTATTATTTTAATATGTACCTTGTGGCAAAAAATGTTGAGATGGCTTAATGGACGTCACTTTAATTATTTGAGGGAAAACACACAAAAAGACCTCTTTGAAATTTACGAAAAATCTAAGCAATCAAATTCAATTTTTAAAAACTCAGAGAATAATCACAAATGACACGTTATTCAGAGCTTTACTTTACATTCATCTTTATTTTTAACTGATTGACCTTATATTATCGAGTAATGCTAGAAGTCCATCCTATGTCCATCCAAAAATCATCATTGGACGTGTGATTGATCACTATTAAATTTTAATCACATGCATAATGATTTTAAAAGCCACCTCATTTTTAGATGGACACAAAATAGACATTTAGAATTACTCCATATTATCAATTCAACAATTCCTCTCGCTCGCAGTCAAAATCAAATATTCAAACTCAGAAAGCCTCGTTTTCATACTTGTACACACAAAGTGGTTGGACTTTTCCAGGCAAGCGCCTCTTAGTATGTGGCTTATCACCTTTTCTTTTGCTGAAAAATCAGATTGTCAATATATAGCTATGTCATTAGAATATAAGGCCATATATATATATTCATATGAACTTCTGGGTTTTGATTAAACCCTTTAGAAGGGGTATTCACAGCCTTTGATCTCTGCAAAAGAAAGTAAATTAGACAAAGGAATTTGTCAGGATATGGGTTGGCGGAGGATAGTTTTGGTGCCTAAGGATAACAGACTTAAGAAAATTGTAAAAAAATTTCCAAGCGTTAGAAAAAGAGCGGTTGACACAATACGCTCCCTAGTCTCCCCAACGATTGCTATAGACGAGTGGGGCGATAATCGATCGTGGCCTACTTATAATAACATTCAAGCCATGGCAATATTTACCAGATTACTAAATATTATGGCAATATAATTTTTTTAAAAATATATAATTTTAACTATTTAGTAACGTGGTAAATTTGCCACGTCACTAATTTAGCGACGTGCAAAGTACGACACATCATTACTTTAGTGATGTGCTAAATTTGGCACGTCACTAAATATTAAATTAATATATTTTATAAAAAAGTTAAATTTAAAATTTAAATTATTAGTGATGTGTGAAATTTTGTATGTCACTTATAAATATGAAGTTGGTATGATTTCTAAAAACATAATTTATGAATTTAAATTATTAGTGACGTGCCAAATTTGACACCTCACTAAATATTAAGTTGATATAATATTTTAAAAATGATTTAAAATTTAAATGATTAGTGACGTGCCAAAATATTAAGTTGATATAATTTTTTTAAAAATAATTTGAAATTTAAATTATTAATGACGTGTCAAATCGTGATAGAATAATATGATCGATAGATCATCTTATCGATCAAACATCTGATCGAACCTATTGCATTAGTCCGATCGATTGTGATAGAGTTTGATCGATCAAACTTGACATAGTGAATGTTTGATCGATCGTTCGATCGAACGTCCGATTGATCCTAGTAGAGTAGTCTGGTCGACCTAGCTACAATAGCGGCATTTGTTATGGAATATGGACTCCCGTGTGAACAATACAATATTATTATTATTATTATTATTATTATTTTAATAACAATACATTGTTTTTTTTGAAGTAAACGCATTATATATAACATGTTATTTTTTTATTTTTATTTTTCAAGTTAATTAAGCGTATCATAGTCAGCGTATCATAGTCTTTTAATATATATATATATATATATATATATATATATATATATATATATATATATATATATATATATATATATATATATATATATATATATATATATATATATATATATGTATATGTCCGCACATGAGCTTTAATTTCTGATTATTAAAGGCATGATGAATGAATGAATGCGTATTCCAGTATTTTTTTTTTCCGTGGACTTCAATTCCAGAAGCAGACAATATAACTTGCAAAGAATTAATAAATACATATTCATAAAATAAGAATTAATAAATACAATGGCGTCATGTTCATGTTCAAGGACAGCAACAATGATATTGTCGTTACTTGATCCAGCCTGGTGTAATTGGTCTGATAATTAATAAATACCAAACTCATAATTCTTTGCTGAGACCAACTTCTACGCGGTTTTGGCACAAACTAAGAATTTTGTTCCCTCCAATAAGAGAATGACACATGAGCATATACCAAGAAAAACAAATGAATGCAAAACTCTAAATCTAACCTTTCAATCCTCTCATCTACGAAAATGGACAAACCCAAATTTTGTAATTCCATACTCATAAGTAGAATCCACTTACAATTTTTGTACAATTCTAACAATTTTTTTTTTTTAAATCAATCATTAGATATGTAGGACTCATATGACAGGGCCAGTAATGCCGAGCAATTCCTCTTGACACAGGGCCACGCCGAGCAGTTCCTCATCACCAATTTCTCCTTCAATCTTAGGCCTCGCTGTAAAGCTTTGTATTGAGAGATAAGAAGATTCGTATTCTCTGATTATAGTGTTCAACTTACTAGCATGAAATGAAAAATACATACAGATATTCTGTGACTTCAAGATAACAGAATCTAACTAAAAGACCAATCTGTATTCTGTGACTTCAAGATAACAGAATCTAACTAAAAGACCAATCTGTTACGACCAAAACAGAGGTGAGAGATTCAATCCTCTCATCTAGGAAAATGGACAAACCCAGATTTTGTAATTGGTCAGATAATTAATAAATTACAGAACTCATAATTCTTTCCCCCATTTTTTTTTTCTTTTTTTTTTCTCTTTTTTTTTTTTTTTTTTTTTTTTTTTTGTCCATTGGTTCTCTGATCGGATTGTTGCTTGGTGTTCCTAATTGGGGAAAAGGGGATAGCTAGAAAATCACTCATTGAATATTTTATATTGATAAACTGATAAAAATACATAAGTTAGAGGCTAAAGCTATCTTAATAGGCTTATATAGAGCCTAAATTCGAAACCCTAATTAATAATAATAAGAAAAATAAAATAAAAACACTTTGCAATACAAACAATACAAAACGACAAATTTTGCCTGGTAAACATTGGAATTACGAAATTTTCATAAAATGCAAAATTGTAGCCATCTGAATAAGTTTTCTCACACTACAACGTTTGTCTCAATCAGATGTCTGTATCAAAAGATATGATTTTTTAAGTAAAATGAGTCTAATAAAAAACTGATAAAACTAGCCCGCATAATTTTCTGACATAGTCGTCTCTCATAAATTCTATCATGAGATGCTTTATCAGCACAAGGGGAAGGAAATAATGGACAACCCAAGTGGCGATTATTAGCGATCGTTTTGACTACAACTGCTACCTTTGTTCTCCTACTGACCCTTGTAATCTGTTGCATAAGGAGGAGAATGCTCAAATTAAAAGGTAAAATTTTTCTACTACATGTACTCACCATCTATACCTGGAATTTAGGATTACTTACCATTAACCACCATGATTGAGGAACTGACACTTTTGGGCATCTTCTCTTCTCTTGTCTCTTTTGAATGGTTGTTACATCTAAAGGATCCAAAATTAATCATATGGCAACTCAAAGAGACTTTGATGGTAATGTTCCAAATCTGCAAGTCTTTATTTTAGCTCACATTGAGGCAGCTACAGAGGGACTTTCAATTAAAAATAAACTTGGAGAGGGAGGTTATGGTCCCGTTTACAAGGTAAACTTCTATTATACTACATATATTGTGGCTTGCCCATCATCATTACAAGTGCTTCAAGTTTTAGACTAAATAAATTGGCATAAACATAACTCTATCTGTAAATTAACCACTCCCATGCTACATTTTGGCAGCCGAAGTAGAAAATGTCTTGTAGTATCTTAATGATGGAAAGATACCAATTAATCATGGGTGTCTATTTATTTTTCAGGGTGTATTACCAAATGGACAAGAAATAGCAGTGAAAAAGTTTTCAAAAACATCTACGCAAGGGTTTGAAGAGTTTAAGAATGAGATTATACTTACTGCGAAATAGCAACATGTAAATCTTGTTCGACTTTTGGGATTTTGCATTGAGAGGGATGAACAAATGCTGATCTACGAGTACATGTCAAACAAAAGCTTGAACTTCTACCTCTTTGGTATGAAATCTTTCCTGCAAATCAATTACATCTTTTGCATAGAAGGCTGCATGCAGTTCACTTGTGCCAAACACCCTTTAAGCTTAAACAAAACATGGTCATCTCAGTTCAAGCTTATAGGGATACTGGCACAAGGTGTCTTCATAAATTTTTTAGCATTTTTTCGCATCTTATTAGCCCCATGATAATTGAATGACTGACTTTTCAAGATCTAATTTGACATAGACCCTACGAGACGGTATCTACTGGATTGGAGAAAACGCATTGACATCATTGAAGGGGTTACTCAGGGGCTTCTATATCTCCAAGAATACTCAAGAATGACAATTATTCACCGAGACTTGAAAGCTAGCAACATTTTATTAGATGGCGAGATGAAACCCAAGATATCAGACTTTGGTATGGCTAGAATTTTCAGGAAAGATGATCATGAGGCAAACACGGGTCGAATTGTTGGAACATAGTAAGTGCTTTGCCTAAAAAGCTTTATAACCTAAGCTTTCTTCTTAGTTAGATGATTAATTTTGATGTTAAAAAATCCAATGCAGCGGTTTTGTTCCTCCTGAGTATCTTAGAAAAGGTGTGTACTCCACTAAATCTGATGTTTATAGCTTTGGAGTTCTACTTCTACAAATCATTAGTGGCAAGAGGATTGCTTGTTATTATGGTTTGGATGAGAACCTAAACATCCTAGAATATGTAAGTAACTTTAGTTAACATTGCTAAGACAATTGTGTATCAAAATCTTACACTTATTTTCTTTTGGTGAGTACCTTTGCACATTTCTGTTTTCCTAGTATTTGATGCTTAATATTCTATAATTTCAAGCATATGAGCTGTGGAAAGAAGGCAAAGGCATAGAATTTATGGATTCTTCTCTGGATGACACATTTTCATTGTGCAAATTAATTAGATGCATGCAAGTAGCTCTTTTATGCGTTCAGGAAAATGCTAAAGACAGGCCTTCTATGTTAGAAGTTTCTTCAATGCTAAAAAATGAAACTGGAGCTATACCAACTCCAAAAAAGCCAGCTTTTTCAAGGAATACAGAAGAAGAGGAAAATCAATCCACTTTGCTGCTAGAAGTTTGTTCTGTTAATGATGTAACAATCTTTGAACTGGTAGCACGATGAGCATGGAGCCCTTGTTAAACATATGAATATAGTTAATTTTCTCTTAGACATAGTGTATATGGTCATTCACAATTACTCTTGTAACAATATTATTGTTGCTAAAATCGTATTTTCATAATCCACTAATAATGTATTTCGATCTTCAAGATTTCATGGGACTCCCAATCTCCCATTTTCTATACTTCACAGCAAAACTCCATTTTTGGACACATTTGCCTTAACCATAAACCGCTTGATTTGCATAAGCAAGGATTACAATATCCAATTAATCGTAATTCACGGTTTAGTCACTGGCCTATTCAAACCAGGAAAATAAATCAAAGAAATGATGCAAAATTATATTTGAAAATAATAATAATAAAAAACTAAACAAAACAAAACCCATAATTCATATTATCGTAGGGCAATAACGTTTAATTTTCTGCTAACATTTTATACAGGAAAATATTCCAATGGTTTGAAGATCACCAAAAATCTTCCGTATTGGTAAAATCCATTAATCACAACTTCAACGCAATATCCCAACGTACAACAAAATTCATGAATCACAACCCAACTATTCTTCAAACTGAAAGTAATCACAAAGATTATAAATTTAAGCAAAACCCAGAAAGCGCAACTAAAGAAATCTTTCAAACAAATTAAATATATTGTGTATATATATACCTGCTTGACCCAGTCTTCAAAACCCTTAAGAGAGCCTCCCTAGTTTGCTCTCCGAGCTTATATATACAGCGACTTAGAAACATGGGTCTCCTAGGTGAGCTTCTATTTCTGTAACACCTCAGTTTCATATTGGGAAGAAATAAATAGGCTACATAGAGTGAATAGTTTGTAAAGATACTCATGGATCCTAAGGCTTACATTGCTTAGTAACTAGATGAAACTAAGTTTTATAAAAAAATATAAGAAAACTTCAAATTAACTAGTTCTTTTGGGGTGATAGTGCAAATATGACTAACATTTTTTTCTAGGTCGTTATATATAATTTCTCTCCTTAATTTTCTTGCTTCTCAGATCATGTAAGCCCATCCTCCTGAGTCCTTGAACCACAGAGAGCAAAGGAGGTGGTTGTTCTTGCTTGGTCTCTGTAACATCTTTTATCTCCATCATAAGCAAATGAAAGTGAAATATTCATAAACTGGCGTCAAAGAACAAAGCTTTTGGGGCCAAATTCTGAAGCGAAAGATAAAAACTACCTCTTCAACCCATTACCTGACTTAACCAAGACTCCTAAAAAAATAAAAAAATAAAAAACATAACAACGTGACATAATGTGGAAAGTACGAACAATGCAAGTTTAGAATTTTTTGGAAGTTTAGTTAACTACCTGTGCATGTTTAGGGAAAAATTCCTAACTAATATGCTTGGATATATGCTCTTTAAAACCCACATGGTACTTCTTAAACAACAAAAACAGTAAATTAAAGGAAAAAGTCCGTGTACTCCTCAAACTATTATCCAAATGACAATTTTCCTCCAAGACTTTCAATTGGGACAATGCATGTCGCCCCAAACAACACAATGCATATTGTAACGTACCTTCATCATTAGTTTCAACCAATGCGAAAATGGAAGAAAGAAGCTCTACAACGCGTATTTTAGCCGTTGAAGTTTAATTTTGCCCTTACACCGGATGCAAAACTTGCGAGGGCCAGCAAATTGAGGAGAATAAGGGAGAGAATTCTGTTTAAGTCATATTGAAAATTTAGAATATATATTTTTAAGTAGTGACGAAGGTTACATTTTTCTTTTGAGTAACGCTCACTACAAAAAAATCAGGATTTCTGGACGGTTTGAAACCGTCCAGAAATTGAAAAAAACCGTCTGAAAAACGATTCAGACGGTTTTTTCTAGACGGTTTGAAACCGTCTAGGAAAATGGGTCGCTAATTCGGATTGCAGACGGTTTGGGCAAAACCGTCCGCAATTACAGACGGTTTTTCCCAAACCGTCCAGAAAATTCTGGACGGTTTCTAGCAAAAACCGTCCAGAATTTTCTGTTTCTTTTTTTTTTTTTTTTTTTTTCTAATTATATATATATATTTTTTTAATAATAATAATGTCTCTTGGTTCGAAGATCAATCCCGCATCAAAAATTTTCTCCTTTTCCCCGCACTTGTGAACCTCTTTTGCATCAAATTTTCTCTCATTTTCCAGTCTTGCGCTCCTTTTCCCATTGATACTCGGCGAGAATGAGAGTACTCCTGAAGAAATTGTAAAAAAAAAAAAGGAATCGAATGTTCTCAGTTGTTTCACCTGAAATGATGCAGCACAAACTAAGATATATCACAATCTAATCATGTTAATGTATTTTCTCAGCAACCAAACAAAGCAGAGAAAATATGAGAAGGTAGACATCAAATAATCCGAATAAAAGATCAATCTTTGCAGTAAATAAACCAAAAGCACCGAAGCTCATTCTAGAAGTTGGAAATGCAAGAAAAGCTTCTGAAACACCCAAAACTTCACAAACTTCGCCCAAAACTTCACAAATCAGATTAACACACAAAATCTCAAACCCACATACAAATAAACAAGAGCCAAGATCTGGCCGGCTACGTCCCAGATCTTGGCCGGGGGTACCGTTCTTGGCCGGATGTGTCCCAGATCTGTGCCTTGACGCTCTTGCGCTGGAAACGGCGCCGGATATCGGTGGTGGGCGGACCGAGGGGTAGTACACTGTTGAGGGGAAAAGAGAGAGCGTGAGAGAGAGACTCGAGATCAGAGACATGAGAGAGAGCTTCTGCAACCTTACCTGTAGGTATCTCATGGTGGTCGACCTGGTCGCTGAACCGCTGGGAGAGAGAGAGAGAGAGAGAGAGAGAGAGAGAGAGGCGTTGGGGGGAGGGGGACGAGTGTATTGGGAGGGTTGGAGGGACATTAGGGATTTAGTAGGGAAAGTAAAGGAAGGGTTTCATAAGAACATGGAAAAAAAATTCCGAAAAATTCATAAAAATAAATCCAGACGGTTTCAAACCGTCTGGAAAAAATTGAAAAAAAAAATTATATTTATATTTTCTGGACGGTTTTAATCAAACCGTCTGAAAAAATACAGACGGTTTGGTTGAAACCGTCTGGAAAAAATTGAAAAAATTTTAAATTTATATTTTTAGACAGTTTTTATAAAACCGTCTGAAAAAATTCTGACGGTTTTAACCAAACCGTCTGTATTTTTCCAGACGGTTTGATTAAAACCGTCCAGAAATACAAATTTAAAGACGGTTTGGTTAAAACCGTCTGTATTTTTTCAGACGGTTTGATTAAAACCGTCTAGATTTATTTTTTACAGACGGTTTTCAAAAAAAACCGTCTGTAAAACTTTAATTCTAGACGGTTTTAAAAACCGTCTAAAAAAAAACCGTCAAGAAACGGTCATTTTTTAGTAGTGGCTATACGTAAAATTTCTATCCCTTCTTATCTTTTTAGAGATGATGTGGTTTTTTTTAGAAATGATTAATTTTTAAAAGAGATGAACAGCTTATGAACCAATTAAAGATGTAAAAAAGGCATTTTCTCCTCTCATGGTGTAATTTTTTTTTTTTTTTTTTTGAAATAGTCTTATAATGTAATTAGAACTCACAAGAAGAAGGTTTTACGTGAAGAGTAGTGGGCTCGTGAGCTTCAAAAGGCCCAAGTTTTGAGCTTTTACACTTGTTAGAATTTTTTATGAGTCAAATTTATTAGAATTGAAAAAAAAGGGTTATGTTCTTTTGTTAGTCCCATGATAATTGGATGACTGACTATTCACATTAATGTAATTTGACATAGACGTCCTATGATCAGACGGCATCTATTGGCCGGATTGGAGAAAACACACAGACATCATTGAAAGGGGTTACTCATAGGCCGGCTTCTCTATTTTCAAGAATACTCAAGAATGACTAAATATTATTCACTGAGACTTGAAAGCTAGCAATATTTTATTAGGTGATGAGATGAAACCCAAGATCTCAGACTTCGGTATGGCTAGAATTTTAGAAAAGATGATCTTGAAGCAAACAGAGGTCGGATTATTGGAACATAGTAAGTACTTTGCCTAAAAAGCTTTATAACCTAATATTTCTTGTTAGTTAACTTATTAATTTTGACGTTAAAATATCCAATGCAGCGGTTATGTTCCTCCTGCGTATGTTAGAAAAGGTGTGTACTCCATCAAATTTGATGTTTACAGTTTTGGAGTTCTACTTCTACAAATCATTAGTGGCAAGAGGACTGCTTGTTATTATGGTTTGGATGAAAACCTAAACATCCTAGAATATGTAAGTAACTGAACATTGCTAAGACAACCGTGGATCAAAACGTTGCACTTATTTTGTTTTGCTGAGTACCTATATATATACAAAACTGTTTTCCAAATATTTGATGCATAATATTTTATAATTTCAGGCATATGAGCTGCGGAAAGAAGGTAAAGGCATGAAATTTATGGATTCTTCTCTAGATGACACACTTTCATCGTGCAAATTCATTAGATGCATGCAAATAGCTCTTTTATGTGTCCAGGAAAACGCTAAAGCTAGACATGCCTTCTATGTTAGAAGTTTCTTCAATGCTAAAAAATGAAACTGCAGCACTAACAACCCCAAAAAAGCCAGGTTTCTCAAGGAAAACAGATGAAGATGAGGAAAATAAACCATAAATTTGTTCTGATAATGATGCAACAATCTCCAAACTGGTAGCACAATGAGCGTGGAGGACTTGTGATGCAGGCCAGTTTTACCCATTTTACTTAAAAAAAATCATATCTTTTTATTCCGACATTGGATTGAGACAAACTTAGTTGCATTGAAAAGCTTATTCAGGGGCTACAATTTTGTACTTCATGAAAATTTCGTAATTTCAACATTTATTAGCAGAAAGTAGTCGTTTTGTATTATTTTTACAACAAAGTGTTTTTATTTCCTTTTTTTATTATTATTATTATTTACAATTTCAAATTTTTATGTTTTATATAAGCATATTAACATGGCTTTAGCCTCTAGTTTTTGTATTTTGATCACTTTATCAATATGAAATACTCGACGAGTAGTTTGCTATCTATTGTGCCTCAATTCCTTAATAGAATCTTGGAATGGGATTTCTTGCAATCTTTCTACTTGGATTGTACGGATTTTTTGCAATTATATATGATAGGTTATCAATAAAGCTCATTTGTTCAAGCAGGTGAACCTTATTAGAGGCCTCTCACAATTGCATGTCTGATTGTCAGGAAGGCAATTACACCGTACCTGACTTCTTCAAAAGTAGATTATTAGTAGATTATAAAATAGATGGTTAGCAAAAATTAAAAATGTCATTACATTAATGATAAGAAAGACATGTAAATACCTTGTCTAAAACACTAAAACATTTTTCCCCACTGTTAAACTATATTTTAGAAAGGCCTCCATGCTTAATTATCGGGCTACAAATTGGGACAGTGTTGTATCATTAATAGAAAAAATTTCTAGCTGCAAGTCACATTTATTTTCCTTATCTTCGGTTTTTTTTTTAGAAAAAGCAGGCACTTTTGGAATTGGGAGAGCATCACTGTTAATTACTTTTTAGCATCGAAGAAACCTCCAACATGGATGGCCTATCAGCTACATTTCCCTGAACGCACAAAAGAGCTATTTGCATGCATGCATCTGATTAGTTTACACGATGAAAGTGTATCATCCAGAGATGGATCCATAAACTCCATGCATTTGCCTGAGTTCCACAACTCATATGCCTAAGATAAATTAATGGAACCATGATATCAATCTTACTGCTCATTAGCAAAATCCAATTCCCAAGCACATGCACCAAAAACAAAAAAACAAAAAACAAAAAATTAAAATTAAAAAGACAAAAGCATGATTAAACCAACTTACGTGTTCTAGGAGGTTTAAATCTTCATTCAGACGATGACAACATGCATTCTTCTTCGCACTAATGATGTGTAGGAGTAGAACTCCAAAGCTATAAACATCATATTTGGTAAAGTATAAGCCTCATTTAACGTATTCAGGAGGAAAGTAACCACTGCATGCATGCAATGATTGATTATACATAACAATTAATTATTTGACTATAATGCTTAATTTATGAAACTTTAATCATTAAAGTGCTTACTATGTTCCAACAATTCAGTCTGTATTTACTTTATGTTCGTCTTTCATGAAAATTTTAGCCATGCCAAAAAGGTTTCATTTCACTGTCAAGTAAAATGTTGCTAGCTTTGAAGTCTTGATGAATTATTGTCAACCGTGAGTATTCTTGGAGATATGAAAGTCCTTGAGTAATCCCTTCAATGATATCAACTCGTTTTCCCCAATCCAAAAGAAATCGTCTAGCAAGATCTGCATCAATGAGATTATGAAGAAAAAGTTGTTACATGTATGTGTTTCTTAAATATAATGCTTCAATAATTAAGTTCAAATTGGTTTTCTTCTTTTTAAAGCTCAAACTAATTTTCAAACCCAATTTTTGCTTACGCCTTCTACACTCAAAACCCGTTAAAAGTAGTGAAAATAGGTAACAACTTTGAGGGGTGAATTATATTTAACTCTAAATTCAATATATATTTTCCATTAATTTAGTGTTATAATAAGCATAAGAAGAAAAAAATTCTGACCAAAGATGTAGAAGTCCAAGCTTTTGTTAGGCATGTACTCCTAGATCAGCATTTGTTCCTTCCTTTCGATGCAAAATCCAAAACTTTCACAAGATTAACATGTTGTAGTTTTGCTGTGAGTGTGACCTCATTCTTGAACTCCTCAAATCCTTGTGTGGAAGCTTTTGAAAGTTTTTTTACTGCTATTTCCTGTCCGTTTGCTAGTATACCCTGCAACACAGATACTCGTGGTTAGTTTTTGTATGTGTATGTGTGTAAAATAAGAAAGGGACAGTCATATTATAGTGATTGTACACAGAGTCTTCCATGTAGAGGAAAAAGAAAATGGCCAAAAAAAAAAAATGTTTTCCCCTTCCATTATATAGGGGAAAATCAGGAAGGCAGAAAATTATGAAAAGGAAAATAGAAAATTGGAATCTTTTTTTTTTTCTTCTTCTAATTAAAGGAGTAGGCACAAGACATGGAGAAAGGGATTCGATGGTAGGTAATTAGAGGGAAGAAGGAGGTGTGGTAAGAGGAGAAAGAGATCGATCCTAGCCAATCATTAATTTTTTTTTTATTTAACAAAGATTAATTCAATGGTTAATTAGTTAATGGAGTGACATGTCATCATTGTTGGATGAATTTTAGATAGAATGATAGTATCTAGCGTTACTCCCTAATATAAATTTAAAAAGCTTACCTTGTAAACCAGACCATAACCACCCTCTCCTAGCTTATTTTCAAGTGCAAATTCATTTGCAGCCTCGCTCATCAACATTGGCATAATTAAAAACTTGAAGGTCAGAAACATTGCTATTGAAGATTTTAAAAGAGATGGTGAATTTGTAAAAGAGATGATTAAAGATGCGATGAAGAATGATGTGTAAGGTGGCTCCTTTATTAATGTATGTGTTTAGGATTATAATTTTAGTGTTGAGTAGTCATTCGAGAAAGGCTTGGTAGGAAAGTAGTTGCTCTTTTCTAAACTTGCTGGACACGCAAACTTCCTTCAGGAACACCCGTTGACCATGGAGAATTAAGCTCCATTTTTTTTTTTTTTTTTTTTTTATTTGTTGCTTCATAATTTAACACACTATCTGCTCATGATAGGATCGCGGGCCTTCCATTTATGGGCTCAGGATTTTTTAGAACTAACCCAAGGACATGGGCCTGCCCACTTTGCCCATGTCCCAACATGGTGGATTTTTAAAATCCAACCAAGTCTGGCATTATGAAATTGCATGCACAATGACAACTTTTTCATGAACAGAATTATTTTGCATGTTAAGAAAAATCAAAGATACATAATAAAGTGTTATCCAATAAGCATGCATCTTTTGGACATATTTGCACATGGAACAAAAATTTCCTCCAGATGGTCTACAAAGCTGTCGATATCTCTTAGCCAGTCTTGTCCTGGCCTTAATTTATTTAAGCGTATATATATTAATAATTGCATTATTAATTTAATCTTGCATATAGATTTAGATAGTAATTCAAAACGTTTATTATCTCACATTGTAATATTTGGGGCATTATTTAATAATTAAAGTATAAAATTTAAATAAATAATTAGTTAAATTAATTTAGTGTTATTAAAAATGCAAGAGAATATTTTTAAAGTCTAAAGAAAATAAAATATAAAAGAAAATTGAAAAAGAAAAAGAAATAAAAATGAAATAAAAAATAAAATAAGAAAAGAATGAAATAGAAAAGAAGAATCAGAAAGTGAGAGAAAAAAAATATATAAAAGATAAAAGTCAAAAGAAAAGAATTAAAGAATAATATAAAAAAAAAAGTCAAAAGTCAAAAAAGTAAAAGAAAAAAAAAAGAGGAGAGGCGCACGTGCGCCTCCCTTCTCAAATAATTGGAAAGGCCAGAGGCCGTGCGCCTATGCCGTTTGAAGAAAAAAAAAAGGGGGGGGGGTCATCTCACCCGAGAGAAAAAGAAATAGGAGTGGATTTTTCTTCGAAGGTGTTTCATACAAAAATCATGATCTATGAAGATCCAACCCTCCAAACTCAAATCTGATTTCGAAAACGTGATCTACGAAGTCCGATCTACGTTTTTACCGATTGGTTTGAGGTCTTTTCACAAACTCTTGATTTTTTAGATTTTAGATTAAATCGAGAGATATATGAGTTTGATTTTATGTATTCTTGGGATTTGTTGTATGGAGCTTGCTAAACACTCTCTAAGTGTTGGATTTACATTTGGTAAGTCGTTTCCTCAAACTTTAACTTTTGGGTATTTAATTTTAATTGTGTTTTTGTGATTAACCCTTAGTAAAAGTTATTGAGTTAATTATATATTGTGTTTGGGGTAGTATTTTATAAATTATGATTTAAAGTTAGAAACCCTAATTTGATGAGTTAAATTAATTTGAGGGTTTTAAGTGATTCAAATCTAGATCATTAAATTATGTTAATAAGTTAGTAATTGTTGTAAAAGGATTAATGAACATAATATTAGAGTTAATGATATTGAGAAAATGTTAGTGAAAATTAATTTAGAGATTAGTGAATATAATTTTAGAACTAATATTATTATAAGTGTTAGTGAAAATAATTTATGGGTTTGTGAAATTAATTGCGGGTTAGTAATTAATTAAATAGTGATTTTAATATCTAACCCTTAGTAAATTCTTTGGGTTAGTATTGTTTGAGTTTTAGTTAGTGTCTATGATTTATGGGTAGACATTTGGAACCTTCAAAAATATTATGGGTTTTACAATGATTTAGCCTTGAGCGATTCAAGTGTTAATTAGGGTGTTAATTATTTAAAGTACTAAATAGTGCAATGTGTTATTCCACAGTGATACATTGCAAGGTAGTGTCTAGGAGACCTAGTACTTAAATCCGTGCAGCCAAGGTGAGTATTCTACTCACTGAGGAACTATTATTTTCATATATTAATTAATTGCAAAATATATAATCAACGCATCAACTGGTTTTCGTCTAAATGATGAGGCATCACCCAAACCTTGGGGGGCATGGCTTCGAGCCGAAGACTTACGAGGAAAGAGGGAGGGACAATCAAAGGGTCGTGGGGGTGAATCTGTGCAAAAGTCAACATTCAATGGGATACAGCAGCCCAACACTACGGAAGGTGATTCGGCGAGAAGATCTCCAGCTAGACCCTGTTCCAGTTCGGTTCAGGATTGTACGGAAAATATGCTATTGGATTCTCAGCTAAATAGAAATAGTGGTGGGCCCCATAAAGTGGGGCAGGGGGAAAAAGAGCTTTCAATTGTCAATAATTTGAAAAACTTTACTGAAAATTTGGGGGACAAGTGTGGTGTTGATAGCTTGGAGAATAGTGATGATATGGGCGGGAACCTCAGCATTAATGAGGAAGCTCCAGGTGGGGATGGAGGTGAGAAAAAAGAGGTGGCTTACAGGACAAGAAAAACAGTCAAATGGGTGGAGAAGAATGATCTGGAGGGGACCTCGGGTACGGAGGCGCATGGGCGAGAGGAAAATATGCAGAAAGACTCAATGGCGGCGCGCATGGAGCTGTGCAATACAGATTTAGCTTTAAATGCTAAGGATTCGGTAACTACAGCTCTGGAAGCAGCTCAAGGTGGGCCCCGAGCTTTGGTGCAAAATGAGGTATGCAAAAATAATTTTTCTATTAGTGCTAGTGGGCGTCTCATGACTGGGCCTTTGACACTGGATAAGGCTTCCCAAAGCAGGGATATGGGGCCTGCGCAATTGCCTGAATCCTCGTCTTTAGATGGGCCCATTAGCTTGGCAGATAACCCAAAAGTGTGCTCCCCTAACTTAGCCATGAAAAAAGTTTTAGAGGAGTCCTTCTCCAGACAGGATGCTTCGATGGTGCATGGCTATGAAGCCTGTAGGCCTGTGATGAAGGCACTGGACCCAGTCTATAGAGGTAAAAGGCGCGTGGAGGAAAGGTATATCACTGATAGGGAGGTTGATGAAGCAAAGGCAAAGAAGGGCAAACTGGAAGGAGGAGTTTTCATTGTCTCGGATTTGGCGGTGGCTGGTCAACAGCCCCGCCAGTCGCCATGATTCTCCTCAGTTGGAACTGCCGGGGGCTTGGGAACCCCCGGACAGTTCGTGACCTTCATCAGACGGTGAAGGAAAGAAGGCCCAATTTTGTGTTTCTTATGGAGACACTTTGTTCGAAAATGCATATAGAGCATCTAAGGGTCAAACTTGGTTTTGACTCTGTTTTTGTGGTAGACCCTGTAGGTAGGAGTGGAGGATTGGCTTTATTTTGGAATGGGGTGGATAAACTGGAAATATACAATTTTTCCAGGAGGCATATCCATGCAATTGTAAGGGATTCCCAAGGCAAACCATTTTGGAAATTGACTGGTTTTTATGGCCACCCAGATTGTAGAAAGCGTGAAGAATCTTGGGCTATTCTCAGATACCTGAATTCTTGTGATCCGACTCCATGGATATGTGCAGGAGATTTTAATGAAATTCTTGATCAGACAGAGAAAGAAGGCTCTATAATTCGAAGAGAATCACAAATGATGAGATTTCGTGAGGCTCTAGAGGACTGTCATTTAGGGGACCTGGGCTATCAGGGTTCTTTTTTCACTTGGAGTAACAAAAGATCGGATGACTCTTATACTAAAGAAAGACTCGACCGTGCAGTGGCCAATACAGAATGGTGCTCGATCTTCCCAAAAGTCATGGTATCAGTTCTTGCAGCCAGAACTTCAGATCATAGTCCTTTGATCATTTCTTTTGATGAAGATGGTCATGAGAGGAATTCCCTTATGAGGAGCTTTAAATTTGAAGCTTGGTGGTCAAATGAAGTGGAATGTTTGAGTATCATTAATTCTGTTTGGAATGAGGAGTTCCGGGTTAATGCTTCCATCTCTGACATCCAGGAGAGTCTTTCAGCCTGCCAGTATGCCCTCAAAAGCTGGAGTAGTCGGAGGTTGGGAATTTGGATAAACTTATTAAACAGAAGACTTCCCTCCTGGTGAATCTCCAAAAAAAGGAATCCCCGTCTTTATTAAATCAAATCAGAACTCTCCAAAAGGAAATTGATGAGCTTCTTAAATGTGAGGAGATGCGGTGGAAGCAAAGAGCTAAACAGCATTGGTTTCGATATGGGGACCGAAATACGGCCTTCTTTCACTCTTGGGCACAGCATAGAAGGAGGATTAATAATATTCAGCGTATTTGTGATGAGCAGGGAAGGGTTTGGAGGAAAAGAAGGGATATTAGCAGAGTCTTCCTTGATTATTATAACCGATTATTTTCTTCCCAGGGTTCTGAACGTGTGGAGGAATGTCTCAGTTTTGTAACTCCTCGGGTTTCAGATGAAATGAATAGTCGGCTTTTACAGCGATTTACTGAGGATGAAGTGAGAAGGGCTCTCTTCCAAATGCATCCTCTCAAGTCTCCAGGGCCTGACGGTTTTCCAGCAGTCTTTTATCAGAAGTATTGGAATATTGTTGGGAGGGATGTTTGTCAGGCAGTGCTTTCTTATCTCAATGGAGGTACTTTTGATGTTAATTTAAATGTTACTAATATAGTTCTCATTCCTAAAGTGAATTCTCCTGCTAAGCTCACTGATTACAGGCCGATTAGCCTATGCAATGTCTTATACAAACTTATCTCTAAAGTTTTAGCTAATCGCCTTAAGATGATTCTCCCCTATATTATTTCCCCGGAAGAAAGTGCTTTTGTCCCGGGACGTCTAATTACTGATAATGTTCTTGTAGCTTTTGAGACCCTTCATACTATGGCTACAAGATTAGCGGGGAAAGATGGTTATATGGCGCTTAAGCTCGATATGAGCAAAGCATATGATAGGATGGAGTGGAATTTTCTGGAGGTTATGCTTTGCAGGCTTGGTTTTGCAGAAAGGTGGATTAATCTTTTGATGCCATGCATTCGTACGGTATCTTATTCTATCTTGCTGAATGGCAGGCCATATGGCCAAATTACTCCCTCCCGAGGCTTGAGACAAGGTGACCCCTTATCCCCCTATCTTTTTATTCTATGTGCTGAGGCGTTAAGCACTTTAATTCGGTCTGCTGGGAATGATGGGAATATTTCTGGTGTTCCTTTATCACGTGGTGGATTAAGGATTAATCATTTTTTTTTTACAGATGATAGTCTTCTCTTTTGCAAGGCTAATCTGAGAGAATGGAGATGCGTGCAAAATCTTTTGAATGTTTATGAGGAAGCTTCTGGCCAGAAAAATAACAGGGAGAAAACCTCTGTTTTAAATACGAAGCAGGATTTGCGGGCTTCTATTGTGCAAGAGGTGGGTGCAGTTTCAACTCAGCACTTTGAAAAGTATCTAGGGTTGCCAGCCTTAATTGGACACAGTAGGATTTCTTCTTTCAATTTTATAAAGGGCAGAATTTGGACTAAGTTGAATGGTTGGAAGGAGAAGCTCCTGACGCATGCTGGTAAAGAAATCCTTTTGAAGACAGTTATCCAAGCGATCCCTATCTATACGATGAGCGTCTTCCGACTCCCTAAAACACTGCTAAAGGAGATAAATGCTCTAATGGGTAAGTTTTGGTGGGGTTTTAAAGAGAACATTTCCAAAATAGCTTGGATGTCATGGAAGCAAATGGGATGGAGCAAAGATTTTGGGGGCTTAGGGTGTCGAGAATTGGACTGTTTTAATATGGCTATGTTGGCAAAGCAAGGCTGGAGGCTGCTGCAGTATCCTGATTCCTTAGTAGCTCGAGTAATGCAAGAAAAGTACTATAAGGGTTTCAATTTTTTGGGGTCGGAGTTAGGCAAAAGACCTTCATATGCCTGGAGAAGCATTTGGCAAGTTAAATCTCTTATTGAGGAGGGAATGGTGTGGAGAGTTGGCAACGGACTGAACTTAAATCTATGGGAGGACAAATGGATCATTTCTACCCATTCACACAAGATACAGGATCCAATCAGGGTGTTGAGTAAGGAAGCTAAAGTTGCAGATATCATTGATTTGGATTCTAATTGGTGGAACGTACCTCTTATTGAACAAATATTCTCGCCAGAAACTGTTGAAAGGATCTGTAGTATTCCCATTAGCCCTCGCTCTCAGGAAGATAAGCTGATATGGGCAAGGACAAAGACGGGAGTTTTCTCAGTGCGTAGTGCGTATCATTTGGAGATGGAGCGTAGGACCAGGGAGATGGGGTCTGTGTCGTCCCGTTCAGATCCGAACCCTTACTGGCGTCGCCTTTGGAAATTAAGGGTGCCCCGGTATATTATCTTGTTTCTGTGGCGAGCCAGCAATGATATTCTTCCAACCAAACACAATTTATTTCGGAGGAAAGTGGTTGCTGATCCTTTATGTCCCATGTGTGCCTGTGTTTCGGAGACTAGTGCTCATGTCCTGTGGGAGTGTGATGCGGCTCGTGCCATTTGGAGTCTATGTGGAGGACCCATCCAGAAGAGCTCTCTGATGGTGGACAATTTCTTCGGTATATTTTGCTATCTCTGTAATCGGTTAGAAGATAGTGACTTAGAGCTTTTTGCTATGCTTGCTCATAAGATCTGGATTCGCAGAAACCGATTGGTTTTTGATGGTGTGGTGCTGCCTCCCAACTGTCTGCTGAAAGGGGCAATCGAGGACCTAGAGGAGTTTCGGAATTCTTTTGGAGATGTGCTAACCCCGATGACGGGTGTTGTTGCTCCCCCTCCACAGTGGTCTGCTCCAGCAGTGGGTAATATCAAAATAAACTAGGATGCTGCTATGGATGGCCGGACGAAGCTTATGGGTATGGGGATTGTGGCTAGGGATTCGGGGGGCCGGTTTGTGGCTGCCATGTGTGCGTTCCTACCCTATATCAAAGACCCGACAACGGCTGAGGCAATTGTGGCTCGGAGGGCTGTCGAATTTGGTCGAGAGATGGGCTTCGCTTCTATTGAGTTGGAAGGTGATGCGAGGGAAGTGGTTTTGGCGCTAGGGAGAGCTGAGGCTTGTGAAGCAGTTTTTGGCAGTATTATTATGGAGACCCGTTTACTTCTTCAATCTTTTCAATTTTATTCGGTCTCTCACATACGCCGTGAGGGCAATAGAGCTGCACACTGTCTTGCTAAGTTTGCCATAGCCCACAAATGTCATCATGTTTGGATAGACGTTTGTCCTTCTTTTATTTTGGAGGTTGTATGTTCAGAACAAGTTGCTTAATGGAAAGTTATTTTCCCCTCAAAAAAAAAAAAAAAAAAAAGTTCGTGTATTAATTTGTGACATACAGTTCAACGAAGCCCACCATTTCATATGCTGATATGCTTATCTACAAACTGTTTGGGGAGTAAACAGCCACATACGTCAAATTGAGTTTTTTTTTAGCTATATTATTATTATTATTATTAGCTCGTAACCCATGCTATGCGCGGGATTCTTCCTTATAATTTAGTTTCATAATAATAATAAAAAAAATTGGAAGAAGAGAAGCACATAATATATAGATAAAAAATGAAGACTGAAAAATACTAATATAATATAATAGAGACAAAATTTTCTTATAAACTGGTTTGTAGGAAATTTTCTACAACTCACATTTAAAAAAGATACGTATCCTTTAAATATATGAGAAGCACATGTGTTTTTATTAATGCTATTAAAAAAGCATGTACGAAGTACATGCTATTTAAATAACATGTGTTTTTCACATGCCAAATTACACATGTCAATCTTTTATGCGTCCAGAAAAACGCTAAAGACAGGCCTTCTATGTTAGAAGTTTCTTCAATGCTAAATAATGAAACTGTAGCACTAACAACTCCAGAAAAAGCCAAGTTTCTCAAGGAAAACAGATGAAGAGGAGGAAAATAAATCTACATTGCAACCAAAAATTTGTTCTGATAATGATGCAACAATCTCCGAACTAGTAGCATGATGAGTGTGGAGGACTTGTGATGCAGGCCAGTTCTACCCGCGCGTTTTACTTGAAAAAAAAAAATCATATCTTTTGGTTCCGACATTAGATTGAGACAAACTTGGTGGCGTTGAAAAGCTTATTCAGGGCTACAGTTTTGTATTTCATGAAAATTTTGTAATTTCAACATTTACTAGCAAAAAGTAGTCATTTTGTATTATTTTTACCACAAAGTGTTTTTATTTCGTTTTTTTTTTTTATTATTATTATTATTATTTAGGGTTTCGAATTTAGGTTCTATATAAGCTTATTAACATAGCTTTAGCCTCCGGTTTCTGTATTTTGATCAGTTTATCAATATAAAAAACTCAATGAGTGGTTTGCTATCTCTTTTGCCTCAATTCTTTCATAAAATCTCGGATTGTAGGGATTTTTTACAATTATGAAAGGTTATCAATAAAGCTCATTTGTCCGAGCAAGTGAGACTTATCGGACCTCTCACAATTGTATGTCTGATTGTCGGGAAGGCAATTACACCTTGACTTCTTCAAAAGTAGATTATTATTAGATTCTAAAAAGACTGTTAGCAAAAATAAAAAATGTCATTACATTAATGATAAGAAAGACATGTAAATACCTTGTCTAAAATAAACACTAAAACAGTAAAACATTTTCCCCCCACTGTTAAACTATATTTCAGAAAGGCCTCCAGGCTTAATTATCGGGCTAAAAATTGGGACATTGTTGTATCATTAATAGAACAAATTTCTAGTTGCAACTCCAATTTATTTTCCTCATCTTTGTTTGTTTTTTTAGAAAAAGCAGGCACTTTTGGAATTGGGAGAGCAGCACTTTCACTTTTTAGCATTGAAGAAACCTCCAACATGGATGGCCTATCAGCTGCATTTTCCTGAATGCACAAAAGAGCTATTTGCATGCATCTGATTAGTTTACACGATGAAAGTGTATCATCCAGGGATGGATCCATAAACTCCATGCCTTTGCCTGACTTCCACAGCTCATATGCCTGAGAAAAATTAACGGAATCATGACATCAATCTTGCTGCTCATAAGCAAAATCCAATTCCCAAGCGCACCTAAAAAAAAAACACACAAAAACATGATTAAACCAACTTACGTGTTCTAGGAGGTATAAATCTTCATTCAGACCATAACAACACGCATTCTTCTTCCCACTTATGATGTGCAGGAGTAGAACTCCAAAGCTATAAACATCAGATTTGGTAGAGTATAAGCCTCGTTGAACGTATTCAGGAGGAACGTAACCACTGCATGCATGCAAATGCAATGATTGATTATACATAACAATTAGTTATTTGACTATAATGCTTAATTTATCAAACTTTAATCATTAATTAAAGTGCTTACTATGTTCCAACAATTCGGTCTGTATTTGCTTCATGTTCGTCTTTCATGAAAATTTTAGCCATACCAAAATCAGAGATCTTGGGTTTCATTTCGCTATCAAATAAAATGTTGCTAGCTTTGAGGTCTCGATGAATTATTGTCAATCTTGAGTATTCTTGGAGATATAGAAGTCCTTGAGTAATCCCTTCGATGATAACAACGCGTTTTCCCCAATCCAAAGGAAATTGTCTAGCAAGATCTGCATCAATGAGATTATGAAGAAAAAGTTGTTACATGTACGTTTCCTAAATATAATGCTTCAATAATTAAGTTCAACTTGGTTTTCTTCTTTTAATTTAAAGCTTAAACTAATTTTCAAACCCAATTTTGGCTTATGCCTTCTACACTCAAAACTCTTAAAAAGTAGTATTGTCAAGTTAAACTCGATATATATTTGTCCATTAATTTAGTGTTATAATAAGTAATAAGCAAAAAATATATATATATATATTCTAACCAAAGAGGTAGAACTCCAAGCTTTTGTTAGGCATGTACTCATAGATCAGCATTTGTTCCTTCCTTTCGATGCAAAATCCCAAAACTTTCACAAGATTAACATGTTGTAGTTTTGCTGTGAGTGTGACCTCATTTTTGAACTCCTCAAATCCTTGTGTGGAAGCTTTTGAAAGTTTTTTTACTGCTATTTCCTGTCCGTTTGCTAGTATACCCTGCAACATAGATACTCGTGGTCATTTTTTGTGTGTATCTGTGTGTAAAATAAGAAAGGGACAAGCATACAATGATTGTACCCAGAGTCTTCCTTGTACAGGAAAAAGAAAAAGAAAAAAAAAAATATTGTTTTACCCCTATGATCAACATAGCTAGGGGAAAATCAGGAAGGAGGGAAATTAGGAAAAGGAAAAATAGAAAATTGGAATTTTTGTAATTTTTTGTAATTTTTTTTTCTAATTAAAGGAGTAGGCCGGCACAAGACATGGAGAAAGGGACTCAATGGTAGGTGTTTAGAGGGAAGAAAGAGATGTGATAAGAGGAGAAAGAGATCCTAACCAATCATTAGATTTTTTTTCCTTTTACGTAACAATGATTAACTCATTTGGTAGTTGGAGTGACATGTATGTCAGTATTATTGGATGAATGTTAGATAAAATTATAGTATCTAGCATTACTCTTTATTATAAATTAAAAAAGTACGGTTTACCTTGTAAACGGGGCCATAACCACCCTCTCCTAGCTTATTTTCAAGTGCAAATTTATTTGTAGCCTCATCAACATCAGCATAACTAAAGACTTGAAGATCAGGAACATTGTTATTGAAGTTTCCAGCAGCTGCTATGTTGTCTACTTTGCCATCTGATTCTTTATCTGCCTCCGGCCACCATCCATATGAAGACCAAAGGGAGAAGAAAAGAGAGTTTTAAAACGTCTATTTTTTCTCTTTTCTTTTCTTTTTTTTTTCTTTTTTTTTCTTTTTTTCACTTTGTGAAATAAGCGGTAAATAATCCAAAATCCTACTTAATAACAGGTACAAAAAAGAATTACCTTTTGATTTTAGCTTTCTCTTCCTTAAATAACACATCACCGCCACTAGTAGGAGAAAAACGACAACAATACTCGTAAGCAAAACGATCACTATCAATCTCCTTTTTTTGTGCTGATTGTTCTGATTCTCGTTAATTACAACCCCCTTATCGACCCCTTGAGTTGAAGCTGAAATCATCATTCATATATATATATATATATATGATAGAAACATGTCATAAAGATCGATCTTACTACATGCTACGTACTGGGAAAATAATAGAAAGTTCTGATCAGATGAATGAAAAACAATGGCATATATGTTCTTACAGTTTTATTCATTACATGTTAATGTCACGAATTTCCAGGATCAGGTGATACATCATTCTCTCTAGATATCGACCTAATGTTGCAGTTTCTTTCGTACTTGAAATATGGATCTTATCATCCCAAATAGTAAAACAGGAAAAATACATTTTGTCCTCCAACTTCAAATAGTAGCATTTAAATGAGAATTATGTTTTTCCATCTCTATCCATATTTTTATTTTAAATTCATCATCATTGAATCTGTATGGCCTTAAAAATCCAATAATGAAGGATTTAAAAAAGAAGAATGGTAGAGCTCATTCTAGTGTTATTCTGGTGTCCTTCTGGATGACATGGATGCAATTTTTTAATTTTTTTTATTATATTTATATCAGTTCAGATGGACACTAGAAGAAAACTAGAATGAACTCTAACATTTCTCAATGGATGGATGGGAGATGAGGAATAACATGTTTCCATTTAAATACCTCAAACTACCTGCAACCTATGTCAAAAAGATTACTTTGTCTGCCACAACTATTAAAATGGATGAAAAAAAAAATGGCATTTAAATACTTCAAACTACTAACCCATGACAAAAACGCCAATTTGTTAGTGACAAATAGTTGAAATGGATAGAAAAGTGGCCACACGTGACCACTTTTTTGTCTTTCCTTTTGTACGTTGTTTATTATTATTATTTTTTTTAATTTTGTTTTTTTTTGTTTAGTTTTTTATGTTATTAAAAATGTGGGTATTTAAGGTATCTAATTATCACTTTGGAAATTTGGTACGTAGTACAAGTGAAAAAGTGGTGGTAGTTAGGTTCAGAATGTAGTTAGGGTAAACATAAGAAAGGCGATAAACTATAGTCTCCAGTAGTAGTGAAGGGAGGGTGACAAAAAAGTGGTGTACAAAAAGCAGTAAGAAGAAAACTGCTCAAAGCTCAAAGCTCAAAGCCGAGAAAAGAAAAAACCCTTCTCTAAATTCTCTTTAAGTGACGTACCGCACAACAAGGCCTATGAGAAAACAAGTCCAAACTCAATTGGGAGTAGGACAACAAAACCAATACAATAAAGGGAGTAATGTTATAAGGAGGGTTAGAATCTTCTTTGTGTTCTATCAAATGTCATGTGGCTTATAAAATTATTATTGAATTTGTGATGATTATTATTGGATCGATTTTGATTTAATGATGATTTTAAAAATTACGTAATCTTTAGAAAGACACAAAGAGAACAAGAGTCCTCCAAAAAAGTGACTTGATTTGATGGACTTTAGAGTCATATAGTTTAGTTTATTAAAGCAATGTCAGATAATCTTCTATACATATCATTGTCATATATGTCATATCTTATCTCTTTTTAAGACAACAAAATAAAAGTAATGCTAATTACCATCTTTTTATCCTATAAAAGTTGATGTAACTTTTAAAATACTATTGAATTAAAATCTAATAGTGATCCATTTAAAATTCAATTATGATTTTAAAAGCCAAATCAACTTTGGAGGATAAAATGATGACACAAACATGAACCCTAGCAATATTACTCATGGAATAATTCCATGAAAAGTCAGTTTCCTCACGAGAAACATTAGCGGCATTTGGTAAAGAGTTTTGTTGTGCATTTTTTGCTTGAATAATAGTAATAAAAATGATTGATGTGATATAAAACTTTAAAAGTTTTTGTTTGTGAAAATTGAGAAAAGTTGTTTGGTGATAGTTTTGAAAAGAAATGGACTTTTTTCCTCACGTGATGATTGCCAACCCCTTTCCCCATATTTTTAAGATGAATTTCTGTTTTTTTAAGTGATAGTAAGAAGTGATTGATATGATATAAAGTAAAAAGAATTTATATGTAAAAGTAAAAAAAAAAAACAAATTGTATTGTAGTAGGGTTTTTTTTATTTAAATAGTAATAAAATATTGTTGATGTGATATGAAAAGTGAAAAAATAAAAAAATTATAATGTTTTAAAGTTGATTTTTTTAGAAAAGTGAAAATAAGAGAAGTGGAGTGAAGGGGGTTGCCAAACAGGAACGATCCCCTATAATAATCTCATGCCCACACATAAGAAGGGCCGGAAAAATTATAGGTGGCCCGTGCCCAAGCAAAATTCCCATGTCGGAGGGGTCCTTGCCCTGCCCCCTCAAATAGACCCCTGTCCAAATAGGATGGGGTATGGTAATTGCAAGGATCATATCCTCTCCCTTGTAACCTATTTCCCCATTAATCTAAAAAATTAAAAAAAAAAAAGAAAAAAAGAAAAAAAAAGTAGTGGGGGTGGGGATCATATCCTCAATTGAAACCCAAACAGAACAGAAAAAAAATAACAATAATAAGAAAAGATTATATATATAATCAAACAGGAAAGGGCATCGAAATCTTGACAAGCAATGTTAGCAAAAACTTGACATTTTCGTAACATTGAAATCTTTATTTTTGGGTTAAATAAAATGAGATATTATTTCTTAATTTTTTTTGGGCTAAGATGATCATTTTAATTATTCATATTAACGTATATATTTCATGAATTCTTTAATTACGTGGGCAATTAGATTAAACATTCTAAAAGTATTATTTTGACATTGTGGCCAGAGAGAACATCAAATAGATTATCAAGTCTGCTGCATCGATCGATCTCTTATGTACGTACCTGCTAGAGAAAGCTCTGAATTGTCATCGTAAGAGAGTTGCCACACAACGTAACCAAGTAGTTTATTCTGCTTGGCATAAGAAACCTTCATTTTGACCACCTCAACATCATCAAAGCCGATCCAGGCAGATCCAACTATGCAGGATTTCACTACATAAATAGCATTGTATGTTACTTGAGCCCCAATATTGTCCTGAATGTAAGCCTTGATTTGCTTATAACTCATCAATCCATCATCTGTAATGGCTGGACCCGTAGCCGGTGAACCAATATCATTGTCATTGGGATTCTTTAACTTCCATGCATAACCATAGAAAGGCAAGGCCATGACCAGCTTTCCAGCAGACAAGCCCCTACGAATCCATTCATGAATGCCATAATCCGTGGTAGCATTGCTAAATGGGTCATATAAGGGTGCAAGAGGACCTGTAACGTTTGACATCTGAGGCGTATGGTAGCCAAAAGACATGACATGAACCCAATTCAAGTTATCCCTTATGGAGTCCACCGGGAAAGAAGCATTGTCCACAAACGGTGCGTTTCTAACAGAAGCAATCAAGATCAACTCTGTCTGGTTAGACTTTTTTGCCTCAGAATTCACGGCGGCTCGCCACTCCTGAAAGAGTATCCCCATATTGGTCATGTCGGAGCTTGTGTTTGGTGAAACCCAATTAAATTCTAGGCCTTGGAAGCCATAAAGCCTTGCTGTCTTCATTGAAGAGTCGATGAATGATTTTCTGTAGGAAGCCTTGCTGACCATCAATGAAAGGACTGTATAGTTTGCACTTCCACCCCCAACAGAAAGGAGGGTGGTGATTGATGGGTTCTTTTGTCTAACAGTGTCCGTGAAGGTGGAGAAGTATTGCTGAGCAGTGGGTGCGATAGAGAGCTCGGAGGACTCAGAATTTACATCAGCAAAAGCGCAAATAAGGTGAGTAAAGAGGGTTGAGTTTATGTCTGAAATGGGGAACTGGCTGCCATAGTACCAGTAACCAGATTTGATCCAAGTTTGTGAAGTGGAAGGCTTCTGTAAAGAAAGAAAGATATGGAAAAGAACAATGATGTTAATTTTGGACATGATCATGTAGCAAAGCTATACTTCAACTCTATCTGATCGAAGAAAGTAAAAGCTTGCCTTGAAAGTGGTGGAGTGGAGGTTGGTTATTATAAGGATCTTATATGAGACAGTTGAAGAGAGGACATGTAATATATATATATATATATATAATGCCATCTTTCTTAGGGACACTTTCATTGACAAAGTCGTTCCTGAATTGTACGGTGTGTAGTCAGCATATATTTGTTCAGGAATGCTAGGGCATTTCTTGATGTTCTTATGGTGTACATCTAGAATGGTATAGATATAATTTTTTTTATTAAAAAATTGCATCTTTGTCATCCAAAAAGACATAAATATAATTTTTTAATTACATCTATGTCATTCTAAATGTACACCAGGAGAATATCAGAAGATGTTCTAGCATTCCTCATATATTAATGTCATCTTTCTTATCAACGACCCTTTCATTGACAAAGTCGTTCTTTAAATAAGTACGTCGTCATTTAAAAATAATAAATACTAAAGTTCATTCTAGTGTTTTTTGAAATTTTTTTTATGCTGATATGATACTTTATTTTTAATATAATATAAAAAAAAATATACAGATTGATTTTTCCTTTCTGTTTTTATTAAAAAATAAATAAATAAACAAGATGTTATGTTAATATAAAAGAATTCTCGCATTTCTCGATAGAAATACTCTTATCAAATAAGTCCGCAATTATTCAAGTTTGACAAAAGTGAGTTATGAAGTGGAATTGTGAATTAATAGAGCGCCAAGACCGCCATTAGATTAATACGTTAAAATCATGCTTCGTGGATCAAGATTTACATGAAAGTATTCCTTTCTGAGGTATATATAATTAACACGCAATTTGTATTTTTTTTTTTTCTTTCAAATAGCTAATAATTAGGTTCATGTGGAATTTAACATGAAGCGTGGATTCTTTGCATTGAGATAAACTTCCAAACCTTTCTTTCTTGGATTTATAGCAAATGTTACATCTCCTAATTTATTTCTCGAAGTCGACTTTTCTTGGATTTATTAATTCTTGGTCATGCAATATTCTAGAAAGTAGACATGGGCATGGAAATTCCTCACTGTGTTCATCATCACAGCAGCCTCATATAAAATATAATGCTTCATAGGAGCATTTCGTTTTTCTCAGCGACCCTTTCATTGACAAGTTTTGCTTACCTCAAAATTATAGATGATTATTTGTAGATTAATGCTACAAGTTCTTTCTGTATTCCTTAAAATTGATTTGACTTTTAAAATTAGCATTGAATTTCTAATAGATTCACTACAACTTTTTTTTTTTTTTTTCCCTTACATGGGTTTAGGGACGTGTCAGAAATTCTGACAAGTCACTTAACATTAGTGACGGGCCAAAACAGCCGTGTTTTCCACGTGGTTAATGTATTCGTCACTAATTTGGATTTAGTGACGTGTCACAAGGTGACAGGTCACTAAATGAGAAATTGGCGTGTTACTAAATATATCTCTTTTTTTTTTAAAAAAAAATATTAAAAATTAAAAAATTAAAAATTAAAACACCATCATTAGTACTAACAAATGAATTCAAGCCCTTTTGATTATGCTGAACTACTAATAGGATCCATATACCATTTAGGAACCAAAACAAGGGGGTTCAGCCTATATATATATCTGCAACGTACAAAACGAAGGCATGCAAGAAGGCAAATCAAAACATCGTTGGCCTCAAAGCCATGTGCAACATAAATATAAAACCAACAAAATCCTAAAACTTTAAGATCTGCTACAATTAAGAATAGTAACTGGTTTGTTCTCAAAACAGAAATGCATGTGAAATTTCTCAAAGCTTTACTAATAACGCCCAATCCCCCACACTCTTTCATTGACAACTGACAAGTCGTCTTGGACCCTTTCATTGACAAAGTTGTTCCTGAATTGTAGGGTCAGTAGTAAGTCTTTATAGGACTCATTTGTTCCAACAAGTTTCAAGCGGCCTGCCCAAGTGCCCATATGCATGGATAGGTGGGTTACATATACACTAGCAATTCGAGTAACAAATTGTTGTTGGAAATTTGAATCCATTGAATTCAAGGAAACCCAAACAGTAAATTACTAGAGATTTGAATCTTTTGCATCCAGAGGAACCTGCTACGAAATTGAAGAGAACTGAAAACTAAAAGTCGTAACTTGGACAACAAAGTCCAATGATATACTAGTCTAAATACACACTCCAACGACATAAAGTTCAATTTGTTAGGTAAATTCAAATTGTTGAATCCAATCTTCTATTTCCAGGAAAGAACACTCTTGGTTTTCAATTTGAACCGTCTAAGCATCCAGAAGAGTTGATTGACAATGACCCCTAGGCTTTGCTTGGGCGGTTCTAAATGCCCTGCCCACAGATAAGAAAAGGATTCTTTCCAATTGACCCCTTCTACAATTTTCGATCTTATAAAAAGATAGAATAAGTCAAGAAGCATTGAAGGTTGCCATTTCCAGGCAAGCTCCTCTTAGTCGGAATATGTGGAAGGAGCTGGCTAGCTCGCCTCTTTCGCTGAAAAACTGAAAATTGCCAATCGCTAATCCATTTTCACCTGCCCTGCTTTTGTGAATACATATCTATAAAAGTAAGTATATCTTATATATTTATATAACGGATTTGGCTTTCTTTTATAGTTTTTTTAGCGGACCAGATTGAATTAATTTCACTATTTCTCTATCTCTCTCTCTCTCTCATAGAAAACTTCAAATTAAATCTAGACTGCTAAAAAAAACTACAAAATATGCATTGTAGTTTTTTTTATGACACCTAATCCAAATAAGTTAAGAGTGCTTTTGTTACGTCCCAACCAAACATGGGAGTGATAGATGAGAATAAGAGTCTCACCAGCAATAAACAAGTAGTCGTGATAGGAGTGATTATAAGAGTTTATCTATTAGAGTTTATTTGTAGAGAATAAAAGAGATTGTGTATCTTTAAGTGTTAGTGTATTAGTAGGAGCTCGTAAGAGTTATCTTTATCCTTGTTATAGGTATTTCTGTAGTAATCATCAATTATATTTATCTTTTGGTATTGTAAGGCTATATATAACATGTTGCTTGATTAATAAAGTAATCAAAAAAAGTTAATTATCAATTATAGTAATTGTTTTCGGAGGTTTAGAGTTCTTCAAACTTCCATAATTTATTTGTTATGGGTTTGAGTAATTAGGCAGGTAACAATTTTTATGTAAGAGTTCTCTTTAGTGTTTTCTATAATTGGAATAATCATTTGCATTTTGTTATTACTAGGACAATTTATTCCATCAAATGCGATAGTTTTCTATTTTATTAACTATTTCAAATGTTCGTTAATCTCTTGTTTGAGATCTAGAGAAGACCAGGGCCATCCGGCCATGGCCCCCTTCTCCCGATTTTGAATGTATTTTATTTGACTGTGTTAGGATTGCCCTCCATGTCAAAGTCATCGTCCTACTAGCCTAAAGTACTGTAGACAGCTGTGGCCCACACAAAATTATTGGTTGAATCAATTATGATTTCATATGTTAATGTTTTCTAGGGAGTTTTTTTTTTTTTTTTCTTTGTTTTTTTTCTTCTACTTTTTACTTTAAAGGATTGTTCCGATCGCCGGATTTTGACATCGGCGATCGCCACTAAATTCTAGCAAAACAGATCAAAATCTGGCATTGGTTTGCTAGACAATCCAGCTATACTATGCCAAATTCCGGCGATACTAGCTAGAATCTGGCTATTACAGTTGAATCTCGGTCAAACTGGCCAGAATCCTGTTAGCCAGTGCCGAAATCTCGTCATCGGTAATTTTTTCATATGAATCAAATACTGAATTTTACAACAAAAAAATATTTTACGTTGAAACAAACAGAGCATCAAATTTCCTTTCTCCTTAGTTAAAATAACTTTTGACTGACCCGGCGTAAATGCTTTATATGTTGAAATGCATGTCATATGAAACATCACAAAAAAGAAGGGTGATATTTGATCGGTGACAATTAAACAGAATTTTAGTATCCCTTAAACATCAGCGGCGAAAATCTCCCTCTCATTGGATGTAGGAAACATCATCCTTAAACGACCAGGCCTTATTACGCATAACCTATCTGACTATATATAGTCAGATAGGTTATTATGTGTATATTATAAGCTTCTTCATTCAATCTTTACGCTCCCATGCACGCAAAGCTGCGACAGCAATAAGAATTACCCATTGGAAGTTGAAGTAATGAACAATAGAATTTTCATATTGGGATCCACAACAGTTATCTATTTGAATTACTAGCAATTTCAGTAGATAATGTTAGAAAAACTATATGAGACTTACATGTCTAATCAAATTTTAGACTGTCTGGCCACCTATTCAAAAAGATGGTTCTATATAGACTCTCTCACTTTCAAATTGTAACAGTTTGAACAAGTAATTGTGATACAGAATTCCCACATGCACTTACCAAAAAACAGAGCACATGCGGACATCAGAAAGTTCAGACAATGGCATGCTATTGATGGACCAACATTAACTTGGAATCCAACAGTAAACCAACTTTTACATGCATTATAGAACTTCTTTCTTTTATTTTCGTGTTGCTCGGAGGTGGTTTCGACCACCCCCATTTGACTCCTTATGGTGGCCAAACCACCTACATGGGCTATAAGGGTGACTCGGCACCCCCATTCCGGCCAGATGGGCTGACTCGGCCACCCTTTTTTTATTTTTTATTTTTTTATGAAAATGTGCGCATATAGGTCTTTTTCAATAATTTCCAAAAATAATTAATGGAGTGCTTACGTTTAAAAAATTAGAAATTTGGTTGGGCTACATTGCCAATTTTTAAATATTTGAGGTAAAATTAAAATTTAAAAAAAAAATTGAAATTTTTTGAAGGGGTAATATATATATATTTAAAATAAAAAATAAAAATAAAAAATAAAAGAAAAGAAAAAAGAAGATCTTGAAAGTCTTGAGAAATTCTCTGTTTGGTTGCTATCCAAGGCAAAGGATGTTATCTTATTTATAATAGTAAAAGATTACACCTTGAGCTCGTTGAGCTGAAAACAAACAAAAGCACCTAAAATTATGTGCAAAGATTAAACTAATACACAACTAACTTCTATGCTGATTACATTGTTTTGAGCAGGGAACATGGAGGCCTTGAAACCAGGAAAGCAGGTGGCTGCAGAGTCTTCTAGGGTCAGCTGTAGATGTGCAGCTAGATCATGTGCAAACTGTGGGATTTGGTGATTTCTGTTTATGGAAGGCTGAAGATGTTGGATGCTGAAACATGTGTTGATGCAGATAAGAGAGGACTGAAATGGTGTGTCATGAGCTGGTCTAGCTACTGCTGAAGAAATCGAGCACTGGGTAACGGCCAGTAGCCGTTACTTGGTGATTTCTGCATGATCTTGATGTTCTACCTTATACCCCCCCGCAAACTGAGGGGAGGAACAACTCTCAGTTTGTCTCAGAGATAGCAAAAACAATCAGTTGAATGCCCTTCAGTAAAGATATTTGCAACTTGTTCAAGTGTTGGCAAATATTGAAGTTGAATATCTCGGTTAGCCACCTTCTCTCGGATGAAGTGAAAGTCAACTTCAATGTGTTTTGTTCTGGCATGAAAAACAGGATTAGAGGCTAGAGCTAAGGCACCAGAATTGTCACACCAAAGGGTAGGAGGACAAGTTAAGACAATGTGAAGTTCTTTAAGGAGCATTCGGAGCCAAAATAATTCAGCAGCTGTTAGAGAGAGAGAGATATATACTCGGCTTCAGTACTGGACCTTGAGACAGTGTGTTGCTTCTTTGCTGACCAAGAAATTAAGTTAGAGCCAATGAAGACTCCATAGCCAGTGGTGGACTTGCGGTCATCGGGATTCCCAGCCCAATCGGAGTCACAATAGGCCATGAGGTTGAGGGATCCCTTGCTGTAGTGTAGGCCAGAGTTGAGTGAGTCTTTGAGATATCTAAGGACTCTTTTGGCAGCTGTAAAATGGACTGAGGTTGGAGCATGCATATATTGGCAAAGTTGATTAACCGAATATGCAATATCTGGCCTAGTAAGTGTGACATATTGAAGAGCACCTACAATATCTCTGTACTCAGCTGAATCCGAAAGAAGATCACCATCATACCTTGACATTTTGGAACCTACAGTGCAAGGTGCTCGATAGGGCTTACATTCTGCCATGTGTGCACAATTCAGCAGATCAAGAATATACTTTGTTTGCCTTAGATGTAGTCCACCAGAATCTCTAGTGGCTTGGATCCCTAAAAAATATCCAATAGGACCTAGATCCTTCATGGCAAAATCTACTTGAAGTTTAGTTACTAGCCAGTGCATAGTGCCTTCGTGATTTCCTGTTAAGATGATGTCATCAACATATACCAAGAGAAAAATATGAACTGATCCAATGTGGAAAGTGAACAAAGAGTGATCCACTTGAGAGCTATGAAAACCAAGGTTTAACAAGGCATGAGACAATCTAGTAAACCAGGCTCTAGGAGCCTGTTTCAGTCCATAGATGGACTTGTGCAATTTCCATACATGATCAGGAAAATTGGGATCAATAAAGCCTTGAGGTTGTTCCATGTAAACTTCCTCATGTAGGACACCATGGAGAAAAGCATTGGACACATCCAATTGCTTGATCTGCCAATCAAACTGCACAGCTAAAGCTAGAATGAGCCGAATGGTTGCAGACTTAACTACTCGACTAAAAGTCTCATAGTAATCAATTCCACACAACTGATCAAACTAGCCGAGCTTTGTGCCTATCCACACTCCCATCAGGTTTTTGTTTGAGTTTAAAAGCCCATTTATTTCTTACCACATTGTGATGAGGAGGTCTAGGACATAAAGTCCAAGTTTGATTGGAAACTAGTGCATCATATTCAAGGTTCATAACATGAAGCCATTCTGATTGTGATGCTGCCTGCTTGTAGGTTGAGGGTTCGTGAGGTAAAGAGAGGATTTGGAAGGCTGAGATAGGATGTCTACCTGGGAATTCTTTAGGTTTTAGATTTCCTGTTTGTGATCGGGTGATAATTCTGGTGGAAGGCAATTCAGGTATGATAGAGGGAAAGGTGATGTGATTTGTGTTTGAGGAATTAGGAGAGGTATTGGAGGAGGTTTCGGATTTTGTGGCTTTGGTGTGTTGAGAATGCAAGGTTGGTATGTGAACATCCGGACTTTGTTGTGGTAATGGATCGTTACTGCTGTTGACAGTGGTGTTGTCAAAATGTTGGTTCTGCTGTGGTAGGGGAACAATAGGCTGTGTGGCAGAATTAGGAGGTGTTGATTGTGATTCAAGGCTGCTGAAGTGAGGAAGTGGTAGAACAACCAAGGGATCTTCTGATTCTGATGTAACTCTGTAGGAGCCATGTAAGATGGATTTGTTTTTTACAGGAAATTGAGTTTCATCAAAGATGACACTCTGGGAGAGAAATATTTTGTTGGTGATAGGATCAAGGCACCTATAGCCCTTTTGGTTTCCTCCATAACCAATGAAGATGCAGGGCTTACTTCTAAAGGACAGCTTGTGATTGGCATAGAGCCGAAGGAGAGGGTAACACAAGCAACCAAAGGTCCTTAAAAGGGTGTAGTCAGGTTCCCTTTTCATTAACTTAGAGAATGGAGACTCTTACTGCAACACAGGAGTGGGGATTCTGTTAATGAGGTAAATGGCTGTAAGGAAAGAGTCTACCTAGAATTTTGGAGAGAGACCCGATTGAGCTAATAGAGTTAAGCCAACCTCAACTATATGCCTATGTTTTCTCTCTGCTATACCATTTTGTTGAGATGTGTGTGGACAAGATAATCTATGAAGGATTCCACTTTGAGAAAGATAATCCTTGAATTGCTTTGAGGTGTATTCCACACCATTGTCAAATTGAAATTGTTTTATTTTGGTAGTGAATAGGTTTTCAACAAGCAACTTAAATTTGACAAAGCATTGAAAAACTTCAGATTTATATAGAATATGATAGACCCAAGTAAACCGGCTATAATCATCAACAAAGAGTACATAATATCTACATCCATTAGTTGAGGGAATAGGTGAGTCCACACATTTAGTGGATGAGTTCAAGAGGTCCTGAAGCACATCTAGTTGAATCAACAAAAGGAAGTTGTTTGGATTTACCAAGCTAACAAGCCTCACACACACGGGTCTTGTCAAGTGAACCAGCAAAGGGAAGCTGATGCTTCTGCAAAAGGTGCTGAATAACAGAAGAGGAAGGATGTCCAAGCCTTTGGTGCCAAACTAAGTCATTGATCTTAACTCCAACATAGGGTGTAAGACCTTTCCATTTATTTAGATGCTTTGGATGTAAAGGAATAAGGTAAAGACCATTCTCACTTGGCCCCTGGAGCAGCACCTGTCCCGTTTGGTTGTCCTTAACAAAGAAATGAGAACCGGTCAATGCAAACCAGCAGTTATTGTCAATACAGAATTTATTGATGGAAAGTAAATTAGCTGAGACTCTGGGGCAATGTAGGATATCTTTAAGAAAGAATGGATGATTATTAAAAGAGTAGGGATGAATAATAGAAGAACCAGAGTTTTGGATTTGCAAACCTGCTCCATTGTCCACTCCTACCACATTTGTACCTTTAAATGGTTGGGGATTTTGAATGTTGGCAGCATCTGCAATGACATGAGCATTTGCTCCAGAATCGGCTAGCCATTTTTGTGCTCTAAATTCTTCATTCAACTGAGCTACCATGGCTACCAATTCACCAGGAGAATGTCTTCCTTTAAAGGAATAATTCATTCGGTGATAACAGTCTAAAGCACTGTGATTGTTTCTGCCACAAATCTAGCAGGCAGATCTGAGAGGTCCTTGAGTTGCATTCATCTCAGGATTAGCTTGCTGGTGTACAAGATTTCGATTCATCATTGGGGCTGGCTGTTGGTTTCTAGTAGGAAAAGATGACTGATTCCTATGAGGGAAGGACTGATATGCTGGATTGGTTCTTTGAACAAAGGGTTGGTGAGTTGAGTTGCCTCTTAATGGATACTGTTGATGTCGAGGGTTAGGCCTTGGAGGGAAACGAGATTCCTGAAGTTGTTGGAGCTTTGGTGGAGAAGAGTGGACTGGCCTGGTTTGTTGCTGTAGAAAGCAAAGGTTCCTGTGTCTGCTGAGGTATTCTACTGCTGTTGATTCTCCAGCAGCATCTCATGGTTGAGTAGCTCGGATTGGAAGTCAGCGAAAGTCATTTCTTTGTCCTGAGTAGTGAAGGAATGGACAGTGACAAAGGTGTTGAATGAGGGACTTAAGCCTCCTATCACTTAGGAAATAAGATCATCATCCTCCACAGGTTTTCCTGCTGCTGACAACTAGTTAGCCAATTGTTTGGCCAAGTTGAGAAACTCAGTGCACATCTTGGTGCCTTGTTGTAAGGTTTGGAGTTGTCTCTTAAGATGAGAGATTCTGAATTTTTACTGAGAGGCAAATTTGGCTGCAAGAGCAGTCCATGCTTCATAAGAGGTATTGACTCCATACATTGAAGACACGATTGATGGAGCCAAAGAGCTGATTATCTAGCTCAAAAGAAGTTGATCTTTCCTCTGCCATGCAGCATAGGCAGGATTGAGAGTGCGGTTACCTCCCTCATCAGGAATGTGTTGAGGAGGACAGCACTAGGTTCTATCAACAAATCCTTGGAGATCATTGCCTCTAAGGATAAGGTGGAACTGTGATACCCAAGCTAGGTACTTGGGGCCTTCTAGTTTGAACAATTGAGAGAGATTAGGCAGTATGGAAAAGGTTGGTGTGGTTTCAGTTGGAGGGTTTTGAATGGTAGTGGTTCGGGTTGAGGAGTTGGAATTGGAGGAACCAGATGATGCCATGAGATCAGTGTTAAGCGTTGGCTTTAGAAAGCTCTGATACCATGAAAGTCTTGGGAAATTCTTTGCTTGGTTGCTATCCAAGGCAAAGGATGTTATCTTATTTATAATAGTAAAAGATTACACCTTGAGCTCGTTGAGCTGAAAACAAACAAAAGCACCTAAAATTATGTGCAAAGAATAAACTAATACACAACTAACTTCTATGCTGATTACATTGTTTTGAGCAGGGAACATGGAGGCCTTGAAACCAGGAAAGCAGGTGGCAACAGAGTCTTCTAGGGTCAACTGTAGATGTGCAGCTAGATCATGTGCAAACTGTGGGATTTGGTGATTTCTGTTTATGGAAGGCTGAAGATGTTGGATGCCGAAACATGTACTGATGCGGATAAGAGAGGACTGAAATGGTGTGTCACGAGCTGGTCTAGCTACTGCTGAAGAAATTGAGCACTGGGTAATGGCTAGTAGCCGTTACTTGGTGATTTCTGCATGATCTTGATGTTCTACCTTAATAGATCTTTACCAGAAAACTGAAAATCAGAGAGATTTTTTTTTTTTTTAGTTTGCTTGGGGCTTAGCAAATTTTTTAATGCATGGATGGAAAAAAAAAAAAAAAAACTTATAGATATAAATGATTGAATTCATACGAACCTGTCTGAGAAAGAGGAAATTTTTCGTAGGCGCCCACATGCCACGCAAAGTAACCGAACAATCCCTTTCCCTTAGTGTATGTACCCTTAACCGACAAAGCAATAGTCGGTAACAATCGTTGAATTGAATGCTGGCGTGACGCTATTCTGGGTTATGAAATCCTTGATTCCGCCATAACCCAACCCATCGGAGGCAGCTCCATTAGCCAGTGAAAATATTCCATGGTTATTAGCATTTACCAGACGCCATCCATGGCCATAAAATGTAAGTCTGAGGACTAATTTATTAGCTGCCGCGCCTGCCTATATCCAAGCTCTGATGCCGGCATCGCCACTAACTTTGCTTGTTGGATTGTACAATGCAGCAGGAGGTCCAGTCTTATCGGGTTAGTTGTTCGCAGCAGCGGTATAGAGGTCATAGGCCATTACGTTAAGCCAGTCCAAGCTGTTTGAAATTGCCTGAATGGGATAAATCAATGAGTAATAGTCTGAGGAGTAAAAGACTGCCGCGAATAGAAGCAACGGTGCTTTGCCGCTGCTCTTCGACTCGGCGGTGACGGCTACTCGCCATTCATTGAGGAGTGATCCAAAGTTTGTCATTTTTGCTCCTTCGTGTTGGGCTGCTCCCAGTTAAGGTCAAGGGCATGAAAGCTGTTAGACCTGTTAGAATATAAATTAAATGATTAAATTCATCTCCCAGTCGAATCCGAGGCCATTTAAAATTTGAAAGTAAAGGTATTGTACTCTTGCTTGATAGCAAGCTATATATATATATATATATGAGAAAATTAGATATATAGCTTTGAGAAGAGAGAGCATACGTATTTAAATCTTTGTCTTTTTTTCTTGTTCTTTTGATTTCTTTTTCCTCTTAGTTTGGAGCTAATTATCCGATGGAACTTAAAACCCATATGTACACGGTTTCGATGGAGACTCTCGACAGAGTTCAGCGCCGATTGGAAATATTAGAGAGGTCCAAAAATGAAAGAAAATATGGAAAAGACTAGTTTGCCGGTGCCATGGCCGTTACGTGGTCAAAAATGTCAGCTTAGAATTGTCCAAAGAAAAGAAGATGGACGAAAGTATGAGTTTAGCCTCGGCCGACAATCAGGCCAGCTGTTTCGCTTTCCCAAGCCTGTACCACGTTGTTTGGTGTTGAAAATAAGTATTCGGTGAAACTCTAAATTTGATAAGCTAATTTCGGTACTTACTATTAGACAAGAATTCAAATTTTTGGTTAGATTTTAGTTTAGAGAAGTCAAGATTTTTATTTTTTATTTTTATGAAAAAAAAAACTAAATTTAAACAAAAAATGATTACAACTATTAAAAAATATAAATAAATAAAAAATCAATTATTGTTTAAAAAAATCAATTGTTGTTTTTGTAAGACGGCACGTGGAGGCCCGTGCGGCTGTCGGCGGCGGCAGATCTTCTCCAGATCATAAGATCTGTACCTTGTAGACCTGATTCTGGGATTGGTTTTCCAATGTGGCTACGATGTAGGCGTGGAAGAAACTGACAGCAATTTTAAAAGCGTGAGGCGATGTGCGAACGACTGAAATTATGAGACAGCCGTAGAGCACGTGAAGGACGTCTGGAAACATCACGGACGTTTATTGAAGGCCACAGGAAAGTGACTCTGATACCATGTTAGTTAAATATATAAAATGGAGGATATGTGTGGAAGAGAGAGAGAGAGAGTGGAAGAGAAAGAGCGGAAATATATTAAGGACTACATTATATTGAGTAGTGTTATATATTTAACATATTACAAGAGACCTCTATATATAGAGAGGCTAAGAGTAGTGACCAAGAAACCCTAGAGTATTTAAGGTAGGAAATAAATCATAATAGGAAAGACAATAATATATTCTAACATGTAAGGCTTTTTTTTTTTTTAAGTTTATTTAAGTTTTCGGCATAATTGTTAACACTTGAATAACAAATAATTTGAACACTGACGTTTTGACGTTTTGAATAAAAAATAATTTTTTAAGTTGTTAAAGGAGTTTAAAGGGTTGGACTTTTGAAAAGTTTTTGAAGTTTGGTCTCTCAACTAAACCCACTAGCCCACTGATGTTTTGTTTTTTTCCCTAAACCCATTAACACCTCAAAGGAAAGATGCTAAACGGTGGTGCTTGAAAGAAGCCCAATCCACAAACAGTCCAACGATACACATTTATTTAAACGGTGTGTTTAAAGGTCACCGTCCTGTTCATCTTCTTCTTCTCCACTTTCACAAACAGTCCAACGACAATACCTAAACCTAAAATCCTGAAATGCTAAAACTGTGGCAGAAAATTTTCCAGACATCCCCGATGCTTGAATCGTTTGCCCCTAAAGTGTGGTAACTGGATTTCGATTGTCCCTGATTTGCAGTTGAGAGTGGGCAAACAAGGCATCTAGAGAATTTTATACTATGTGTAAGAAATTTTTTTGGAAGTTGAGGGGGGGCATGTGCTCCCTCTTGACCCCCCTGGCTCTGCCCCTGTGTAACACATATATTAATATCATGCCATCTTTCTTAGGGACACTTTCATTGACTAAGTCGTTCCTGAATTGTATGTAGTCAGCATTTGTTAACCTGGATATAGATCTCAGTGAACAATGGCTTATCATAGGCCAGTTACCACATTCTTTAGGTTTCATAGATTTTAAAAGATTTTACTTTTGTGATCTTTAAATTGTTTATGACTTTTTTCGAAATTAAAGAAGGAAATTAAATTATTTCACTTGGCCGTTTCCTACACAAACAGTTAGTAGTAGGGGTGTAAATGAGCCGAGCTCGAGCGAGCCAGTGCTGAGCTCGAGCGAGCCAGTGCTGAGCTCGAGCGAGCCAGTGCTGAGCTCGAGCGAGCCAAAACCGAGCTCGAGCTCATTTATCACGAGCCCGAGCATATCTCGAGCTCATTCATCATGAGCTCGAGCCAAATTCGAGCGGTAACATTAAGTTCAAGTTGAATTGAGCCGAGTTTATACGAGTTTAACATTATTTCTTTTATTACCATTAATTCTACTTTCCATCAAAGTTAGAATTAATTAATAAGAAACATTAACTTCTCGTAGTTAATTAACCAACACTTTATTAAAGTGTATTAATTAACCATTAATCAACAATTAATAAAGGAAGATTAATTAACCACATTAAGATCGAGTCTAATATGTTGTTGTCTTATGTGTCAGGTCATGTGGGACATTGAATTCTTACAAGAAGCACTTGTTATTAAAACATGTGATTCTCACATGTTAAGGGACACATGTCAATCTTATATGTGAGTTGTATTAAATTTCTTACCTACTGGTTTGTAGGAAATTTATGTCCTTTAATTATAAATAAATAAAAAAATGTAACAATAGTCAATATAAATATTAAGTTAAAACATTAATAGTTATAATTATTATATTTTCATATGGTTCTATATATCTAATGATAATAATACCTTTTTTTTTTTTTAAAGTCTAATGATAATTCTTAAATCATATGATTCATATCTAATGGTTATGTAGCACAAATGCACAATGTTAAATCATATGATCTAAATTTTAATGATAACACCTAAATTATTATCATAATTAACACATTAGTAATTTCAATTGAACCAATCGACCAATCCTAATAACTTAATTTGGGATTATATGAATTACATTGTCATTATAAATGAATAATATGATTAAGTTTAAAAAGTGTTATTATAATTCGTATAATTAATATGAATTCATACTTATGTATATAATCTACATACCTAATCATTGTATCTAAGACTTTAAGTATTATTAATAATTATTAGATACTTAAAATCTTATATCATACTTAATTAATGTATCTAAGTATTTAAATACTTAATCATTTTATTTGTATGCTCATATGATCTTAAAGTTTGAATCACGTGATGACGGTGCCCGTTTAATAATCCCCTCCCCTCCCCTCCCCCTTCCCCTTATTTTCACATCTTTCAAAAAACATCAACTCAAAACATTCTTAACTTCTTTTACTTTTTATATCACATCAATAATTTTTTTTATTATTATTTAAATAAAAAAACTAACCACAATACAAAATTTTTTCACTTTTTCATATAAATTCTTTCTACTTTATAGCACATCAATCACTTTTTACTTTTACTCAACAAAAAAATTCTCCGACAAGGGAAGGGGAGGGGAGGGGAGGGGAAGGAGGTTATTAAACGGGGCCTAATGATTCATAAGTATCTAATAATAATACTTATAAGTTATTAACATTGAATATAGTAAATTAATAATTACATGTTATATGCCACAATGTTATATTATTATATGATCATATAGTCATATTATATTACATAAATAATATAATATGAATCATATGATTAAGTATCTGAATTGTCATTATATCATATGATTATATGATTAACAATTAAGTATTAATATTATTCACTTTTACTATTTTATATACATATTGGTACAACCAAATAATTATAACCAATTAATATTTATTGACCATTTTTTTTGTTACTTAATTCATGCTTATATATAGTATATTGTACAAATAAGTTATATATTAACAAATTAAAACTTATTTCTAACATATATATGCGAGTCGAGCCTTAATAAACGAGTCGATCCTTATACGAGCAGGTTCATGAGCTTTAATCAAGTCGAGCCGAGTTTATACGAGTTGCATTGTTTAATAATCGAGTTTGATTTTCGTGTTCACGAATAGCTCATTTAATAATCGATTCGAGCATGAGTCGAGTTTATTCGAGCCGATCTCGAGTAAGCTCACGAGTAGCTCAGGTCGTTTACACCCCTAGTTGATAGATAAGCTTATGAAATGATGGGTTTGGTTGAAGCTCACATGACATTGATTTGATTAGTTGTGATCACTTTCTGAACTTGCTACATTAATTACACCTTTACTGTAGATGGACCTGAGATTTCTCACAAGGCCGGGAAGACTTTCTCAGTCCCATTTAGAAAGCTAGGCAGGGCTTTTGTGGATAAATCCAAAGAACATGGAATTGGGAGGAAATTTCCATGATGGTTTCACGGGAGGAAAATTTGCAGTTTGATAGGAAATAATTTGTTGAACATTCACTCGCAGTCTGTCTCCTCTATCATAATTAAAAACAGGTTTTAAGTATTATTATTTATTTTTAATATGTATAATATATATTAGAAACTGGTTCATTACGTCAATCCCTAAAACTGCTAATCACAACCGATTTAAACGATTACGCAGTTATACGATAATCGTCTCATTTTTACACATTTAAAAATAGCAAATTACCAAGACGTCCGAATCCGTTGAATTTGAGAAACCTGCTACGAAATTGAAGAGAAACGAAAACATGGCCAAAATTTTGCGGAACTTAGACAACAAAGGTCAATGTATTAATGGTCCCAAGACATAAATTTCAATGTGTTAGGTAGTCCAGCACAGAACGCGTTAATGTACCAAACAAACATAAATTCAAATAGTAGATTACAATTTGTTAAGAGTCTTACATTGTCGAGATATGTTTGGGCTATTGACTTTATAAGCCTTGAGCAAACATCTTCTATTGAAGTGCCTTAATTTTGAGGATGAGTAAGGATTAATGAATTTTATCATGGTATATTGGTATTAGAGTATCGGGGCTTTGAACAATGTTGTGCCTTCCTTCCCGCTGTACACGTATTTGAACAATAGTGCCACATGTGAGAGTACGTGTTAAGAGTCACACATTGCCAAAGTATGTCTCAATTGTGAACTTTATAAGCCTTGAGCAAACCTCTTCCCTTGAGGCGTATTTTGAAGATGAATAAGGCTCGATAAATTTTATCACAATCTTCTATTTCTTTTGGTTTTCTAAGCATCCATGGGTGCTGATTGGTAGCTTCTAAATGCCGTGCCCAAAGACAAAAGGATATTCTAAATGTTTGCCTTTGTATTTGCCAGCGAAAGGACTCCCCTGTACAACAACAAAAGAACACATATAACCCTCTTTTTTTATCAATTCTAATCAATAATTCTAACAAGTGTAAAAATTCAAAATTGGGCCTTTTTGAAGTTCACGAGCCCACTACAGTTCACGTAAAACCTTCTTCTTGAGAGCTCTAGTTACGTTGTAAGATTATTTCAAAAAAAAAATAACACTATGAGTCGATCGAGAAAATGCTTTTTTTACATTTTTGGTTAATCAGCTGTTCATCATTTTTGCAAATCTAAAAAAACTATATCAACTCTAGAGAGATAAGAAGGAATAAAAATTTTGCATGTATATATCATTACCTCAATATATAAAGCTAATTAGAACGTAAATATACTCCACGTACATCCACCGTATACACTGTAATAAATTGTATTGCCTTGCCTTTTACAAAATGGTATAAGTGAAAATTTTGATTTCTACGTGACATTACGACGTCATTAGAGTTAAATATTGACAGCGAAATATATTTTTTTCTTAATAATAACACATCAGAACTGACTGAATTACCTCAATATATAAAAATACTAACCAGTTGTTCTGAAATAATAAATACATTCAAAATAATAACATATGTGCCACATGCGGCACTAAATAATATTTAAACATTATCTTCAACTAATACAAATTAACATATAAAAATATTACATATCTACTTAAAAGTCTTTAACCACACTATAATAATATTATCATAATATTCCAAGTAGTTTCGTCCTTCAATCCATCCTACAAAAACTCGCATGAGATTGCGGTTACCACCACAATCTCATGCTGTGGTCAAGTGACTCAACGGTCCTTGACCATATAATAAATTACTGAATCATTTAAAAGTATACTATACAATCATATAATGATAGTTATATGTAAGCACAATTTTAATATTTATTTATGCCTCGAGATTTAAATCGTGGGACTTATTACTGATTAATGCCATATGGTCTAAGCCTTGGTCTTATTATTATTAGTGAATTATTGATCAGTGCCTGTGGACTATCACCATCTTAGGTCTTATTAAAACCTATGGTCTGAATCAGTACTATCTCAAGACTATTCCTCTGGTCTTTGTCTCAAGACTATACCTCTTAGTCTTTGCCTCGAGACATTAACCCTCAATCTAACTGATTAATTAATGCATTGGGACTTTTACCCGCAGTCTTCGCCTCAAGACTATACCCATTGGTCTTTTCCTTGGGTCGTTATCCTTCGTTCTTTTCTTGTTAACAGGTCATATGTTCTCACAGTAAAATATGCAATGATAGTTTATCAGTATAATCATTAATCATGTCAATAATATACTCAAGAAAGTAAGCATAGTTCCAAACAAAACATGTTACACACAACTCACATACAATTAAATAAAGAGTGATGCTACACATCATCCCCTTGTTCTCATTTTGTCCCCTCAAAATTGATGAGGCTCTTAAAATCACCATTAAATTTGTAAAAGATCACTATTAGATTTTGATCCAATGGTGATTTTAAGAGCCACATCAATTTTGGGAGGACAAAAGGAGGACAATAACAAGTAGATGATATCTAGCATTACTCAAAAAAAAAAAAAAAAAACCAGACGTCACAACGTCATCAAAGGCCACCAACACGTATCATCCTCAGTGAGTAAATAATACTCACAGCAGTGACATATACATTATTCCAAACAAATATGTTAAATATTAAACAATTCGCAAACGATTAAATAAAGCAGACTTCAACACATAATCAAAAACCACCACACATATCATTCCTAGTGAGTAAGAAATACTAACAATTATTTTCTATTTTCAAAAAGATTCACAGATAATTATTCACTACAATATATATTTAATACACATAATAGTGAATTAGTATAACCCACTAATAAACTCATCTTAATTTTATTTTAATTTTTAACCTTTAAATCTTAACATAATATCTAACATCATTTAGAAATAATAACGGTATATAAAATGGTTTAATTATAATGCCACATATTTCATGTGGGCATTATAACAACATTTATTGTTAAATAACCAAAATACATTTTTACATTTAAAATTGTCATTTTCATAAAGATTGTTTTGAAAACATATTTAATCATAACGGCTACATATTTATATAATAATTATATATATAAATCACATCAAAATAGTATAATATTTTATTTGTATAAAAAATAGATATAACAGTTAATATAACTAATTGTCGTAGTTATAAATAATTTTAATTTTATATATTTTATAAATTAAACAAAATAATAACATTAATATTAATAATATCTAATATTACTTTTAAAATATTTGAACAATAAAACGCCACTTTTATAAAATAATTTCACTTTATCCCGAATCAACCACAAATATATACACTTATATATAATATACACTTATATATAATATATATATATATATATATACACATCATCAAAAGATTCAAAACACACACACACCTTTAACATCACACACGTTCTACAACACACATCAAAGTATTTTCCACCGCACACCTATCTGACGCGCGCACACACACTCTTTTCCCTTTTCTTTCTTTCTTTATCTTTTTTTTGTATTTTTCTTCTACTTCTTCTTCTTGTACGCCTACATCTTCCTCTTCTTCGTTTCTTTTGCCTTTTATTTTCTTTCTTTACACTGACCAAACACACACACAGCCAGCCAGCTACAAGAGCAGAGAAAGGGAGAGAGACGAAGGAGCTGGTGAGAGTTGTTCCCTTCCTTTATTCTTTACTGATTTTGTTACAGAACAAGGAGAGGGAAAGTTTTCCCTTTTGCTGGACATGCTGTACGTGGAGGAAGAAAACAGGGAGAGATTTGAGAGAGGAAGAAGGCTTGCTTGCTGAAATGAAAGAGATGTAGAGCAAGAAGAGAATTGTAGAGAATTTCTTCAAGCTTCAGAGAGAGCTATTGGTTTGTGAGCAAGGCCCATAGCCTACGCTTCCTTTTATAGAAGACCCGAAGGATGAGGATTATCCCAGCACAGTTTCAATCTTCGGACAGGAGCCTTGCAGGTGTTCAATGGCAGATTCAAAGAATCAAAATCGACCAATATCACTTATCTCTAACTAATTACCCCTTGGTTCTCAACTTAACACTAACTAAAAATTTTCCTTCGTTAATATCCTTGTTGATTGAGCTGGATTGGGTGTTGAATGAGCTGGGTTGGGCTAAGCAAAAATCACATGAAAATGGGTTGGTCTTGGTGTGGACTCAAAAGAAAATAAATCTGGAAAAATGAAAATCCACGTGAACCTCTACCAACTTTTATTAAATAAAAACTAGTCCCTTTTAAAAACATGAGGGCTAGGCTGCTGTTAATGATTCCATATGACCTGGGCTAGGGGCTGGGTTCCAAAACATGTGGGCTGCTGGGTCTTAAGAAATAGAAATGGGTCCACAAATTATTCTTGTTCAATTTTTGTCCAAATCAGGGTACCATTTTTCGTGGGTATTTTTGGGCACTAAAACGGAGTCAAAAAAATTATGAAATTCTGAGAGTAGCTAGAGGACTTCAAGATAAGCGTTCTAACTTTTGAATCAACCCAAAATGGAGATTGTTTAACCTTATTTTCGTTATTCCAAAATTTAAGATCCGTTTAAACTTTTATTAAGTTGAAACTACAGAAACTATAAATACTTCTTAATAAATGAATATTTTCATAAATATTCATATTTATTCTTTGACCTTATTATTAAGTCTTAAATCATATTTTAAGATATTTTATTTAATATTTAAAAATACGGGGTGTTACACGAACTACGTAACGGATAATTTAGGATAGTTCAAGGAACCTTAACACCAACTAAAATTGAGATAATTAATTACTTGCTTACTTTATTCATCAATCCAATGAGTTTATATAGGATTACAAAGAAAATAAATATGATAAAATTAAACTACTCTTGTAAAAGTATATCCTATCACTAACCCTTAACAACTACTAATAAAGATAATGATTGGTATTCTAAATTCTTTTGGATGGGTAAAATTGAAAAAAATTTAAAGAATAATACACTACATTGACACTTTTAAAGTTTATGGGTATGATTACAGAAGTGATAAAAGATGAAGGATGGTAAGTGAAGTTTTCCCTCAACTATATTTAATTTTCTCAAGCATTGGTATGCACTTGGATAGATGGATCTCATAAAATTTTTCTCATAGTCTTTGCCTTTTGTTTGATCAAATCATAGAGAGTCTCGATTGGACCAGTTCAATCAATTGAAAGAGGAAAAAGATCGACCGGCCAAGCAAGAAGAGCTAGCAAAAGATAATTAGTACTTAATTATTTGTTGAATGAATGTAATCAAAGTCTGTCATCAGTACATGAATGGAAGTAGCTAGCGTATAAGCTTAGGCCAAGGCGTAGGACGGCAGGACCCATAATATTCTAGCTAAATTAAGTACAAATTCTCCATTCCATAACACTATTTAATTTCATAGATCAGATTTTATTTTGTTACATTTAACGATATATATTGTGTTACATTATTTAAAATTTAAAATTACATGGCACATTGTTTAAATGAAATTGAGAAAATCTAGTTCATGGTCCAAATTTTATTATAAGATTTAAAATTTAAAATCCATCATGTCTATATATATATATATATATATATATGGGGGAATGATACACAAATAATCATCACTAATTTTGAGTAAGCAAAATTCGAAATCTGCACTTGCACAAGGCTAGCCTATCCATATATGTCTATATGCTTGCGAAGCACAAAACAAATAGTTCAAGAAATTAATCGGAGCGATTGGTTATAACCCTCCCTTTCAAAATTTGATCAATTTTTTTTTAAGTTAAACGTTTTGAAAGTCTAAAAAATTATAACAGTAGATCAAATTTCTTAAAGGTGAACTTAATTAGTTATATTTCTACGCTGAGTAGTTACATTAAATATAAGGGAAAAATAAAAGAGGAAGAGAAGAAAATCCCTTTAAATGGACAATTAAGCAGTAATATGGCATCTCAAAATTAATGTGGCTTTTAAAATTATCATTGAATTTGTGATAGATCACAATTGAATTTTGATCTAATTGTAATTTTAAAAGTTACATTTTTGGGAGGACATGAGGGATCAAGACATGAGTTTTCCTTTTAGTATTACTAGTAAAATTATTGATATTCATTTCCAGTGAAATGGGTTAATTTGAAATATATTTTGTGCATTTCTCTATTTAGGAATCTATTTCACATAAAATGCATGTAGATTTCAACAGGGCCTCGGGTAGTTTGAAAGTTGCAATTTGCACGAGGTAATCCTACCTACAGTCGAGCCCAACCAACTTCCGACAAGTTTGAGTTTGGATTTTTATAGCTTGGGATTGAGCCTCCGTTGAAACCCCCGGACGCACAGTGTGAAATTAATTTTATGGGTGATTATAGCATGTTCGTATTGTTGATAGCACAATATGTACAAATAGCACGTGCAACTTAATTATCTCATTATTGCATTATTAAGGATAATATATACAAGCTTCCACACACCATATTAATTGATAATTGACCTTATTGTAGATATATAATACAAGCTTCTAAGCACGACATATATGATTTTTAGAGGCCTTATTGTTACAAATACATGCACGTCTAATTATTGGCCTTACAACAAACCTCATAATCAGCCTTATTTACGTGGATATATAATAACAAGCTTCTAAACACGACGACATAGCTGATTATTGGCCTCAATGTCAATAATAGAAGCTTCTACCGATCATCATGCAGTTGCAGTTGCATTTGCAGTTGTACCTGTTGTTCCAGTTGCAGTTGCAGTTGCTGTTGCATTTCCTATTGTAGTTGCATTTGTTTTTGTAGATGAATTTGTACCTCCAGATGAATTTGTACCTCCAGCTGGTGTTGGGCCTGGTGGCACTGTATTGAAGCACAACTTTCAGATATGGAGCAGGACTCCACGTCACCTTCTCAAGCCAACCTATCTCCAGAAAAGTCTCCAAGAAACAGAGTAGCAACTCTGCAGAAGATAGAAAACCTGCGTATCAAACAGTCCTAACTTCAAGGGATTTTCACAGCTTGATTGACATCCTTATTTCAAGGGAAACTCAACAGGAAACATGGGCTTCAGTTTTTCATTGCTCAAGGACTCTCACGTTGTACAGTAGCTAAGTAGGTAGTTTACTTTTAGTAAGTTCTAGATAATGCAATAGCTGTTGTTGTAGTCTTTGGGTTGTCTTCTAACCCCTGTAAATCCTTTATATAAATGATGATCTAAGCACATTGCTAAGTAAGGCAATTAACAATCAAACACTATCCTTTCTTTATCAAAAATTCTTTATGGTATCAGAGCTCTCTTCGACTAACGTCGCCATGTCTGACTTCTCCACACAATCCTCTGTTTCACCCTCAACTCTACCAACCATTGCTCCCATGCCCAACTTTTCTTATGTCAAACTTGGACGTGACAATTATCTTACTTGGAAACAACAGCTCCTTCCCTATTTACAGGAACATGATGTTTATGGCTACATTGATGGTTCCGTCCCACCACCTCCAAAGCTTGTTTCCTCTGCTTCTACTAGCAATGATGGCCTTTCCCCATTGGCTCCTAATCCAGATTACAAACGTTGGTTCCAACAGGACCAGCTTTTACTAAGCACCATTTTGTCATCCTTGACTGAAAATGTGCTTGCCCAGATGATTGGGTACTCTACCTCCAGAGAAGTCTGGATGGCTCTTGAGAGAATGTACACCTCTCAATCTCGAGCCCGAACTCTTCAAATGCGGACTCATCTTGCAACCTTGCGCAAAGGTAATGCATCTATTTCAGAATATTTTCAACGTGTCAAGAGCTTATGTGACACACTTGCAGCTGCCGGACAACCTTTGTCCGATGATGAATCCATTTCGTATATCCTTGCTGGTTTAGGATCAGATTTTGATCCTTTCGTGACTTCTGTCACAACACGTCTCGACCCTATGAGCATTGAGGAGCTGTATAATCACCTTCTCACTCATGAGATGCGAATTGATCATCAAAATCAATCCAGTGGGCTACTTACTGCTTCTGCCCATGTTGCATCACGCCAATCCTTCAAAGGCCGTCCTCACCAAAGCTATCGTGGTGGAGGCTCTACTCGTGGCTCCTTTTTCAGCTCACGTGGCGGTACCCATCCGCGTTACTCCTCTGGCTCATCTCGTCCTCAATGTCAGATTTGTGGGAAACTTGGCCACACTGCCTTAAAGTGTTTCCGTCGTTTTGATGTGGCTCATCAAATGGACGTGCCCTCGGCAACTAGTTCTCAAGCATTGGCAGCCTTTTCTCAGCCCTCTCCATCTAATTCAGATTGGCATCCAGATACTGGTGCTACGCACCATATTACTGCAGATATGAAAAACCTCACATTGAACAATGAGGAATATCATGGCTCAGACAACATCCAAGTTGGCAATGGTACAGGTTTAGCTATTTCTCACATGGGTTCTTCCACTCTCAATGCCTCTAATCACTCTTTCTCCCTCAAAAATATTTTGGTTGTCCCAGAAATTCAGAAAAACTTATTATCTGTCCAACAATTTGCTCGAGATAATAACGTTTATTTTATTTTTCATGCTAACTTTTTCTTGATCAAGGACTGCACTACGAGGACCACTCTGCATCGCGGACCCCTTCGTAATGGTCTCTACTCCATGTAGTTCTCTTCCCGTTCATCGTCTCCATGGGCTCTCATCGGTGTTCGGGTGTCTTTTGAAGATTGGCATAAAAGGCTTGGGCATCCTGCTTTTCCAACAGTTAGCAAAATAGTGGGTCGCTTTTGTCTTCCAGTATCCACTAAAAGTCGCCCTTCAGTTTGTTCTGAATGTCAACAAGCTAAGAGTCATGCTCTTCCTTTTCCTCTGTCCATGTCTAAGTCCCGTGGTCCTTTAGATTTAATTTTTAGTGATGTATGGGGACCCTCCCCAGTTCTTTCTACTCATGGTAGCCGCTACTATCTTGTTTTTGTTGATGATTATAGCAAATATATGTGGCTGTTTCCCCTTTTGTTGAAATCTGATGTTGAATCTTCATTTTATAAATTTCAAGCTCTTGTTGAACGGCAATTTAATCGAAAAATCAAAGCCATTCAAAGCGATTGGGGTGGCGAATTTCGTCGCCTAAATGTTTACTTTAAAAATCATGGCATTATCCACCGTCTTGCTTGTCCACACACCCATCAACAAAATGGATCTGTTGAGCGTCGGCATCGTCATATCACTGAAATGGGTCTTGCTCTTTTAGCTCACTCTCATTTACCTCACTCATATTGGGAAGAAGCTTTCACCACTGCCACATACTTAATTAATCGTCTTCCCACCCCGGTGCTACAAAATAGAAGTCCTTTCGAAACACTTTTTCAAAAATCACCTGATTACACCTTTTTACGTGTCTTTGGTTGTGCTTGTTGGCCTTGTCTCCGCCCCTATAATTGTCATAAACTTGACTACCGATCCAAAACATGCATCTTTTTGGGTTATAGCACTGAGCATCATGGTTATAAGTGTCTTGACCAATTTTCAGGTCGTGTCTATGTTTCCCGCAATGTCATTTTTAATGAACAATTGTTTCCTTTTTCTTCTGGTTCCCCTAACTCTGACTCTTCCCTGCCATCCCATGTGCATCTATCTACACCTAACACTATTTTGCAGGAACCAGCTGTACCATTGTCTTCTTATGCACCCCATGTGCCTTCTATTTCTCGGGCTTCACCATCAAGACGTGTTCATCATCCTACAGCACCTCAACTGCCTTCAACTGCTCCAACTTCAACACGTGTTGCTCCAACCAGCCCACTCATCAACACGTCTTCCACTCGTGTTCCTCTCTCCAGCCATGAGAACTCCCTTGGAGCTCCAATCAATGACGATGAGGCCCACATATACCCCACACCTCCTGACCTTGCAGCCCCTCATGATCAAGTTGCACCCCTCCACACGTCCTCCATACGTGTTCCTCTCCCTGCACCACCCCTTGGAGCTCCCATCACTGTAGCTGAGGACCACGCCAGTCACCCTATGGTTACCCGAGCTCGCAATAATGTCTTCAAGCCCAAACAATTCCTGGACGGCACTGTCCGGTACCCCTTGCCAAAAGCTCTTCTTGCAGAACATTCAGCTTTATCCCATGAACCCTATTGCTACACAGAGGCGGTCAAACACTCTCATTGGCGAGAGGCTATGAATGTCGAATTTGATGCCCTCATGAGAAACGGTACATGGTCTCTTGTTCCATCCACTCCAAATCAGAATATCATTGGCTGTAAATGGGTCTTTCGCATCAAACGAAAGGCCGATGGCTCCATTGAACGTTATAAAGCCCGTCTCGTGGCCAAGGGTTATCACCAACAGCCGGGGATTGATTTCTATGAAACTTACAGCCCAGTTATCAAACCCACAACCATACGCACGGTTCTCTCTATTGCAGTGGCGTTGGGATGGTGTCTACGGCAAATTGATATTCAAAATGCGTTTCTCCATGGATTTCTGAATGAAGAGGTATTTATGGCTCAACCACCAGGCTTCTGTCATCCTCAACTGCCTCACCATGTGTGTCATCTCCGTAAGGCTCTTTATGGTCTTAAGCAAGCTCCTCGTGCATGGTTCTCAAGACTTAGCAATCGTCTTTTAGCTCTCGGCTTTACAGGCTCCAAGGCTGATTCCTCTCTTTTTATCTTCCGCCAAGGTTTAGTTGTCATCTATTTTTTAATCTATGTTGATGATATCCTTGTCACGGGTTCTAATCTAGCTGCTGTAAATTCTGTGATTCAACAACTGAATATCGACTTTGCTGTCAAAGACTTGGGACACTTGAGTTTTTTTCTTGGGGTGGAAGCCTTACATGTCTCAGATGGCCTCTTTCTCACTCAAAGAAAATACACTGCTGAACTACTCCATCAAAGCAAAATGTCCCTTGCCAAACCGTGCACCACTCCCATGGCATCCAATTGCTCCCTTTCAGCTCACACAGGGGCACCTTTTGAAGATCCTACTCTCTACCGAAGTGTTGTTGGGAGTTTACAATATTTATCTTTCACTCGTCCGGATATTGCTTTTTCGGTAAGCCGTGTATGTCAATTCATGCATAACCCACTTATCTCTCATTGGCAAGCCGTTAAACGTATTCTTCGGTACTTGAAGCACACCATCTCCTATGGTCTCTTTCTTACACGGCAATCCTCCATGGCTCTCTCCGCCTACTCTGATTCCGATTGGGCTGGGGATCGTGATGATCGTCGTTCTACAAGTGCTTATTGCATTTTTCTTGGCACCAATCTTATTTCATGGAGTTCGCGAAAGCAATTGACTGTTGCTCGAAGTAGCACTGAGGCAGAGTACAAGTCTTTGGCAAACGCAGCAGCTGAACTACATTGGATTAAACAACTTCTCGGTGAACTTGGCTTTCCTCCATCTCATCCTCCCACTCTTTGGTGTGATAATATTGGTGCCACTTATTTATCTTCCAATCCTGTGTTCCATGCTCGCACCAAGCATATTGAGATTGATTTTCATTTCGTTCGTGATCGTGTTACTTCCAAAGAGCTGCTAGTTCGTTTTATTTCAAGCAAAGATCAAAAGGCAGATGTCCTCACTAAACCTTTGTCCTCTGTTCGTTTTTCCATTCTCAGAAACAATCTCTCCGTTCGTGAACTCCCGTTGCGATTGCGGGGGAGTATTGAAGCACAACTTTCAGATATGGAGCAGGACTCCACGTCACCTCCTCAAGCCAACCTATCTCCAGAAAAGTCTCCAAGAAACAGAGTAGCAACTCTGCAGAAGATAGAAAACCTGCGTATCAAACAGTCCTGACTTCAAGGGATTTTCACAGCTTGATTGACATCCTTATTTCAAGGGAAACTCAACAGGAAACATGGGCTTCAGTTTCTCATTGCTCAAGGACTCTCACGTTGTACAGTAGCTAAGTAGGTAGTTTACTTTTAGTAAGTTCTAGATAATGCAATAGCTGTTGTTGTAGTCTTTGGGTTGTCTTCTAACCCCTGTAAATCCTTTATATAAATGATGATCTAAGCACATTGCTAAGTAAGGCAATTAACACACTACAAAAAAAAGGACATTTATGGACGGTTTTTTTCTAGACGGTTTCTAAAACCGTCTAGAAAATAAAATTTGCAGACGGTTTTAACTAAACCGTCGGTAAATTTTATTTCCAGACGGTTTATTTAAAACCGTCTGAAATTTTATAGACGATTTTTATCAAACCGTCTGGAATTTCTTTTTTCCACAACACGTCATCAATCCGCGTGATACCTCTTATTTCACCCCATCCGTCAGATTTATTTGCCAACCAAAATCACAACCAACGATCTCTTTCTCTCTCTCTAGCTCTCTCTGATCTCTCAGTCTTCTTCTTCCCCCAAAACTCTCTTCTCCCCAAATCTCTCTTCTCTCTCTCGTCTCTCTGATCCTTCTCACTAGGTGGCGATCTCGCCCAAATACGCGTCCACGATCTTGGCGACTCTCTGCATTGCAGTGGAGCAGTGCTCTCCGAAATCACCGGCGTTAAATACGGCCACCCTCTTCTCCTTCTCCACGAATCCCGAGATGATTCTCCTCACGCTCTCCAGGTCGAACAGCCTCTCTCCGTCGTAGGTGAAAGAGAGCACCAGGAGGTCGTCGACGGTCACGTGCTCCAAGATCGCTGAGATCCACTTCTCGAGCTCGTTCTTGCACTTGGTGTTCAAAGCCTGGAGGAATATCGCCGATCGGAGAAGGCAGCAGAGGAAGTTGATCGGGGTTTCCGGGATGATTCGGCCGAAATTGGTACTGGGTCGTTGTGGGTTGGAGCTGATGGGTTGGTGATTGGGGTGGGTTTCGGTGATTGTTATGGGTTGAAGCTGATGGGTTTGCTTTTTTTTTTTTTTGATTGTTTGAGGTATATATTTTTGGTTGATTTGTGAAAGGGGGGTGGTTGGCTGTGGCTGTGGCTGTGGAAGAGAAACAGAGGAAGACGTCGATTAGCTAGCTTGTAGCAGATTTGGTGCGGCTGAACGGGTCGATGGTGGTGACCGGAGCTATCGATTTTCGGTGGATATTTCTGGACTCTAGTAGAAAACGTAGAAGCTAGCTTCGACCCTTTGACCGCTGGACAAAAATAATAATTAATTAAAAAAAAAAAAAAACAGGTTCTGGACGGTTTTGGGAAAAACCATCCAGAATTTTTGTGGACGGTTCTGCCCAAAACCGTCCAGAATTGGTTCCTGACGGTTTGGGTCAAACCGTCTGTAATTACGGACGGTTTGACCCAAACCGTCTAGAAATTTATTTAGCGACACTATATTCTAGACGGTTTTAAACCGTCCAGAAAAAACCGTCTGGAATTGATTCCAGACGGTTTTTTTGCATTTCTAGACGGTTTAAAACCGTCCAGAATTTGCTTTTTTTTTGTAGTGACAATCAAACACTATCCTTTCTTTATCAAAAATTCTTTACACTGGCACCAGCACCAGTGGTGCGACATAAGCTACCACAACAATAAGAAGTACAAGCTACAAGTTAGAATGATCTGGTCCGTTTAAGTGTTGAATTTTTTTGAATTAGAATATTATTCTAATTTATTGTGCGAATAACGTAATGAGGTTTGACTTTGTGAGATAAAATTTGAAAAAATTGAATAAAATATAATTTATTTTTGAAAAAAAGTAGAATATTATTCTAAATTTATTCAAACCAAACACACCATAATTATATATGTACAAATCCAAATTGGAAGAATTTAATTAACTTCAATACCGATGGGATAATCACAAAACCCTTGTTTTACATATTCTAATTACATGTTGACACGTCAGCATTTCACAAAGATATATCATAAAGACTCTAGCTAGCCCACCCAATAATCACCTGAATTAAAAAAAACCTACAATCAATCCAAGACCTTTGGAGGTCGTACGTTCAACCAATCTCAGTCGTAATTGAATCTTTTTTTTTTTTATCAATTCATATATGCATCACGGACTGATCGTATATGCCTGCGTTACAAGTTAGAATGATGAGGACCTACAAATCCAAATAGGAATACTAATATATAATCGAAGATGGATCCACTTACCAAAAAAGAGACGTATGCATGCATGCGGACAACAAAAATTCAAAACAAAAACAAAATGATCACTCATGCATATATGCGTCAAAGACATGGAAATCGTCCTGGTAAATTATAGATGCATGATTTGGGAAAGATATAAATGATTGAATTCATACTAACCTGCATTTGAAAGAGTCCAATCTTTTCTGTCGTCGGCGCCCAAATGCCATGCAAAGTAACCAAGCAGATTCTTCTGATCATCTCCACGAGCATATTGAAGCTTAGCAGTGATACTCTTCTTACCATTATAAGCAATCCAAGTATTTCCATCACAGAAATAGTGTACAACAAAGTCGGCAAGGAATTCTCCCTTGCCACTGGGGTGATCCCGTCGGAAAACCTCGATTTGGTCATAATATATGGTCCCATCTGCGGCTATTTGGGCTCCATCAGCCGGTCGATCAGCCGGTCCATCAGCAGGCGGAAATAACGATTGGTCAGTAGGATCTTCTAGACGCCACGCGTAGCCATAAAATGGAACGCCGAGGACTATTTTCTTTTCGGGCACAGATGCAACAAGCCAAGCTGTGACGCCGGTATCCCCACAATCTGGGTGTTCGCCGTCTGCATTTTTCAATGCAGCAAAAGGTCCAGTAACATCCGGTGACAGAGTGGGGCTATAGAAGTCATACGCCAAAACGTTGATCCAGTCCAAGCTCCTTGAAATAGCATCAACGGGATAGAGAAACGTCTCATATGTTGGCCTGAAATTGACCGCTGCGACTAGAAGCAACTGGTCCATCACGGCTGCACGCCATTCATTGAGGAGATGGCCAAGGTTGGTCATGTCGTTCTCCGTAGAGGGGTACAGCCAGTGGAGGGAAAGGCCATGGAAGTTGTTAGCCCAGGCTAAAGTTATTGAGGAACGTATGAATGCTTTGCGTCTATCGGGCTGGCTAGCCATTGAAGCTAAGGTCGTCGCATGACCACTATTACAGACTCCACCGATGGATAAAAGGGTTTTCACATTTGGGTTTTTTTGTTGCACGGTTTGGGTGAAGTTTGAGAACTGCAGCTTATATGCTTCAGGAAAGGTGACTTCATAGGTGCTGGGGTTGACATCCGCAAAGGCAGCGAAAAGATGGGTGAAAAGCTGGGAAGGTATCCTGTCCACCGCGAGTAGGGGATGACTGTCGCTATACCAGTATCCGGCTTTCACTGGGTCAGATGAAGCCATTGAAGGGAAGGCAAGGTAGGAGAGTTCTCTTGCTTGCTATAAGCCTATAGCAAGCTATGAGAATGAGAAATATGGCTTGAGGCTTTGAGAAGAGAATGAAAGCGTATATATAGGCTTTCGTTTTACCCTTTTTCCCCCTCTTGGAGTAATTTAATTAATTACTTGCTTACTAGCTACTAAATTATCTGATATGATCGATTGATTAATGTTGTTCCATTAATAATCATGACCGCCATTGAAGGATCGCGCGGGACGAATCCCTTGCTGGCTTCACGCTTCCATATATGTGTGCGTGATAATATATGGACTCCCGTGTGAACAATACAACAAATCCATATCATTTGCAATATTAATTGCTTCGTTACTAAAGATGTTCAAACGCGCGTCTTAATTCCTCCGCTCAAGTACTGCATGATAATTAGGAGCTTCTTATTTATTATTAAAGGCATGATGAATGAATGAGTCCAATAGTATAGATAACTTACTGTAGTGATCACTAGCTAATAAAAGAAATTTCAAACTACAAACCGAGTATTTTTTTTTTCTTTTTCTCCATTCACGTTGGTGGTATTGTATTAGAGCAATGTTACTATTTGATCACACTCATTTATCACACCGATTGATGCGGCATACGTGTTTTAACACTTTTATTTTTTTAAGTGTCTAATATGAAAAGTCACTAAAATTATTATTTCTAAGTGTTAGATATAATGCTTATCATGTACTCTATCACTAAAGTTATATATCATAGAATTGAAGGGAGGAAGATGTTTCAACATCTTCAGTAATGAAGCCTTGCAAATGTTATGGACTTTTGTTGTATTGTCCACACAATAGTCTGTCTCTATTACACCTACTATATACATATCCTAACTTCTTCCATTGTTAATAGGGATTTGATTCTTGTACAACACCAATACAACAACTGCACAACAACCCTTCACATGAGGGTGGGCCCCAGTATGTGGGACCCACCCTCATGTGAGGGATTGTTGTACAGTTGTTGTATTGGTGTTGTAAATCTAACATTTTCTTACTTAATAAAACTATTCATTTATTTTAGTGGAATAGTCATTCCGCGTATGAATCATATCCAACGAAAATCTTTATTGACATGTAATCTATGAGTTAAATGGGAAGTTAGATGCCATGTAATGGGGAAATGAAAGTTTACAAGAACACGGGGTAATGATTGGTTTAATGAAGTAATTAACAACATAATCAGCCAATTAACTTGATGACATGACTGTTGGATTAGATGGATAAAGACAAGGTAATGGTTGGTGTCCTAGAAAATGATCGAACATATATGCTAGTTGTAGACTTGTCAAAAGGAATTTAATTTTCAGGTCACCAAAAGCTTAAATATAACCTTATTCCTTAAAAAAAATTAGGAAAAAGGCAAATGTCATTTTGTATTTTTTTCATCCATCTATTTTGTATTTTTTTTGTAAGGAATCCACTTATCCACTCATTTTTCCTTCATTTTAATTGAAGAGGCTAGGATCCTTCTCCAATCCCATGCGATCGACGTGGTTCCCACAAACATTTAGTGTGATAAAGATTGATTTTTTAGTTATAGAAACTAGAAACCATACAAGTAAGATTGGGGCCGGCCGGGGAAATTAGAAAGGGGATAAGAGGGCGACAAATCGCATTAATTACTATCCGATCCACGAGATGCACGCTAGTACTACAATTTGTTGTTTCAACAGGAGCCCCACATCCATTTATTATGCATCATCATCATCATCATCAAATGTCATTGCCAAATTAAGGATGAGTACGTCAGCCACATGCAGATTATAATACAATCTATCTTTATTCCTTTCAAAAAAAGAAAAAGAAAAAGAATACAATCTTTATTGACATCGTACTCTATGAGTTTTAATTTTTAAAGTTCAAATGCACCATCTTATTCTTTGGTACAGGAATATTACTTTATGCTAAATTTGTGCTAAAGTTGGGTGATTTTAATTCAGACACCCAATTGGTTGAATGCACTTAAAAGAAAAGCCAGTGAGTGCCGTGCTAGCTAGTGTCGTTTTTCCTAAACAACACTAACTAGCGTCGTTTAGGAGATGAAACGACATCAGTACTATGAACGACGTCTTTATTGGCGTCGTTTCAACAGAAACGATGTCACCATATGGTTGAAACAAGTAATTTATTGATACTAAATTTATGTGAACATTGCTAAGTTACCAACTTAATGCAGACGTTACAATAATGATGATGATCATTAATTGTAGTAATTTGAATGGGGAAAAGTTACTTGGTATAATTTTGAGATTATTTTTTTAGTGACATTAGTTTGTTAGACTCATTCATTCCTCCATGCATGTATTAATTGAACAATCAAAAGCTTGCGCGGACACGCATTATCATGTAGTTGAAGGGAGGAAGACATTTGAACATGGACATGTAGTAATGAAGCATTATTGTAAATAGCATGGACTTTTGCTATATCGTTCACACGAGAGTCCATATTTATTGTAAATTTAATGAATTCATTTATAAAATTTATTTTCTTTATTATTATTTATATTTTTGGCTATTTTTTCGAAGACGATTAACAGGAAAACAAAAAACTTAACTAGATATATTAGGATGTTTGGGTGCATTGTTTTTTTTTTAAAAAAAAAGGGTAATTACCTTTTTCCCCCATGAACTACCAACTTTTGCGCAAAGACCCCACAAACTACCAACTCGACCAAAATAGAGTATTCAACTACTGAACACAACCATTTTCTCTCATTCTGTCAGTTAGAGGGTTAAAACAAACGGTCAACGGGTCACGTGACCGTCACGTGCAGTTTTATATGGAGGCATGTTGGAAGATGGTGGTAGTTCATGGGGGCATGTTGGAAGATGGTGGTAGTTCATGGGGGAAAAATAAGAAGAAAATGAGGGTAAAATAGCATGTGACAGTCATGTGACCCGTTGACCGTTTGTTTTAACCCCTTTGACTGAAGGAAGGGGGGAAAATAGTTGTTTTTGGTAATTGAAACTCTATTTTGGTCGAGTTGGTAGTTCATGGGGAGAAAAGGTAATTAGCCAAAAAAAAAAAAAAATCTATTGATATTTATTAGTATTAGCAATTTTCAAAAATAAATCAAATTTTATCTAATTTTTTTTCTAATTTTGTCTCAAGATGTCAAACCATCTAAACATATTTTCAACTTTATTTTATCTCGAAATTCGCACAGTAAATTATAGTTGAATTTAGATTTCAAAAAATTAAACACCTAAACATCCAATTGAATCAAGATATGACTAGAGTTGTTCCATGTGCTTTTGCTCGTAAATCTTCAATACATTTTATCAGGTGGTGGAGCACACTACTAGAATGATACTCATCATTCCCACAGTCTAAATAATGCCTCGCGAGTCGCCACACAGAAAACTCAGAGAGAGAGAGAGAGAGTTTTAGTTGCATTTTCTCATGTTGTTTAATTTGCAACGTTTTTCACACATATACACACACTAAAGTGACCAAATGTTGTGACCAACCATCTCTTTTTACACTAAACATCAGATGCAAGCATTAATACATTTAGGTTATGTTTGATATGCGAAATGGTTGTTTCATTAGGAAAATAAATAATTTTATTGAAAATTGAATAATGTAGAATGAAATAGCTAACCTTAAAATAGTCATTCCTTTATGAAAAATATGAATGGTTATTCTCAGTATTAGATCCTTATTATATATCATTATAAAAGCTATTATATTTCACATTCCTCCATTCCTAATCAAACTTATTATTTTCTTTGAATGAAATAGTCATTTTGCATACCCAACATAACCTTAATATATTTCATACTGTAGAGCAATGCTCAACTGCATATAGCTGGGATTGCAATAAGTACTATATTTTGGAGTACTCATTCAATAATCCATGTATTTAACAATTAAAACTCTAACAACCAAAAGCTTAGAAAATTATTATTATTATTATTATTATTATTATGTAAAAAAAAAAAGATAGAAAAGAAGAAGCTCTAAAAACCAAAAGCTTGTGTGAACATATTTTATCATGCAATTGACGGGAGGAAGATGTTTCAACATGTTTAGTAATGAAGCTACTAGGATTTTAGTGTTGACAAATTCGATGTCAAAACTTTTTTGGTTGTAAGTTTTAGTTTAGTGGTTAAATCGATGAAGAAGTGTATCCAAGACATGATGATGGACTTCAATTCGGGTGGGCTTAATCCAATTCGAATTGGAAGACCTATAAGATATGGTTAAGCCTAATCAATCAAGGAATAGAAAATCTATATGATTTGATTAAGTCTAATCAATCAAGGGAATGAGCAAATCGAAAATTTTTCATTAAGTTGAGTTAAAATCAGATTTGTCAATTTCAGATTGAGCATGTCTCAGTGTTTTAACCATAAAATTTGTCTCAAGTATTGCATTAAGGTGAAATAAGAGGAATTGGAAAGCTAACTCAAAATAAAACAAATCTCCCTGAAATAAAATTTCTTTAATTCAGATGTTTACTATGCCAAACTCGCCCCGCACTATAAGACAGAAAATTTGGGCGAATTTTGCTGAAATCTTATTCCAACTAGAACTAGGATTTCTAGAACACTATTTAAATGAACTTTTAGGCACAAATTTATTAAGGATTCTACTCTAGAATTCAGTGTGCTAATATAGGGTTTTTTATCTGGAGTGTTAACGTTATATCTCTCTCTGAGTTTTGATTATTGTTTAACCATCAACCTTAAACAATTGAAATCAACCAGAGTTTCAGTTAAGGAGATAAAAAATAAGAACTCTCCAGAGGTTCTAGGAGAGAAGCAGACAAGTGGATCACTTGTTGTAATTCAAGAATGTGACGATTGCAAATGTTTTGTGAGTATTAACATTTTGTAATTCGCAGATTCTTCAATGTGATTTCCTGGGTTTAATTGCCACGGAGTGGTTTTAATTTTAAAGAGTTGTTCAAAATATTTCCACTTCATCACCAAATATCTGTGCCAATTAATTTATTATTTTTTTGGTGATTGTTTGTTTGTGGTTGATTCAATTTTTAATTTCTCACTATATTGGCATACATTTATTCAACCCCCCTTCTAGGTATTATTTGGAGTCTGACTAATATTTTTCAGAAGCATTGTAAATGTTATGGACTTTTGTTGTATTGTCCACACAACAGTCCATATCATTTACAATATGAAAGGTATAGTTCCTTGACTATTCCGCCTGTATCGTGAGAATAAGAGGGTGACAAATAGCATTATTATGTAACGGTTGGGTAAATCGGATTAAATCAACATTAAACAATAAAAAAATAGTCATAAAATCCTATTTGTTATATATTTAGCCATCCTAAAACTATTTATATATTAAATTTGAGTTCTTTTCAACCTACCTTTTATTAACCATTATTGTTAGTGAAATTTTTGCATAGCTATTGAACTTATATGCACCCAAATATGAAATTACTAGATAGTTTTGGACTTTTTACCAATTTTAGCCGCCCTAAAACTATTTAAAATGATAAACTACTTTTTATTATTGTGGAGGTAATATTACTATTTTTAGTACACTAGTGATCAGCATGGACTCTTGTGTTGGAACAATAAATTATAGTACCTTTTCGTATTGTGATTATATTGTAATTAATGATCGATACGGAGTCTTGTGTGAACGATATAGCAAAAGTCCATAATATTTCCATTAATGCATGATAATGTATGTCTGCACAAGCTTTTGAATGTTCAATATATATATGGGTATGAAAGAATGAGTCCAATATATAGTAGGAAACTAACGTCTCACTGATAGAATAAGCTCAAAATTATGCCTATTCAAATTATTGGTAAGGTATTATATATTGATTTTAATTCCAACAAACAAAGTTTAAATCAAAGAGGATTTGTGTCACTTATGGTCATGGAGATCGAATTGAGCATGTGAATAGGAATGAAATTCAGCTTCTCATGAATTAACTAGAGAGGCAGTTAAGTGTGCCAAACTCGCCTCGCACTATAAGATCAAAAAATTTGGGTGAATTTTGCTAAAATCCTATTCCAACTAAAACTAAGTTTTCTTAAAGTCTATTTAAACGGACTTCTAGGCACAAATTTATTAAGGATTCTACTCTTGAATTAAGTGTGCTAATAGAGGGTTTTATACCTGGAGTGTTAACGTTATATCTCTCTCTGAATTTTGATATTGTTGAACCATCAACCTTGAACAATTGAAGTCAACCAGAGTTTTAGTTAATGAGATAAAAAATAAGGACTATCCAGAGGTTCTGGGAGAGAAGCAGACAAGTGGGTCACTTGTTGTAATTCAAGATTGTGACGACTGCAAATGTTTTGTGAGTATTAACATTTTGTACTTTGCAGATTCTTCAATGTGATTTTCTGGATTTGTCTGCTTCGAAGTGACTTTAATTTTAAAGAGCTGTTCAAAAAGTTTCAACTTCGTCACCAAATATCTGTAACAATTGTTTTATTGATTTTTATATTTTGGTGATTGTTTGTTTGTGGTTGATTCAATTTTTAATTCTGCATTATATAAATTGGCATACACTTATTCAACCCCCATTCTATGTGTTATTTGGAGTCTGACTAATATTTTTCAGAAGCATTGAAAATGTTATGGACTTTTGTTGTATTGTCCACACAACAGTCCATATCATTTACAATATGAGAGGTACAGCTCCTTGAGTATTCCGTCTGTATCGTGGGACTAAGAGGGTGGCAAATAGTATTATTAGGTAACGGTTGGGTAGATCGAATTAAATCAACATTAAATAATGAAAAATAGTCATAAAATGCTATTTGTCATAGATTTAGCCGTCCTAAAACCATTTATATATTAAATTTGAGTTCTTTTTCGACCTAGCTACCTTTTATTAACCATTATTGTTATTGAAATTTTTGCATAGTTATTGAACGTATATGCACCCAAGTATGAAATTACTAGATAGTTTTGGCTTATTTACCAATTTTAGCCACCTTAAAACTATTTAAAATGATAACTTTTGATTATTGTGGAGGTAATATTACTATTTTTAGTACACTAGTGATCGATATGGACTCTTGCGTTGGAAAAATAAATTATATATAGTACCTCCTCGTATTGTGATTATATTGTAAATGATCGATATGGACTCTTGTGTGAACGATATAGCAAAAGTCCATAATATTTCCATTAATGCTTCATTACAATATAGATGTTCAAACTTCAAACGTCTTCCTCCCTTCAACTGGAAGATAATGTATGTCTGCACAAGCTTTTGATTTTTCAATATATATATATATATATGTGGGTATGAGTGAATGAGTCCAATATATAGTAGGAAACTAATGTCACACTAATAAAATAATCCCAAAATTATGCCCATACAAATTATTGGTAAGGTATTATTGATTTTAATTCCAACAAACAAGGTCTAAAACAAAGAGGATTTGTGTCACTTACGGCCATGGAGAATTGAGCATGTGAATAAGAACGCAAATTCAGCTGCTCATGGAATATTAGCTAGAGAAGCAGTTAAACATGTCATAGATAAAGTCTGGATTAAAAAAATTATAAATTGTATTTATAAATAGTCTCTTTTTTCCATAATTATATATGGTATTGTAATGAGGGAGCAATTAAGTAGTCCCTTTTTGATCTTTGATCATTGATAATTGATTTTACCTTATATTTTTTAATTTTTTAGAAAAAAAAAATTTCTCAGCTTATAATTTTTTTTTTTTAGGAAATTGGGGGGGGGGGCGCTGGCAGGGCCATGGCCCCTGCCAGCCCCCCCTCCCTCCGTCCCTAGGTTCGGTCATTTATTTGACCAATTTTCGATAGTTCTAAGTTTTTATTACACTATTTTTGGTTGTTCTAGGCTTTTGTAAGGGTTGCCCCACCTTTTGTTTGTTTTCTTTTGTTATAATTTCCCCTTTTCCCATTCCCTTATTAAAAAAATAATAATAAAATAAAATTAGAAAAAAGTACACATAATCCCCTTAAACTACCAGCTCATTGTCAATGCACCTTTCAAACTACCAATTGTGTCAAATGTCCCCCTTAAACTACCAAAAAATTTCAATGTCCAACTAATGACAAAAATACCCTTCATAAAATTATTAAAATAAAATAAAAACTAAAAAAAATATAAAATAACAAAAATTTATTCCAAAAAAATAAAACAAAAGCTTTTTTTTTTGGTTTGTTTATTTTTTTAAAAAAAAATAAACAAACCAAAAAAAAATTTCAGTTTTTTTTTTTTTTAAAAAAAAAAATAATAATAAAATAAAATTGGTCTTTTTCCTTTTTTATTTATTGTTTTATTTTTTTTTGCTTTCTCGTTTGGTTTTTTTTTTTTTTTTTTTTTTTAAAAAAAATGCTCTTGTAATTTTCAGTTATTTTTTGTTTGTTTTTTAAAAAATAATTTTTCATTTTTTCATTTTTCATTTTTGTCTTATTCAAACAAATTTAAGGTCAATTTTATCCTTTTGTTGGTCTTAAGGAGAACATTGACATTTTTTGGTAGTTTGAGGGGGACATTAACCCAATTAGTAGTTTGAAGGGTATATTGATAATTGAGTACTGAGTAGTAATTTGAGGAGGATATATGTACTTTTCCAAAAAAATTTATGTCACTAATTAATAAAAGAAATCTCAAAAATAATATACCAAGGGGACTGAGAGTGCATTATCTATTCTTGATCTAGCATGGAAAAAGGGGCGTTGAACCTTTGTTTTCGTTTTCTCCATTTTTTTCAATTATTTTTTGTTCCCTGGAATAGATATGAGAATAAACTCGGTCATAGGCTTTGTTAGAAAGTTAGAATCAGTATTGGTTGAAATGGATTAATTAACTAGTATTCTCAATATAGATCTTAAATTTAGTGGGGATTCTATTCAAACTATTTGTCCAGTTTACCAAATGTTCTTGTTGTTCCATAATCTGGCTCAATAGGATTGTACTACCTAGCATAATTATGAAGAGAACTTCCATGCATTGTTCTGCACATTATTGTTCAGTTTGTGGTCAACCTTAAGTATTAGAATATGTGAAGAATATCTGAAATTATTGTTTGACAGAATACAACTTGTTGAAGACAGTTCCTTTTCTACTTATGTTGTGCATTGAACTATCGAGTATGGGTTGAAAAAAATTATTTGCTAAATTACTAATACTATTCAAGTTAGAAAAGATAAAAACTAACCAATGCTTTGTTTTGGGTGCAAGAGAGAGAACAAAATCAGTGCTTTGTTTTGATCGGTATGCCCTTTTAATTTTCATATAGATTTTATTTCAAGTGTCATACTGATTGTGCTTCATTTTTACCTGATAAGCTTGCTCCAAAAAACAGAAGTTTAAATTTTACCCCTAAAGGATGTCCCTGTCCAACCAAATACTTGGGCGCTCAAGTATCATGTGTTTCTATATTTGCTAGTTATGGTTGTTTTTGTAGTTTTGGGAGATGCGTAATTTCCTAGTTTCTGCAATATCAGAAGCACTTATTCATAGTAAAGTCTGCATAGTAACTTCTATTTTCTTTGTGTTCTTATCAACTTAGAGAGCAACAAACCTTACACTTGGCCTGTAATTTTTTGAGACTTTGTATACGTATTGAGTTCCTATAGTTCAGTTAAGCTTCAAAACTCACTTTGGTGTTTCATGTTTGTATCATTAGGTAAGATTCTGGTTAATTTTAAGTGCTTCTGAATATTGTTTTCATTGTTTTCACTTAGCATATATTGTTTTGACTAGTATTGAGTTATTTGACTACTATAAGGATGACCCTAAATTTTTTTTTTTTTTTCTCTGATTGTAGGATTTAGAGTAGCTGTTGAATTTCATTGGTGCAGAATAAAGTTCATATACAACTTGACGTCAAGCGAAACAATATGATGTTTTGGTCTTTTCGTAGGTTTTTTTGTAATTAAGGAATTGAAGCAATGGTACTATATATATGTACATTGTTTTTAAGTGTTTGTTTATTTTGAAACAATGGTTTTTTCAATAACGTATATAAAATTGTGTACATATGGTTTTGTTTTAGATTTAGTTAAAACATCGTTTGAAGGTATTTGTTAGCAATTTAATGATAGTATTTTGTCAATATGATTTTGTTTTCGATTAATTAAGTTATTTTCAAATGTTTTATTAGGTGAAATCCGATTTTTAAAAAGGAGGAAATTTCATATAATAACCATAGTTTGTGGAATGTTTATGACGTTTATTGGGTAAATGACATAATTTTGTGACATTTATACAAAAAATGTCATAAAACTTTAACATTCTTTATATAGTAGCTATTATAAAATAATGACGTTTACTATGTAAGCATCACCAAAAAAACGTGTCCTTTAAAAAAAAAGGACATTATTTGTAATTTATGACGCTTACAGAAGAAGTGCCGTTAAAAATAATTTATGACATTTGCGGAAGAAGTGTCATGAATTTATGATGCTTACAAAAGAAGCGTCGTGAAAAAAAATTTCAGACCCTATTGTACACAACGCTTAGCAAACGACGCAAAATAAATGACACAAAGTGATTGGTGATCACTTTTTTTAATAAATAGTGACGTTTTTTAGTCTAAATAATGCCTCGCCACACAGAAAACTCAGAGAGAGAGAGAGAGAGAGAGAGAGAGTTTTAGTTGCATTTTCTCATGTTATTTAATTTGCAACGTTTTTCACACATATACACACTAACACCCACCAAAGTGACCCAACGTTTTTACCAGCCATCTCCTTTTACACTAAACATTGAATGAAAGCATTAATTCATTTAGGTTATGTTTGGTATGCGGAATGACTATTTCACTAGAAAAATGAATATTTTTATTGAAAATTGAATAATGTAAAATGAAATAGCAAGACTTAAAATAATCATTCCTTTATGAGAAATATGAATGGTTATTCTCAATATTAAATCCTTGTTATATATCATTATAAAAGCTATTATATTTCACCTTCTTTCATTCCTAATCAAACTTATTATTTTCTGTTAATGAAATAGTCATTTTACATATCAAACATAACCTTAATGTATTTAATGCTGTAGGCTCAACTGCATATAGTTGGGATTGCAAGTGATAGGAGTGTAAAACCGGAGCCGGTTCCCGGTTATTGGCCATAACCGGGAACCGACTCCGGGATCTCCGGTAATTGAAAATCAGTAACCGGATCCGAAACCGGGGTACCCGGTTACTCAGGAATGACCTGGTTACCCCAAGTAAAACCGGCTAGGTACTGTTTTTTTTTTTTTTTCAGAGAGAGAAAAAAAAAAAAAAAAAAAAAAAAAAAAAAAAAAAAAAAAAAAAAGAAAGAAGAAGAAGAAGAAGAAGGAAGAACGAAGCATCCAGGAAAATATCCAGAAATATCCACACAATATGTTTGTTGTATTATCCACACAATAGTCGATATATATCTTTATTACACCTACTATATGTTTGGACTCATTTAATGATCTATGTATTTAACAATGAAAATTGAGCTCTAATAGCCAAAAGCTTGTGCATGCGGACATAAACTACATATCATACAATTGAAGGGAGGAAGATGTTTCAACATCTTCAGTAATGAAGACTTGCAAATGTTATGGACTTTTGTTGTATGGTCCACACAATAGTCTATATCATTTACAATATGAAATGTACTCCCTGAGTAAACACAAGAGCTCATAGCATTTATTATGCATCATCGTCAAATGCCTCTTGCACGTGATGCACACGTAGTGGCATTGTCAATTTTTTTTAAAAAAAAAAGAAAAGTATATATGTATTTACTCTCTCTCTCTCTCTCTCTCTCTCTCTCTCTCTTTCTCTCTCTCTCTCTCTCTCTCTCTCTCTCTCTCTCACACACACACACACAAATATATATCACAAACTAATGGGATGGAATGAAGCTACAGGAAGATAACTGTAATTTATCGAGCTGAGCTCGAAGATTGCGTTCCTTTTCATGCCACGAGTCACGACTGTTGCATTTAATGATATATAGATAAAGAACAATATCCACCACAAGCGCAACTCATCACAATCACCACAGAAATAAAAAACAGTGACGATTCCTGTAAAGAAAACAATGAAGTTAAATATGACATCCAAAAAGAAAGAGTTTGAGAAATTTTTATGGTAAGAGACAAAGGAAAAGTCATGTTTTTGTGCTATCTACGTAGATGTTTCCAAGCACCTTTCTTAGGATAAGCCTTGCATGACATATCGTAAAGAAAATTCGAGGATGAGTTTTTTCAAGTGGGGGTGTCTAATGTAGGACAAAATTTACCCATATTTTCAGTGAAAATGAAAAATAGGAAAAATGTCAAAAATAATATTGGAGTAGCGTCGTTTAAATAGAATTTTACCTGTTCTCAGACAATGAATGTACAAAACGCAAAACTTGATCGTCAACCCGAGATTTTAGTTTTATTTTTTCTTCTTGTTTAATTACAATTAAGACTTTATTTCATTTTCTTACTAGGACTAGATTTTTTTTTTCATTTTTCCATATAAATTATTTCAATTTTATATCACATCAATCATATTTTACAATCACTAAAAAAAAATATTCTCCAATATGAGGGAAAGGAATATTTAATGCTTTTGATGACATGAAAACAGGGGAAGGAAAAGTCTACAACTAGCATATATGTTCATTTTCTGGGACATCAACCATTACGTTGTCTTTATCGATCTATCATTAAATCCAACGGTCATGCCATAATTGAAGTTGGTTGATTATGTTGATAATTACTTCATTAAACCAATCATTACCCCGTGTCTTTATAACCTTTCGGCCCATTTGGCAATCCCTCCCCTCCCCTCCACTCTCCTCCCCTTTTCTTTTTTTCACTTTTCCCAAAAACAAATTAACTTCAAAACATTCTAATTTTTTTTTTTCATTTTTTACATCACATCAACAATTTTTTATTACTATTTAAATAAATAAAAAAATTCACTACAATACAAATTTTTTTCACTTTTCCATATAAATTCTTCCTACTTTATATCACGTTAATAACTTTTTACTATCACTTACAAAAAAAAAAAATAATAATAATAATAATAAATAAAATCCCCTCATACTTGAGGAGAAGGGGTTGTCAAACAAGGTCATAGGCCCCGTTTGAAATTCTCCTCCCCCTCCCCTCTCCTTATTTTCATTTTTCCAAAAAAACATCAACTTCAAAACATTTCTAACTTTTTCACTTTTTATATCAAATCAACACTTTTTATTACTATTTAAATTAAAAAAACCACCACAATACAAATTTTTTTCATTTTTTCATATAAATTATTTCAACTTTATATCGCATCAATCATATTTTATAATGATTCCAAAAAAAAAAATTTCTTCCCCAATATGAGGGGAATGAATATTTAATGCTTTTGATGACCTGAAAACAGGGGAAGGAAAAATCTACAAATAGCACATATGTTCAGTTTTTGGGACATCGTTATCGATCTATCATTAAACCCAAGAGTCATGTTAAATCCAACAGTCATGATCCATACCCGACCCTCTAGGATTCGTTAATCCCAAGTTCATATTATCTAATCCTGATCCTAATTTCAATCATAATCCCACTAAACAAACGGAATCTTAACCAAATATTAATACTTTAATCTATCCCATTATGTTAAGAGCCCACCTGGGCTTATAGTACATACTATAATAAGTCTACAACCCAAGTAAACAAAGAGATAAAAGGTTGTGTGCTAAGTCTAAGGGGTTCGTTAGGTCACCTACCCAGACAAGTGATATCCTCAAGGCTTTTTTTTAAGTAAGGAAATAACTTTCATTATAATTTGATATTTAAAGGGCCAAAAGCTGTAATTGGGGGTATAAAGACTCTGAAAAATAAAGTACGGCACTAGTTGTTGAAGTGGCATCGTTTGAAATTCTCCTCCCCCATCCCTCCCCTTATTTTTACTACTCCCAAAAAAATCAACTTCAAAATATTTTTAATTTTTTCACTTATTCTATCACATCAACACTTTTTTATTACTATTTAAATAAATAAAAAACCACCACAATACAAAACTTTTTTATTTTTTCATATAAATTATTTTAATTTTATATCACATCAATTATATTTTACGATCTCTAAAAACAATTCATTTCCCAATATAAAGGGAAGGAATATTTAATGATGTTGATGACCTGAAAACAGGGGAAGAAAAAGTCTACATCTAGCATATATGTTCATTTTCAGGGACACAACCCATTACGCTGTCTTTATCGACTATCATTAAATCCAACAGTCATGTCATAGTTAAAGTTGGTTGATTATGTTGATAATTACTTCATTAAACCAATCATTACCCTGTTTCTTTGTAACCTTTCGGCCCCATTTGGCAATCCCTCCCTCCCCTCACCTCTCTTCTCCTTTTCTTTTTTTCCACTTTTTTCAAAACAAATTAACTTCAAAATATTCTAACTTTTTATTACTGTTTACATCACATCAATAATTTTTTTATTAATATTTAAATAAATAAAAAAATTCACTACAATACAGATTGTTTCCACTTTTCCATTTAAATTTTTTCTGCTTATATCAAATTAGTAACTTTTTACTACCACTTTAAAAAATTAAAAAAAAATCTCCTCATACTTGAAGCGAAGGGCTTGCCAAACAAGGCCTTCATTTCCCCATTACATGGCATCTACCTTCCCATTTAATGGATATGATTGGTAAATAATTGTGTTGCGAAATTTTTGTTTGAATAGTAGTAAAAAGTGGTTGATGTAAAAAAAGTAATAAAAAATTTGGATATGTTTTATAGAAAAGTGAAAAAAATTTGTTTTGTAGTGAATTTTTTTATTTGAATAGTAATAAAAAATGATTGATGTGATATAAAAAATGAAAAAAAAATGGTAGAATATTTTGAATTTGACTATTTTGGAGAAAAAAAAAAAGGGTGGGAGATGAGAGATTGTCCAAACATGATCAATCTTCTGCAGTAGCATGACAAAGGATTATTGTCATGCTTCAAAGCATTCTTATTACGCCAAATGCGATACATAGTAGCCCCAAGAGCCAACCTGAACACATGGGCTTTAAAAGCCTTCTTTATTTCACGGTTGTTACTTTCAGTTGGGATCGGAGTTCATTTTAAGGGATAATATTACCTTTGCAAGCAGCCTTGTGTGCAGTGGCGCAGCAGGATTATAGTTTGGGGTTAATATATATATATTTTTGGTTTTGATATAAAAAAATAATAATAATAATAAATGGTCTGCCACGTCTTGATTTGCACAACAGTTTATCGCCAGAGACGGAGGAAAGGGGGGCTGGCAGGAGCCATGCCCCCCCATTTCCTTAAAAAAAACAATTTTTAAGGTTAAAAAAAAAAAAAAAAAAAAATCTCAAAAAAAAAAATATAAGCTAAAAAATTTAAAATTTAGTCTATTGGTCCCTACCAATTATTTTTTTTGCCACTGGCTCCGTCCTTGTTTATCGCATCGTGCACCTCTCCCTCTCTGCATCATGACTTGCTCAGGAGTAATGCTACCCATCATCTCTTTGTCCTCCTTTTGTCATCCCAAAATTGATGTGGCTCTTAAAATCACCATTGGATCAAAATTCAAAAGTGATATATCAAAAATTCAATGGTGATTTTAAGAGCCACATTAATTTTGGGAGGACAAAAAGAGGACAAGGGGATGATGTGTAGCATTACTCCTTGCTCAGTGACCACCGCCAGCTATATTCGGATTAAATTTTCTTTTAAATTGGCATTTAATTTAGTTTATAAAAATGTCAGTAAAAAATATATGTTTAATTAAAAATGAGCTTGAGGAACGTGTAGTGTTCACGCCATACTGAAAATTATACTTTTATTTTTTTAAGTTTTTAATATGAAAAGTCACTTAAAATACGTAAAATCAGTTCATATAAAATAAATATAATAAACCAATGTGAAGAGTAACATTACTCATCATATTATCAATTCTAACTTAAATGCCCTAAATAAATTCAATATTAAATGCCCTTTCTATTCTCCACCCCAATCTTACTTGTATGGTTTCTATAACTAAAAAAATCAATCTTTATCACGCTAAATGTTGTACGTGGGACGTCACATGGGATTAGAAAAGAATCCTCTTCAATTAAAATGAAATAGAAATGAATAGAGAAGTGAAACCTTTCAAAATACAAAATAGATGGATGAAAAAAATACAAAATGACATTTGCCTTTTTCCATTTTTTTTTTTAAGGAATAAGATTATATTTAATGCTTTTGATGACCTGAAAATTAAATTCCTTTTTTGACAAGTGTACAACTAGCATATATGTTCATTTTCTGGGACACCAACCATTACCGACAATGATGTATCGTCTCCAGTTCAGTTAAACTAGAGAAAAGCCGGTCAATGCAAAAAAAAAAAAGGGTAAATTTGTTTTTTTATACTTTTTTCAACAAATTTGCCTTTTCACTTAAACTAAATGGGTCATCACTAGTTTAATTGAACCAAAGAGAATCTAAATGCAACCACTACGTTGACTTTATCGATCTATTATTAAATTCAACAGTCATGTAATATATAAAGTTGGCTAATTATGTTGTTACTTACTTCAATAAACTTATCAAGGCATTTGAGATAAAAACAAATTTAATGAAAAACATCAACTTCAACTTCAAAACATTCTTAACTTTTTTATTTTTTATATCACATAAATATTTTTTTTATTGCTATTTAAATAAAAAAAACTACAATACAAATTTTTTTCATTTTTTATATAAATTATTTCAACTTTATATCACATCAATCATATTTTACGATCACTAAAAAAAAAAAAAAATTCTTTCCCCAATATGAAGGGAAGGAATATTTAATACTTTTTATGACCCAAAAACTGGGGAAGGAAAAGTCTACAACTAGCATGTATATTCATTTTTTGGGACACAACCCATTACGTTGTCTTTATCAATCTATCATTAAATCCAACAATCATGTCATAATTAAAGTTGGCTGATTAGGTTGATAATTACTTCATTAAACCAATCATTAACCGGTGTATTTGTAACCTTTCGGCCCATTTGGCAATCCCTCCCCTTTCCTTCCCTTTTTTTTTTTTTTTTTTCTTCACTTTTCTTAAAAACAAATTAACTCCAAAACATTCTATAAATTCTTTCTCCTAAAATTTCACTTTTCTAATTTAAATTTTTTCAACTTTTCATATAAATTATTTCTATTTTATATCACATTAATAACTTTTTATTATCACTTACCCAACAAAAAAAAAAAAAAAAAAATCCCCTCATACTTGAGGAGAAGGGGTTGCCAAACAAGGCCTTCATTTCCCCATTACATGGCATCTAATTTCCCATTTAATGGATGTGTCTGGTAAATAGTTGTGTTGTTAAATTTTTGTTTGAATAGTACTAAGAAGTGATTGATGTGATAAAAATATTAAAAAGTTTGGATATGTTTTATAGAAAAGTGAAAAAAAAAAAAAGAAAAAAAAAAAGAAAAAGGTAGTAATAAAAAATGATAGATGTGATATAAAAAATGAAAAAAAATGTTAGAATGTTTTAAATTTGACTTTTTTGGGTGAAGTGAAAAAAAAAAAAAGGTGGGAGATGAGAGATAATTGCCAAACATGCTCAATCTTATGCAGTAGCCGCTCCTCAGACAAATGATTATTGTCATGCTTTAAAGCAGTCTTATTACGCCAAAGGCGATACATAGTAGCCCCAATAGCCAACCTGAACACATGGGCTTTAAAAGCCTTCTTCACGGTTGTTACTTTGTTGGGATTTCATTTTTAGGGATAATATTGCCTTTGCAAGCAGCCTTGTGTGCAGTGGCGCAGCAGAATTATAGTTTGATAAATAAAAAAATAAAAAATAAATGGTCTGCCTGACTGCCTCTCTACCTCGTCTTGGTTTGCACAACAGTTTATCTCATCTTGTACCTCTCCCTCTCTACATCATGACTTGCTCAGTGACCACCGCTAGCTATATTCGGATAAAATTTTCTTTTAAATTTGCATTTAATTCAGTTTATAAAAACGTCAGTAAAAAATATACGTTTAATTAAAAATGAGCTTGAGAAACGTGTTGTTCACGTCATACTGAAAATTGTACCAACAACACTTTTATTTTTTTTAAGTGTCTAATATGAAAAGTCACTTAAAACACGTTAAGTCAATTCGTATAAAATAAATATAATAAACCAGTGTGAAGAGTAATATTACTCATCATATTATTAGTTCTAACTAAAATGTCCTAAATAAATTCAATATTAAATGCCCTTTCTATTCTCCGCCCCAATCTTACTTGTATGGTTTCTATAACTAAAAAAATCAATCTTTATCTCACTAAATGTTGTACGTGGGAACCACGTCACATGGGATGGAAAAGAATCATCTTCAATTAAAATGAAATAATATGAGTGGATAAGTGGATTCCTTACAAAATACAAAATAGATGGATGAAAAAATACAAAATGACATTTGCCTTTTTCCATTTTTTTTTTTTGAAGGAATAAGATTATATTTAATGCTTTTGATGACCTGAAAATTAAATTCCTTTTGAGAAGTCTACAACTAGCATATATGTTCATTTTCTGGGACACCAATCATTTCTGACAAGGATGTATTCTCTCCAGTTCAGTTGAACTGAAGAGAAATTTGTCCTTTCAATTAAACTAATTAGCTCTTCTCCAGTTCAATTGAACTGGAGAGAAGCCGATCAATGCAAAAAAAAAAAAGGGGGGGGGGTTAATTTGTCTTTTTACATTTTTTTAACAAATTTGCCTTTTCACTTAAACTAAATGGCTCATCTCTAGCTCAATTGAACTGGAAATGATCCAAATGCAACCACTACGTTAACTTTATCGATCCATCATTAAATTCAACCATCATGTCATATATAAAGTTGGCTGATTATGTTGTTAATTACTTCATTAAACTAATCATGTCATTTGAGATAAAAACAAATTTAATGAAAAATATTAACTTCAACTTCAAAACATTCTTAACTTTTTCACTTTTTATATCACATCAACATTTTTTTATTGCTATTTAAATAAATAAATAAAAAACATCACAATACAAATTTTTTTCATTTTTCTATATAAATTATTTCAACTTTATATCAAATCAATTATATTTTACAACCATTTTAAAAAAAAATAAAAATCATTCCCCAATATGAGGGGAAGGAATATTTAGTGCTTTTGATTACCTGAAAACAAGGGAAGGAAAAGTCTATGTCTAGCATATATGTTCATTTTCTGAGACACAACCCATTACATTGTCTTTATCAATCTATCATTAAATCCAACAGTCATGTCATTATTAAAGCTGGCTGATTATGTTGATAATTACTTCATTAAATCAATCATTAACCCGTGTCTTTGTAACCTTTCAGCTCCATTTGGCAATCCCTTCCCTCCCATCTTTTTTTTTTTTTTTTTTTTTTTTTTTTCACTTTTTACATCACATCAATAATTTTTTTATTACTATTTAAATAAAAAAAAATTCACTTCAATACAAGTTTTTTCCACTTTTCCATATAAATTATTTCTACTTTATATCACATTAATAACTTTTTACTATCACTTACCAAAAAAAAAAAAAACCTCCCCTCATAATTGAGGAAAAGGGGTTGCCAAACAAGACCTTCATTTCCCCATTACATGGCATCTAACTTCCCATTTAATGGATGTGTTTGGTAAATACTTGTGTTGTGAAATTTTTGTTTAAGTAGTAGTAATAAGTGATTGATGTGATAAAAATATTAAAAAGTTTATATATGTTTTATAAAAAAGTTAAAAAAAAAAATTGGGGTAATTACCTTTTTCCTCCATTAACTACCCGCCATTGTCAACATGCCCCCATGAACTGACACATCAACCAAAAGAGAGCATCCAACTACCAACTTTACACACTTTGCCCCCTTCCGTTAGTTTAATTCGTAAAAAGACATAAATACCCTCAACTTTTTTAAATATATTAATTTTAATATTTTTTTTATTAATTACTGTTGGAGGGCATTTTGGTCTTTAAACCAAAATTAACGTAAAAAAATGGAATATTCCGTCCAAGTTAACTGAATTCCTTGACGGAAGGGGGCAAAGTGTGTAAAGTTGGTAGTTGGATGCTCTCTTTTGGTCGAGGTGTCAGTTCATGGGGGCATGTTGACAATGACTGGTAGTTGATGGAGGGAAAAGGTAATTACCGCAAAAAAATTTGTTTTGTAGTGAATTTTTTTTTTTTATTTGAGTAGTAATAAAAAATGATTGATGTAATATAAAAAGTGAAAAAATGTTAGAATGTTTTGAATTTGACTTTTTTGGGTGAAGAAAAAGAAAAGAAGTAAACTGGAGAGAAGCCAGTCAGTGAAAAAAGGGGGGGGGGAAATTTGTCTTTTTACATTTTTTTTCGAACAAATTTGCCTTTTCACTTACACTAACTAACTCATCTTTAGTTCATTTGAACTGGAGCGAATCCAAATGCAACCACTACGTTGACTTTATCAATCTATCATTAAATTCAACAGTCATGTCATATATAAATTTAAAGTTGGCTGATTATGTTGTTAATTACCTCATTAAAATAATCATGTCATTTGAGATAAAAACAAATTAAATTATTTATTTAATGCTTAAAAATTTTGTTTTGGAGTTAATTATATTATTATTTAAAATAAATGTTTATTTTCACTCTCTTACACATCTTTTGTTCATTTCGGTAAAAAAAATGTGTAAATTCATCGTTGCACGTAGATTTTACATATTCAATAATAAATTATATATATATATATAAACAAAAAAATATGTAGCATGTAGCATAATGACACATTTCTTTATTTTTTTTAATAATTATATATTATTATTTATTATATGAGAATATAAGTTACGAATGCAAATTACGTATAAGATGGGGGATTTGAACTTCAAACTCATGGATTACATGCCAATAAAGATTGTCTTTGAATATGTTTCGTATGGGAAATGACTATTTATTTAGAAAAAAATGAATAACATTATTAAGAATGGAAGAAGTTAGAATAAAATAATATTGGTGTTGAAGTATACATATACTCTGACACTTGGAATTAGGCATTCTCTCATGGACCATGTAAATGGCTATTCAAAGGCTATTCAATTTCCATTTCTTCCATTTTCAATAGAAACTATTATTTCTTTCTTCTTTTTTTTCTCTGATGGAATAATCATTCCACATACTAAACATAATCTTAGTCCCTAATTTGGCAAATCCATGACTCGTGCATCATGGGCAAGAAGCATTTGACCATTATGCATAACAAATTATGGTCAATGAGTAGCTTTCATATTGTAAATCATGATCAATAATATTCTTCAAATCCATGGTGTCTACTTCCTTGATTGCCAAGAGCGAAAGCTTAGCTAGTTTTGTCGGAACAACTCCAATAGTATCCTGATTCATTGTGAAAGAGGATCGGTCATGAAATTAAGGACCTAAGTTTTTTGTTTTTTTTGTTAATTTAATTCACATATCTAGTAATTAAGTGATTATGAAATTAGTTGGCGCAATGCGAATTTCTATATTATTGATTTCCATGCTGGATAAATTAAGGATTGAAATTTTTTAGTTTTGGTTGAATCAAGGAAATTGCTCCTATTCTCGGCAGGGCGGAGAATTGAGGATTTTATTAAAACTATCAACATTTTTTAATGTGAATGTTTCATAATATTTTGAGAGAAAACAAGTTAATTGGCCTAAAAATGTTCACTACATGTAGTTTTTTTTTTTTTTTTTTTTTTTTAGATCACTACATGTAGTTGCGCAAAGAGAGAAGCAGTCTTAAAACACTACTTGAGATTTTTGGCTTAAATGTTTGTAGGTAACTGTATGATATGATTTCTCCCCTAGATAATGATGTTAGGTATGGGAATTCCCCCTTCCTCTGAACTAGGAATGCATATGATGTCGTGGGACATGATTTTATTCCGTTGTAATCGGAGCAGATTCTCTGGGCCCATAAATGGGTTTTAAATTTATGGCTTAACTTTATGACTTCGGTGGGTTGGGCTGCCCTGTGAGCCCAATTCCCAACAATACCCAAAGTAGGACTCTAAAACCATTTTTGACACATTCACCAAATTAACACACTTCTTGAAACATAGGTATTAATTTTCACTCTGTTCGCAACAAGGTGGCTAGGAAGGATTTTGATGTTCGGTTTATCTCCAATAATGATTTTCAGTTACATTACATCTTTAAGAGAGAGAGAGAGAGAGAGAGAGAGAGAGGGGAAAATATCTTTAAATGGATAAGTAGTGCAAAACATGCCCCCAAAATGTTTGTGTGTTATTTGAAAGATTAATAATGCTAGACGTTTAATCATTTTATAATTTTTTTTACAATTCGTTGACATGTATTAAAATATGATTTAAATTAGATCAGTCACTAAAAAAAAATTAACACCTTCCGACCACGTACTGACACACATGTAAGCAAGTGGTAAGAGAATTGTAAAGGGGTTATAAGTGTAACATTTTTCTTTTAGTAGTATTTCACTAATTTAATTACCCCATAATTTTTGTTTGTCATACTTTGAATTTAATAGTTTATATATGTCACCATATGTGATTAGAGGGTAATTTTTTTTTAGTGGGTGACGTAGTTTCAACACCTTTAGCAAAATGTAAAAAGAACTCTAAAGGGGTTGTTCTTCTAACATTACTCTTTTGTTAATTCACATGCACGTTGATTTACAAGAAAAAATTACCTCTTAGATGGTTGAAAAAAAAATTCAGTAGGGTAACCAATCGGGTTGAATTGCAAGCCAAACATGAATTAAAAAAAATAATAATAAAATAAAAAATAATATTATGAAAGACTTGAAAAAAATGTTACATCCGTTAAAACAATCTGGACTTATTACGTCGGTTATTACCGTCATCCAACCGAATAGGTCGTCATTTAAACTCATTTTGGTAGGTTTGTAGAATATGAAGTCGTCGTAACAACCTTAACGGTTGTCACTGCAATTACTAAAAAGAAATTGAAAAACGATTCGTTTTTCAAATCATTCGGGAACGCGACGATGCTCTTCCTTGTTTTCTATTCCGGAGTGTCTGCTTTTGGAGTGAGGGAGATTTATGAACTGTTTGGGAACAGAATACAACAATTATTCAATTCGGGTTTTTTTTAAAACCCACCCACCCGCCCAAAAACCCGGATTTTGACCCGAATTTTGAGATTCCTGGTGGGACCCAGCGCAGAAAAAGTTGACTAACAAAATATTAATATTAATAATTTAAATCAATATAAAATAAAAGAAATTAATATTAATAATTTAAATAAAAAAAATAAATAAATAAATAAAAAAAAGACAGCCGGCAGCCACCCTCTTGGGGAGGCCGCGCGGCCACCCCAAGGGACGCTTGGGGGTAGCCGCGCGGCCTTCCCCAAGGGTCGGGGGTGGCCGCGCGGCCACCCCAACCTCCTCTGGGGGTGGCGCGCGGACACCCCTATTGCCTGGGGGTGGCTGCCAACCGGCAGCCACCCTTGGTTCTTTTTTTTTTTTTTTTTTTTTTAATTTTTAATTTTGATTTCAATTATTTTTTTTAAAAAAATTATTTATTTATTTTAATTAAATAATCAATATATAATAAATTATTATTATTTAAATTATTATTTCACACAACTTTTCAAAATACCAATTATTATACACAACTTTTTAAACTATCAATCATTTCTTACCATTAAAATATAATATTTTTCAATCTCAAAATTCAACACCCAAACACAATTTCTTACCTCGATATTTGTAAATAGAATTAGAATTCAATTCTAATTCTCAAAATTCAATACCCAAACGCACCATTAATTTCGCAGTTTTGTGCATCCATTGCCGACCAGTCCAAAGGTTTTATCTTTCGCTCCAGGATTTGGCTCCAAAGCTTTGTTCTTTGACGCCTGTTTCTGAATATTTCAGTTTCAAGAACAACCACCTGCTTTGCTTTCTGTGGTTCAAGGACTGGGGATGGGCGTATATGATCTGAGAAGCAAGAAAAGGAGAGAAACAGAAGCTCACCTAGGAGACCCATGTTTCTAAGTCGCTGTGTAAGCTCGGAGAGCAGACTAGGGAGGCTGCTAAGGGTTTTGAAGACTGGGTCAAGCAGGTATATATACAATATATTTAATTTGTTTGAAAGATTTTCTTCTATAGTTTTGCTTTCTGGGTTTTGCTGAAAGTTATAATCTTTGTGATAACTTTCAGTTTAGGGAGTGGTTGGGTTGTGAATTTTGTTGTTGGGATATTATAGTGTTCTAATTTTTCTGATACTGTGTTGAAATTGTGAGTAATGGATTTTACCAATACGGAAGCTTTTTGGTGATCTTCAAACCATTGAATTTTTTCCTGTATAAAATGTTAGCAGATCGAGAACGTTCTTGCCCTGCAATAATATGAATTATAGGTTTGGTTTAGTTTTTTTAATTTTGTATCAATTGTTTGGTTTATTTTCCTAGTTTGACAAGGGACTAAACCGTGAATTACCATTGGATATTGTAATCCTTGCTTATGCAAATCAAGCGGTTTATGGTTAATTAACTATACAAGTTTCACAAGGGCTCCCTGCTCATTCTGCTACCAGTCCGGAGATTGTTACATCATTAACAGAACGAACTTCTGGCTGTAAAATGAATTTACTTTCCTCTTCTTCTGTTTCCTTGAAAAAGCTGGAGTTTTTAGAGTTGTTAGAGCTGCAATTTCATTTTTTAGCATTAAAGAAACTTTTAACATAGATGGCTTATCGTTTGCATTTTCCTGCACGCATAAAAGAGCTATTTGCATACAAGTAATTAATTTGCACGATGAAAGTGTATCATCCAGAGAAGAATCCATAAATTCCATGCATTTGCCTTCTTTCCACAGCTCATATGCCTGAAATTATAGAATATTAAGCGTCAAATACTTGGAAAACAGAAATGTACATAGGTACTCAGCAAAAGAAACGAAAGTGTAAGATTTTGATCCACGTACGGTTGTCTTAGCAATGTTTACTAAAGTTACTTACATATTCTAGGATGTTTAGGTTCTCATCCAAACCATAATAATTAGCAGTCCTCTTGCCACTAATGATTTGTAGAAGTAAAACTCCAAAGCTATAAACATCAGATTTGGTGGAGTATGTTATGTGCTTTTTCTGGTATGGCATGAAAATTGTAGCAAAGCAAGAGAAATTATGGAGGAATTAGGGAAGAAGATGAAGATTGAAATGGATAATAAGAGTAACTACGGGCACTTAGAGAGGCCCAATCTCTCCAAGGCAATTCAAGAGGCCTAGACTCTCCAAGAAAGGATTCTCATCAATATTTATTTTCATATATTTCTTTACATATTTGGTTCTCTTTTATAGACTCTAAATGTCTAACCGAATGCATCTTCTAGAAGCATATTCTAACTAATTCTCTATAGCTAATTCTCCTATTTACCCATATATTATATCTTCCTAGAATACCCCTATATTATATCCCTTACAGAGTACACACCTTTTCTAACATACTCTGCTGCATTGAATTTTTTAACATCAAAATTAATCATCTAAGCATTTCTAGTAGCCTCATCAAAATAGTTTTTTAGCTATTTTGGTGAGCCAATTTGATGAAAATTCTGAAAAACCATTCACAGCAGCCTCATCATTTTAACCAAAACAATTTGATGACTAAAATTACTAACCAAATTAGATGAGGCATTTTCACTCAACAACTCACTCACCAAATTTTGTTTCACATTTCTCTCTCACATGATCAGCACACTTTTTTCCTTTTTTCTCTCATTTTCTTCTCTCATCTCCCATCTCTCACACGATACTGTCCTTATTTCATGGATATGAAGAATTTTTTGTAAAAAGATTATATAGAGAAAGAATAAATAAATATTAAAAAATATTATTTAAATAGAATAATGATAATAAATAGTTAAAATGGTAAGGGTGCTGGGAGAATTTTAAAAAAGTGGTTCACCAGAATAGAGTAAAAATGATTTTTAGCTATTTTGGTGAGTAAAATTTGATGAAGCTACTACGAATACTCTAACTAACAAGAAAGCTTAGGTTATAAAGCTTTTTAGGCAAAACACTTACTATGTTCGAACAATCTGACCTGTGTTTACTTCATGATCATCTTTCCTGAAAATTCTAGCCATACCAAAGTCCGAGATCTTTGGTTGTTTCATCTCGTCATCTAATAAAATGTTGCTACCTTTCAAATCTGGGCGAGTAATTGTCATTCTCGAGTATTCTTGCAGATATAGAACCCCTGAATAACCCCTTCAATGATGTACCATATAGATGTGTTTACCACGAAAGCAGGGCAGGTGAAAATAAGTTCAACAAATGATAGCTCATTGATTGATACTTTTGTTATATATCTGAAGAAAAATATTACTCTCCAAAAGACAAAAATTGCCTATATTGTATATCAGTATATAAACCTGCTTGACCTAGTCTTCAAAACCCTTAACGTACAGAGCCTCCCCAGTTTGCTCTCATCGCCTTGACTGTTGTCAGCAAGCCTCGAGCCCATTTACCAAATTCATCTCAAGTGGAGGTAGAAGATAAATTTGTTGAGCAAATTCTTTAGTAGATTGGGACTCCCTGCTGATTTACGACATCTATCCTCACAAAGACGATCTATCGGAAGATGTAAATTTTTTTGTTCATTCCATAAAAATTGTTGAAGAGAATAATGTCCACCGTATGTTTGAAGAAAGTCTGAAGAGTGAAATATCTCAATGGGGTCGTGAGAAAATTAATTGTGTTGATTTTTTTGGGATTGAAAATTTTATGTTAAATTTTTCTAATCAAAATCTTGATGTTGGTTTTGGTATGTCGGAGGAAAATTTGATTTTCTGCATGTGGTCCAAAAAGAATTGATCATTTTTGAAAAATATTTAATGGAAAGTGAACTTATGACGATAAATCAAAAGCTTGTGAAGATTCATTTATCTCAAGTTGGTAAGACAAATTTCATATTTACTATTCAGTCATGTTATGATGGGGTACACGTTTTTCTTTCGGTATCAAGTTGTTTTGGTGTTTAGATGTATAGGATAGAAGGAATTAGTTGAACAATCGAAAGATCGAGACAAAGATGATTCGAATTTGATGATTGAATTCATTCCAACCTGAGGAGAGTGATGCCGTAGTCAACGCATTAATGTACCAAACAAAACTTAAATTCAAATAGTAGAATACAATCTTCTATTTTTTCAATTTGAACCGTCTAAGCATCCATGGGTGCTGATTGGGCGCTTCTAAATGCCCTGCCCAAATATAAAAAGGATATTCTAAATGTTTAATTGCCTTTATATTTGCCAGCAAAAGGACTACTGTAACTTGTTCCTTCTTAACCCCCCATTCGTCGGTTTTAGAACTACAACAAAAGAACATGCATAACCCTCTTTTTTGATCAATTCTAATAAATATGACTCATAAAAAATTCTAACAAGTGTAAAAACTCAAAACTGGGCCTTTTGAATCTCACGAGCCCACTAGTACTCTTACCGTAAAACGTTAATTCTTCTTGAGAGCTCTAATTACATTGTAAGATTATTTCAAGAAAATGCTTCTTTTTTCTTTTTTCTTTTTAACATTTTGGTTAGTCAGCTGTTCATCATTTTTGCAAATCTAAAAAAACTACATCAACTCTAGACAGATAAGAAGGGATAATTTTTTTGCATATTATATATATATATATATAGGGTTAAAATATAAAAGCCCCCAAACTACTACCCTTTCTCCGGATGGCCCCCCAAACTACCAACACTGACACTCCGACCCCCAAACTACCAAACTCTCGTTTTTTGGCTCCCTCCGTCAGTTTAAGTCGTCAAATTGGATGGAAAATGCCCACCTGCCGTGCACGTGAGTTTTTAAGCCTCAAAAGCCCGAAATTGCCCCTCTGTACAAGTATGATGGTTCTAATGGTTCTTCTAATGACTCGATCACGTCTTTAGGTGGAACCAGCCCCCGAAAGTCTCCTCTCCACACGCCGACGACGCTTTCCAAAGCAGCAGCTCGGAGGAGGACACCGGTCGACGCATTCCGGCAGCCCCCGAAGGTCGCCTCTCCACACGCCGGCGACACATTCCAATGCAGCAGCTCGGAGGAGGACACCGGTCGACGCATTCCGGCAGCCCCGAAGGTCGACGCATTCCGGCAGCCCCAAAAGGTCGCCGCCGTTTTCGTCTCTGTTGACAGAGGCCGACGAGCTTGCCACCCTTGACATCCCGAAACAATGTTGGTTTTAGGTTTTATTTTGTTTCAATTTTACGGTTTTATTTGATTAATTTGGAACAATTCTTAGGGTGTTCTTTTTGAGTTTGAGTTTGATTTTGTGGACGAATGGGTGTTTGATGGGGTTGTCTTTGTTGAGATTTTTGTGATAGACATCTCATTTAACTAATTTGCAATAATTAATGAAGATGTACATTTGGATAACGGACCACTAGCTTTGATCACATGCAGTTATTGGAACTTTTTAATTTGGCAAACTAATCTCATCAAGATCATCCAATGATAAGAAAACTTCGTCCAAGCATGAGAGCTCTGTTCCGTCGTCGTCTTCGACACGCTCATACACTTGGCATATCACCCAGTTACTGTAATCCTGGAAAATTCACAATCAAGATTCAGTACCCTATATAAAAAAACCCAAAACAAGAATCACAATAAAAGCTACACTGTCTATATTACCTCTGGGTGTCCGAAAAACCCAACTCCAAAATGCAGGGCAACACGCAGATCAGCACAACTCTAACAAGGCAACGCACCTCCGGCAACCGACGTCTGGCGCACCTCCAGCAACCCACATCTGGCGATGCAGTGCCAAGGTCCGAGCAACGCAACTCCCGTGAACCCCGGACGCCTGCGAGCTTTAGATCCAAGCCTTTGATTTCGGCCCAATCCCAAAACCGAAGCCCGGCTGATCGGTCGACTGCTTCTTCCTCCAAGCCTTCGATTGCAAACCTGTAGAAACCGGACCAACTTCGACTAACCCTAAAATAAGACAACTCTGATTTTTTTTCCCATTAAGATAATTCTGTTCGTTCAATATGGTGAAAGGTGGCAAAATTGTAATATTTTGCCACTTTTCACCTCATACAGGCACTAAAGGCAAGCAGGGCATTTTCGTAAATCCGGACTTGTACAGAGGGACAATTTCGGGCTTTTGGGGCTTAAAAACTCACGTGCACCGCAGGTGGGCATTTTTCATCCAATTTGACGACTTAAACTGACGGAGGGGGCCAAAAAACGAGAGTTTGGTAGTTTGGGGGGTCGGAGTGTCAGTGTTGGTAGTTTGGGGGGCCATCCGGAGAAAGGGTGGTAGTTTGGGGGGCTTTTATATATTTAACCCATATATATATATATATATATATAGATAGCATTGCTCAAAAGAAAAAAGTTACCTTCATCACTACTTGAAAATATATTCTAAATTTTCAATATGGGTTAAACAAAATTCTCTCCCTTCCTCTCCTCAATTTGCTGGCTCTCGCAAGTTTTGCTTCCGGTTTAGGGGCAACATTAAACTTCAACGGCTAAAATCTCTCTTACCGGAAGTACTAGGAAACATTAACTTGGCATCCAACAGTAAAGCAAATGTTACAAAATGCATTGTAGATCGAGCTTCTTTCTTCCATTTTCGCATTGGCGTTTATGACATAGGAATACGCTCATGTATCACAACCCTTTCATCTCTTCCTCCTTTTGTTTTTACAGCTAATTAGAAGCTAAATCTACTCCACATCAACCATGTACGCTGTTACGAAGTACGTAACGAACCCTAATACCCACTAAAATTAATTACTTGCTTATTTTATTCATCAACCCGGCCAATGGGTTTATATATATAGGATTACAAAGAAAACAAATATGATAAAGAAAAAGTACTCTCGTAAAAGTATATCCTATCACTAACCCTTAACAACTACTAATAAAGATAATGACAATTAAAGATAATGATGGGTATTCTAAATTCTAACAAAAAATTCTAATAGATGGGTAAAATTGAAAAAAATTTAAAGATTAATACACTAAATTAACATTTTTTAAAGTTTATGTGTATGATTGCAAAGGTGATAAAAAATCAATTGTGGTAAGTGAAGTTTCCATCAAATATATTTAATTTTTCCTGGCATTCGTATGCACTTGGATAGATATATGGATCTCATAAAAATTTTCTCTCAGTCTCTTCCTTTTGTTAGATCCAATCATAGAGAGTCCCGGTTGGACCAGTTCAATTGAAATAGGAAAAAGATCGACCTGCCAAGCATGAAGAGCTAGCAAAAGACAATTAGTGGTTAATTATTAGTTCAATGAAGTAATTAAAGTCCGTCATCAATACATGAATGGAAGTAGCGTATAAGCTTAGGCCAAGCCGCAAGACGGCAGAGCCCATAATATGATAATATTCCAGCAAAATTAAGTACAAATTTTGCTGAAAAGATATAAAAATGGTAAGATAATTCAAGGAATTTTAGGCTTTCGATCTTTAGGGTAGTTTGAGAATTTCTAATTCTGTGATTTAGTTTAAAATCACTTTTTTTTTTTTTTTTTTTTTTTTTTTTACGAAATCACAATAATAAATGCACTCTAAGCTTAACTCATCCATATATAATTTTATTAACTTTCTGGTTTCTTTAAATAGACACTTATAATAAGGTAAGATAAAAAATACCCAACTAATGATAAACCTAATTTTTTAAAAAAATAATCGTAATATTAATTATTGATAGCTAATAATCCTTATTAAATAAAATTCTACTTTTAACACAAATACTAGTCTCATCTTAACTCTATCCATACCACTATTTCATAAACCAAATTTTATTTTGTTGCATCTAATGATATACATTGTGGCACATTATTTAAAATTTAAAATTACATGGCACCTTATTTAAATAAAATGGAGAAAATCTATTTCATGGTCCAAATTTTATTATAAGATTTAAAATTTAAAATCCCTCATTTCTATATATATATATATAGGGGAATGATACACAAATAATAATCACTAATTTTGAGTGAGCAAAATTCGTAATCTGCACGTGCACAAGGCTAGCCAATCTATATTTGTCTATATGCTTGCGAAGCACAAAACAAATAGGTCAAGAAATTAATCGGAGCGATTGCTTATAACCCTCCCTTTCAAAATTTGATCAATTTTTTTAAGTTAAACGTTTTGAAAGTCTAAAAAATTATAACAGTAGATCAAATTTCTTAAAGTTGAACTTAATTAGTTATATTTCTACGCTGAGAAGTTACATTAAATATAAGGGAAAAATAAAAGAGGGAGAGAAGAAAATCCCTTTAAATGGACAATTAAGCAGTATATGACATCTCAAAATTGATGTGACTTTTAAAATTATTATTGAATTTGTGATAAATCACAATTAAATTTTGATCTACCTGCAATTTTAAAAGGCACATTTTTGGGAGGACACGAGGGATCGAGACATGAGTTTTCATTTTAATATTACTCGTAAAATTATTCATATTCATTTCAAGTGAAATGGGTTAATTTGAAATCTATTTTGTGCATTTCTCTATTTAGGAATCTATTTCACATAAAATGCATGTAGATTTCAACAGGGCCTCGGGTAGTTTGAAAGTTGCAATTTGCACGAGGAAATCCCACCTATAGTCAAGCTCAACCAACTTCCGGCAAGTTTGAGTTTGGATTTTTATCGCTTGGGATTGAGCCTCCGTTGAAACCCCCCGCCAGCCAGTGTGAAATTTTATGGGTGCATGATTAATTATTGCATGTTCTTATTGTTGATAGCACAATTTGTACAAATTAAATAGCACGTACAACTTAATTATCTCATTATTGCATTATTAAGGATAATACAAGCTTCCACACGTACACCATATTAATTGATAATTGGACTTATTGTAGATATATAATACAAGCTTCTAAGCACGACATATATATATGATTTTTAGAGGCGGCCTTATTGTTACAAATACACGCGCGTCTGATTATTGGCCTTACAACACACCTGATAATCGGCCTTATTGTGGATACATAATAACAAGCTTAATTCTAATTAAACACGACGACATAGCTGATTATTGGCCTCAATGTCGATAATAGAAGCTTCTACCGATCATCATTCAGGTGCAGTTGCAGTTGCATTTGCACCTTCGGCCGGTAGTGGCCCTGGCATCGGCCATGCTTTAGAAGCTGCCACAGCAATAAGAAATACAAGCTACAAGTTAGAATGATGAAGACTTACGTACAAATCCAAATTGGAAGAGTTTAATTAACTTCAGTACCGATGGGATAATCACAAAACCCTTGTTTTACATACTCCAATTACATGTTGACACGTCAGCATTTCACAAAGATATATCATAAAGACTCTAGCTAGCCCACCCAATAATCACCTTAATTGCAAAAACCTACAATCACTCCAAGACCTTTGGAGGTCGTACGCTCAACCAATTTCAGTCTTAATTGAATCTTTTTTTTTTTTTTTTTTTTTTTTATCAATTCATATATGCATCACATACTGATCATATATGCGTGCGTTACAAGTTATAATGATGAGGACCTACAAATCCAAATAGGAATACTAATATATAATCGAAGATGGATGCACTTACCAAAAAAGAGACGTACACATGCATGCATGAGAACAACAAAAATTCAAAAAAAAAAAAAAAAGATTTCTCATGCGTCAAAGACATGGAAATCGTCCTGGCAAATTATAGATGCATGATTTGAGAAAGATATAAATGATTGAATTCATACTAACCTGCTGTTGAAAGAGTCCAATATTTGTTGCCGCCCAAGTGCCACTACAAAAAAAATTGTTTTTCGCCACTTGCAGGTCGCCACGTGTACGGTCACTGTACACGTGGCGAACTGTTGGCCGCGTGCAAGTCGCCACGTAAATACACGCGGCCAACCTGGTTGTGACTAACTGCGCAATTAGCCGCGTGTATTTTAATACGCGCGGCCAATTGGCCGCGTGTATTAAAATACACGCAGCCAACAGTTGGCCGCGCGTATTAAAATACACGCGGCCAACAGTTGGCCGCGTGTATTTTAATACGCGCGGCCAACTTATACACGTGGCAATATGTTTTTTTTTTAAAAAAATTAAAAAATAATTTTTTATTTAATTTAAATCTGTATTTAATTATTTTTTAAATAATTGATTGTATTTTTAATTTAGTTCTTTATTTTTAGAGGAAAAAAATATAATAACTGGAAGAAAAAAAAAAAAAGAAAAAAAAAGAAAAAAAAAAAGAGGAAAGATGCAGAGAGAGAGAGACAGAGAGAGAGATACAGAGAGAGAGAGAGACAGAGAGAGAGAGAGCGAGAGACAGAGAGCGAGAGAGAGATACAGAGAGAGAGAGACCGAGAGACAGAGAGCGAGAGACCGAGAGAGAGAGAGGGAGAGCGAGAGACAGAGAGAGAGAGAGAGAGAGAGAGAGAGCGATACAGAGGAGAGAGAGAGAGCGAGAGACAGAGAGAGAGAGGGAGAGCGAGAGACAGAGAGAGAGAGAGAGCGAGAGACCGAGAGACAGAGAGAGAGAGAGCGAGAGAGAGAGAGGGAGAGCGAGAGACAGAGAGAGAGAGAGAGAGAGAGAGCGATACAGAGGAGAGAGAGAGAGCGAGAGACAGAGAGAGAGAGGGAGAGCGAGAGACAGAGAGAGAGAGAGAGAGACAGAGGAGAGAGAGAGAGCGAGAGACAGAGAGAGAGAGAGGGAGAGCGAGAGACAGAGAGAGAGAGAGAGAGAGAGAGCGAGCGATACAGAGGAGAGAGAGAGAGCGAGAGACAGAGAGAGAGAGAGCGAGAGACCGAGAGACAGAGAGAGAGAGAGCGAGAGAGAGAGAGGGAGAGCGAGAGACAGAGAGAGAGAGAGAGAGAGCGATACAGAGGAGAGAGAGAGAGCGAGAGAGAGAGAGGGAGAGCGAGAGACAGAGAGAGAGAGAGAGAGAGCGATACAGAGGAGAGAGAGAGAGCGAGAGACAGAGAGAGAGAGGGAGAGCGAGAGACAGAGAGAGAGAGAGAGAGAGAGAGAGAGCGAGCGATACAGAGGAGAGAGAGAGAGCGAGAGACAGAGAGAGAGAGGGAGAGCGAGAGAGAGAGAGAGAGAGAGAGAGAGAGAGAGAGAGAGATACAGAGAGAGAGAACACACCGTGAGAGAGAGAGAGAGCAACCAAAAATGGAGGAGAGAGAGAGAACGATAGAGAGAGAGAGAGAACGTGTATATAATGTTTTTTTTTTTTTTTTTTTTCGTTTGAAATTCTTGTATGTTCAGTGGCGCGCGGGACAATTCCCGCGCGCCACTGCCTTCAGCAATTCTGGCCGCGTGGCTTTAGGCCACGCGGCCAATTATATTATACGTATATATACATATATTAATATATATATATATATATATATATATATATATATATATATATATATATATATATATATATTCAGAAATTCTGGCCGCGTGGCCTAAAGCCACGCGGCCAATTATATTATACGTATATATAGATATATTAATATATATATATATATATATATATATATATATATATATATATATATATATATATATATATTATATTTAATAAAAACAATTAGCCACGTGTATTAAAATACACGTGGCCATATACAAAATTTAATAAAATTTATTTTTATTAATATATATTTGATAAAAACAATTGGCCGCGTGTATTAAATACACGTGGCCAACTGGCCGCGTGTAAAAAATACACGCGGCCAACTGGCCGCGTGTAAAAAATACACGCGGCCAATTGGCGGCGTGTAAAAATACACGCGGCCAACTGGCCGCGTGTAAAAATTACACGCGGCCAACTGTGATGCGCCCCCTTCTAGCCACGTGTACTGTATACACGTGGCTAATTGGACGCGTGTCTACAGTAACAGGTACTGTAAACACGCGGCCAAATGTAGAGTTTTTTGTAGTGTGCCATGCAAAGTAACCAAGCAGCTCCTTCTTTTCATGAGCATATTTAACCTTAGCAATGATACTCGCCTCATCATTATAAGCAATCCAAGTATTTCCATTACGGTAAATGTCTACAACATATTCGGAAAGGAATTCGTGAGAATTATTTTTTTCGAAAGACACGATTTGCTTATATAATATGGCCCCATCTGCGGCAAAAAGCACTCCATCAACCGGTCCATCAGCAGGCAGAAATGGCGATAGGTTCTTAGGATCTTCTAGACAGAGACGCCACCCGTAGCCATAAAATGGAAGGCCGAGGACTATTTTATTGGCGGGCACATGTGCATCATCAAGCCAAGCTGCGACGCCGGTTTTCCCACACTTGGATTGGTTTTCTGGATTTTTCAATGCAGCAAAAGGCCCAGTAACAGTCCACGACAGATCGGGGGTATAGACTCCGAAGTCAAACGCCCAAACGTTGATCCAGTCCAAGTTCCTTGAAATAGCATCAAAGGGATAGCTCAACGACCCGTATTTTGGCATGAAATTGACCGCTGCGACTAGAAGCAACTGGTCCATGCCGCTCCACTCCGACTCTTTCTTCACGGCTGAACGCCATTCATTGAGGAGACAGCCAAGGTTGATCATGTCGCTCTCCGTGGAGGGGTACAGCCAGTTGAGGGAAAGGCCATGGAAGTCGTTAGACCTGGCTACACTGATTGAGGAATCTATGAATGATAGGCGGCTATTGAGCTGGCTAGCCATTGAAGCAACGGTCGTCGAATCTCCACCGATGGATAAAAGGGTTTTCACATTTGGGTTTTTCTGTGGCACTGGCACGCGTACGGTTTGGGTGAAGGTTGAGAACTGCACCTGATATGCTTCAGGAAAGGTGACTTCATAGGTACTGGGGTTGACATCCGCAAAGGCAGCGAAAAGATGGGTGAAAAGGTTGGAAGGTATGCTGTCCACAGGGATTGGGAGATCACTGTGGCAATACCAGTATCCGGCTCTCACTGGGACATCCACAGACGAAGCCATTGAAGGGAAGGCGAGGAAGGAGATCGAGTTCTCTTGCTTGCTATAAGCCTATAGCTATGAGAATGAGAGATATGGCTTGAGGGCTTTGAGAAGAGAATGCAAGCGTATATATAGGCTTTCCTTTTACCTTTTTTTTTGACCTTTTTTCCATTAATGATCATGATCGCAATTGTAGGATCGCGCTGGACGAATCTCTTGCTGGCGTCACGCTTCCATATATGCGTGCGTGATAATATATGGACTCCCGTGTGAACAATACAGCAAATCATTTGCAATATTAAATATTGCTTCGTTATTAAAGATGTTCAAACGTCTTAATTAATCCTCCGCTCAAGTACTGCATGATAGTTAGGAGCTTCTTATTTTTTATTAAAGGCATGATGAATGAATGAGTCCAATAGTATAGAGAACTTAGTATAGTGATCACTAGCGGCTAACAAAAGAAATTTCAAACTACAAATCGAGTATTTTTTTTTTTTTTTTTTTTTGAGTAACGGTTGAATACCACCTAAAGATATAACTTTTCATTACCTTGCCTATGTGGCAAGGTGGTCCCCTACTTTAATTTATTTTTTTTAAAAAAAAATTTAAAAATAATGGGGAGACCACCTTGCCACATAAGCAAGGTGGTGAAAAGTTGTATCTAGGTGGTATTCAATCATTACTCTTTTTTTTTCCTCCATTCACGTTGGTAGTATTGTATTAAAGCAATGTTACTATTTGATCACACTCATTTTGGCATGTTTTAACACTTAAGTGCCTAATATGAAAAATCACTTAAAATACCTTATGTCAACTCGAATAAAATAGGTGTGATAAATCGGTGTACGTGAAGAGTAACATTACTCATCGTATTATCGATTCTAACTTAAATGACTTAAATTAATTCAATATCACGTGAACTTTAAAAATAGTCAAATAACCAACTCATGTGGCAATATCTTAATGGTGAAAAATTAAATAACAAAATTTAACAGGTAAATTTAATTATTCAGTGTTTGACATGATAATTAAGGGCACATGGATTGTTATGTCAGTTTGCAAAGAATTTGTAATTGAACAAAAAAAATCCTAACTGATTGATAAAATTGGAAAAAAAAAATTGAAAGATATATACACTAAATTAAGAGTTTTTTTAAGTTTATGGTGGTAATTACAAATGTGATAGAAGTTCAAGAGGTTAGATGAATTTTCCCCTTAAAAAATAAAAAATATATTCCTTAGGCGGATGCACAATTGATGGCAATGTACCAATATTAATTTGTAGTAAGCCAAGAGACTGCATTGATTTTAGATTTTTTTTTTTTTTTTGGATAAATGTATTTTTGGTCTTTGTGGTTTGGCATTGTGACAAATAGCTCCATGTGGTTTAAAAAGTGACAAAACACTTCCTGAAGTAAGCAAAAATATTTCACGTATTGGATCTTATCAATTAAAAATGAAGTTCAAGCCTGGCCACATAAGATTGTTAAAATATTAATTAAATTCATCTCTTTCAATAAACTAAAATTTTGGAGATAAATAATAATTTAACAAAGCACATGCATAAGGACAGAAATTTCCTACAAACTGGTTTGTAAGAAATATCCTACAACTCACATATAAGAGTGACATATGTCCATTGGCATGTAAAAATCACATGTTATTTTAATAGCATGTGCTTCTCACATGTTTTTTTTAATAACATTAATAAAAATCATGTGATTCTCACATACTTAATTGACATATATCACTCTTACAGTGAATTGTAAATTTTTTTTTACAAACTGATTTAAAATTATAAAGGCTAAACACTGCAAGGTGCTTAGGCACCACATTGTTGCAATAGGGACTCTTGTGTTGGAACAATAAATTATAGTACCTCCTCGTAACTAATAATCGATATGGATTCTTGGTCAATGATATAGCAAAAGTCCATAGTATTTCCATTAATGCTTCATTCTTATTTACTATATATCGTTCACACAATGTTCATACGTCTTTTATTTCCCTTCAACTGCATGGTAATGTATTTTTGTTTAGTGTTGTGCTTAATTTGTTTTTGATAATATTTGAGTTCAGCCATTTTCAAAACAAATAAATAAAAAATAAAAAATTGCATGATAATGTTTGTCCGCACGTACTTACGGAACACAAGATCTTTTTTTATTTTTATTTTTTGTTTCATACAATCTTAAGGTGCTTTGTGATATATTTAAGAAAAAAATACACATTATAAGGCATACTATTGTCAATGTGCCTCCTAAACTACTAATTGGAGTAGTGCTATAAGGCATACTATTATCTCGCTATTATAGCACTACTCCTACCAATTATGGCAATGTCATCCCTCATCAAATTATCAAAACATGTCAATTTTTTCATAAGACCAACAAAAAAATAAAAATGACTATCTTTTTTTCAATAAGACAAATGTTCTTATAAATTAAAAAAAAAAAAAAAAAAAAAAAACTAAAACTAGAAAAATAAATATTTAAAAAAACAAATTAAAAAATTAAGGAAAAAACGAATTTTCTTCTTTTTTTTTTTTTAAAAAAATAATAATAACAAAAAAGTAACTCAAAATTATTTAAAAAAAATGAAACAAAAAAGAAAAAGAAAAACACGTTTTTTTTTCTTGTTTTTTGTATAGCTTTTTCTTATTTCACATTTTTTAAAACAATTCTTTTAGATTTTTTTAAAATTTTAATAATCTTATGAATGATATTTTTGCCATTAAAAAGAATATTGAATTTTTTTTCAATAATTTAGAAGATGCGGAGATCGACACATTTGATAGTTTAGAAAGAACATCAATAATAAAATGACGGTTTAAATGAATTATATGTACTTTTTTATATTTAATTAAATCCATAACTACCAATCTATCATGTTTATTTTCAGGGACAACAACCGTAAGTAGTGTCAGAAGTAAACATATCCAGAAGTACACCTGCAGCAATTTTTTTTTTAAAAAAATGTTCATGAAATAAAAGAGAAGCCATACTTTGGTTAAGAAAATGTGAAGAGATTAGAAGAATTAATTTTACTCCACAGCCATAACACAGTAAGACCCCAACAGGTAGGAGGAGACGAGGAGTATTGCGAGTATCACTTCCAGGAAAGTTTCTGAACCCAAGAGTTTCTGCTGAATTTGACGGAGGTTTTCTGCAGAGGGATTAGCTGAAGAGCTTTGGGAGAGAGGAAATAGTTTGAGTCTGGATTTGGGAGTGTTTGGGAGGTATACGGAGAAGGAAGGGGACGGCGGCGGCATTTTGTTAGGATTTGTGGATAGAAGCAAATGAACTTTGAGGGTAGTTTGCCTCCCCTATAACGGATCAAAGGAGGTGGCCGCCATCCCCACCCCAATTTTATTTTGTTTTATTTTTTTTTTCTCTTTCCTTTGTTTTTTATTTTTTTAATATTTTTCTTTTATTTAATTTAAGTTTGTAATTTCATGAGATTCTGTCAATTTATTTATTTATTTATTTTTCATAATTTATATAGGGGAATTTTGTTATAGAGACACATAACAAGAGTTTTAAGTTTAAATTTATCTATTACATAATCAAAACTACAAGCACCAATTTATCAAAATTTTCATTAAAAAAAAAAAAACATAATTTTATGACGAGGAAAAATAGTAAAGGTACGTGTTGTAGGAGCGCGTGGCAGCCGTGTTTTCTTTTTCTTTTTCTTTCTGGGCCGTACAGGGAAAAGGGGCGGGGCAGCCGTTACGGTGCTTACACTGTTTAAACAATCTTATCCCGTTTCAACAATCTTGTCCTGTTTTGGGACACAAAAGCCTCTTCTCGTGGAATATATTAATATAATAACACAAATTAAATTTTCACATGGCCATCACTAGATTTCATTGTTTAAGATTAATTTGGATTCTAAAGTTGAAAACCCTTTTATTAATACTTACTGTTTTTTTTTCTCTCTTTTATAAATCACTTCAAAGCTGTAACAAGTATGTTGAATACACCCTTATTACATGTTTATTCTCTGTGTCAATGGCAACGTAATTTTATAATCAAATAATATCAATTTATAAATACTAACTGTGGACAGCCGCCATCTTATTCAATTATAGAGAAAGACAGAGGAAAGTTCAAACCCAGAGCATTCCAAAGTCCAAAGAATCCACAACATTAGTTACATCCATTTTCACATCTGGGAGGTGGGATTAGAGTGTCAAATGTCAACTACATACATTGGTTGATTCTTGTTAAGTACAGCTTTTGCAAAACCAAGATAGTTTGAGCCAACTTTGTTGTAGTTTTGTCAAATTCTTGACCGGGTAGGGCCCGATGGAGACCACCCGGGGCTAGTATGCCTTCTTGGTGTTGATGTTGGTGAGCATCACGGGGACTGCGTAGATGCAACAACTTCTGGCTGCTTCGCTTTGTATCTGTGCGTAGGTCTTGGAGATCTGACCTTCCAAGTCATCTAGCGAGTCCATGGACTGTACGTCGTTTTTCCTGGGAGGCATTTTGGTTTTAGTTTATGGGTATGGTCCGTGTGGAGATGGAGGTGCATGTGCAAGGAAGCTTTATAATTTCTCTGCTATTTATGGGCGAGTTTACAATGTAATAATCACACATTGAATTATTAATTAGATTTGAAAATTTCTCACACTCGGCAGAATTTATTGTTCTTTAAGTCTGAGGACTTGTTTTATATTTTGATTAGAAGACCCATACGTTTTAATTGTTGTTACCAAGTCTTCTGTTATATTAATGCATTTAACTGTGTATCTAAAGTTAATGTTGGCATATTTCTTTTAATTTCATTAGAAATTGAGAGAATCTTTGTCCAATGAATAAGGTGTAGAAAAAGAATAGAGGAATAGATGGATAAAACTCTTATTTAAGTGGGCCTTCAACCCTTCGGTGTGGATAAGGATTGACATCAATTAACTGTCGCTGTTACAAGAAAAAGAAAATGGTTTGGTGCCATTTTTTGCACTTCGTTTTTCATCAGCCGAAAATCTTGGGGTTGAGAAATGTTTTTTACATCCTTAATTTGTTCAAGACATGTTTAAATTGCTAGTAATTTAGGCAAGTACGTACAGTAAGACACATTATATGAGACTCATTTGCGCAAATAAATTTTAAATTGTTCAGTCACCTATTTAGGCACGTAGGATTCATATGATCACCTGCATAATATAATTACTAGTTTTTCTTATTAGGGAGGCCAGGTAGGTACTTACCAATAAAATAAAAGGGAACACTAAGTTGAAAATTGGTTGGTAATGACCACTCTAGGTATAATCAAACCTAATTATTTTATAGCTTCTTAGAACAAATGTTGGGTGGCCCTTCAGAAAACCTCAGTCATTTATGAGCAAAATATGCCAAACAAAAATATGGAAGTAAAACCAATTTCAAATTTCGTGAGGACAGTTGAAAGGCCTCTACATTTTATTTTTTTTTTTATTTTTATTTTTTTTTGTGGTCAAAATGTAGAGATCTTTTGGTAGAATGTGAAAAATTGCTAGTTCTGGTATTTTGAAAGTACCCTAATCTTAGTGTGAAGCTTTAAATAATATATCTGACTTTTAAGCAAAATCTTATGAAAATATTAAAAAATATAAAGCATGTAAAAGCTGCCTGCGTCCGTAAATCCTATATTCAAATTGATGGGAATTAATATTAATTGTAATTTTTTTTTATTTTATCTAACAATTGCATCTCCCTTGATATTCTCGTAATCCACCTATCCTCTGTAAACTAACATTTAGAGGTGTCACAACGTACAAAGTATGTACGTATAAAATAATGGATTTGCATGGAGACATGTCAATATATATTTTACAGGCACGACGATTAGCCTGCATTTGGCTCACATATTAATCCTTCGGCAATGACACAATCGACGTATGCATGACGTGCAGGAGGCTTTGGATCACGATCGATGCAATTATAGATGGTGGGAACTCTTGTGTCGAAACAAAAAATTTTAGTCCTGGCGTTTATGAGATGGACAAATCACAGAGTAACTCTCATATCGTAAATGGAATAAAATGGACCCTAGCTTGTGTGAACAATACAGCAAAAGTCCATAACATTTACATTAATGCTTCATTACTAAAGTTGTTCGGACGTCTTCCTCCCTTCAACTGCATGGTAATGTATGTCAGCATGCACCAGTGCTTTTGATTGTTACAGGTTTTGATTATTGATGAATACATTGATGATTGCATAAATCAATCAATTCGATCTAATATTACATAAATCTAAAAATTAAATTATATCAAACAACTTAATTTCCTCCAAAACACTAGAAAAGATTCTATTAAGAGTAGAGTAATGTTAGAATTCACATTTTATCCTAACTTTATCCCACAATGCTCACGTGTTAGTCCATTCTTGGATATATATTGTTTGTAACAAGAACTAATCTAAGGGTTCGTTGCGACTACCATATCAACTTTAATGTGGAAAAATTGTGAAATAAAAAAGTGAGAGATCTCACACAAAAAAAGCAAAAATAGATAGATGTTACGCACGTTGTCAGTCAATTCCCATTTTATCTTTATATATGTTCTTAATTAAGGTTCTTTGTGATATGTATAATACTTTCCGCTACCTGCAAAATTTCTTTTTTTACAAGTAGGTCTACGTACGTAGAACTACCACGTTCATGTTCCAGAACAACAATTACCATGATCTCTTTGGCGTGAGTGAAATGTTAGATTGTTCTAGAATAGGAATATAGATTTCAGGTTCGATCTAAAGTCAATTCTTTTAAGGGTGTTTGTGATTCTTTTGCTAATCAGTTTTTAGCTGGGATTTGAAGAAAAATTATATGATTTAATTTTTTTTCCAAGTATAAACAATCGATCATACAATCAATTATTAACAAAATGTAAGCTAGAATAGATTTTCTAAAAGTAGTATTTTAGAAAGTTTTGATAAGTGGTGATTTAATACTAAGTGCCTCACCACACAGAAAAATGAGAGAGAGATCTAGAGAGAGAGAGAGAGTTTTAGTCGAATTTTGCCATGTTGACATTTTTCACACATATCGAATG
>JAJPGS010001544.1:0-194660 GCA_028654335.1 Alnus rubra | reverse complement strand
CGTTGTTTTTCGTTTTTATGGGGTTTATTTTAACGTTGTGCAGATCTTCTGCCTTTTTTTTTGAAAGATCTAAAAATGTTATGCAGAGAGAGTACAGGAACGTATAGAGAAAATACTGCACTATTATGCAGAGAGAACAAGAACGTATAAAAAAAAAAAAAAAAAAAATTGCAGAGAGTATACGACATACGTGAACAATAACCCATTTCCCAACAGTTTCTTTTTAAATTTAAGTACCATTTCTCTTGTAGTATACGTAACATTTAGTTCTTTTGCTTTGTAAAAAAGCTAGTGGGCTGGGTTGTATATAACCCAAGCCCACGAATAACTTTGTATTAATTTGTTCAATGATATAAAGTTTGTTCTTGGAGATTAGCTATTTCAAATCAGCTTGAAGATATTAGACTTCTCTAAGTGTTCAGACCTTGTCATTCTCATTCATTTCCATCTATAATGCATATTCCTTATCATTTGTAAAAGAGCATTCCCGGCATCTTTTCAACTATTTTTCTTATACTTAGGGAACAAAATCATTTTTTTTTTCCTTAAAAAAAATATACTCCACAGTAATTTACCTTAATTTTTTCTCATATTATTAATTTTTTTTTTACTTTGACTTTAATTAAAAGTAGGAAAAAAATTTTAAAGTAAGAAATAATATATTTTGTAAATAAATAATTGAATAAGATTGAGAATTACTATTCACTCCTAAGTGAAACGAAAATTTTGAAGAAGCTGCTATTTGAATTTTTTTTTGTAATTTTATTAAAAACATTTCAAAAATTTAAGAAGCAAACCCCTTTAAAAAAAAATGCATTGAATGTTTAAAGAAATACTTTACAGATACACACCAAAAATTGTAGACTTGTCAATAGTCGTATATGTCATTTCACTGAATAGGTTACAGGTCATTGACAAGCACCATTACCCACCTCACGGCGGAGAGGATGGTGAGGATGGTACTTTCTGACACGTGGGGCTACATTATTAGCAGTAAAATTGGCATACAAAAATTGTCAATCAATCACAATGAGACCAAGACAAACGTTGTCGAATCAGCCAACTTATTCTGCCCACCTTTGTGATAACGGATCCCCTCCATTTTATTTTAAACGAGTGGAGTCCGTTCCTTCAAATATCGTGTGATCACTAAGAAAGATAAAAGTTTACGCAACATAAAAGCAAATTAAATGATTTTTTTTTTATTTTTTTACAAAACAGTAAGAAATAAAACTATAGAACTAAGAAAGAGGGGATGATTCCTTTCCAAAACAGATAGGAGAGGATCCTGAAAAAGTCTAGAGAATGAGAATGCAATCAGAATGAAGTCTAGTTGCAATCCAGTTTACTACATGATGGGTGCAGAAGTTTACACTTCGGTTAACACGACTAGCTGTCCAGCTAGTTGTTGGTGGAATGAAGGAATGAATATGAGAGTTGGTGGATGCAATTCGCCAGCCTTGTGAGATTGTTGAATTTTGAAGAGCCAAAATAATTGTGAGAGAATCTCCTTTTAAGATAAAAGAAGTTGTCCTCAAAGAGAGAGCGAGTCGGACAGCCAATAATGCAGCAAGGGTTTCACCATAAATAGCAGTACATTGAGGGCTGATAAGATAAGATCATTGTATAATAGAGCCAGATGAATTCCTGCAGACTGCAGCTTGAGCAGAAAAGGAGCCACAAATAGCTGTATCATAGTTGATCTTGAAGAAAGGGGAACAAAGCTTCTTCCAAACTGCAAGATTTCTGACCAGTGTTGAAGTCCAAGCTGAATGATGTTCTAGAACAATTTTATCAATTGTTGCTGATATAACAAGTGCATTTGGAACAAGATCCTCATGATGTGCTTTATTCATTGTAAACCAAAGTTGGTCACAGGCAACCGCAGCAAATATTTGAAACATATGAGATTCTGCCTTAAGAATACCAATGCTTTCTAGATTGAAGATAATTAGAAGCCAATCTATCATATTAGTAACATTCAAAGCAAGAATATCCGTAGGCCAAAAAGATTGGTGCCAAACCACTCTAGCAATAGGACAAGTAAAAAAGAGATGAAAAAGGGAATCTATTGGAAAAGAACATAGGAAACAAGTGGTGTCCAGATGGGAAGAAGGAATGGTTTGTGAAATCCTAACCTTAGTTGGTATAATGTTCCAAACCATTTTCCACAAACAACTTTAATCGATGGTTTAGATTAAGCTTCCATAATGATTTCCAGCATGATTTGGGGAGAGGAGAAGGGGTGGGTGGAAGAGAAGAGGTGATGAGATGATGTGCTTATTTAGTGGAGAAAGCACTTGTGGTAGAAAGGGTCTATAAAAGAGAATCTTTATGTGAACGGATGGTGATTTTCAAAATTTCTGAGACAGTATTAGGGTGAAAAAGAAAATGCAGAAGATTAATCTTCCATTACAAAGTAGAAGGATGTATAAGATCTGCAATAGCCAAAGGGTATGAGGATGAAAAAGAAGATAATCGTGGCATAGGTAAGAAATTTAGTAAAGTGTGAATCCAGGAAGAACACCAAACAGGTAAACTGGAAATATTATGTGGAATAAAACAAGCTCCTATAGATAAAAATGGTATTGTGGCCTTACTTCCATTTCAAATCCAAGATCCAGAAGTAAGAGGAGATGATAAGAGAATACCATATTTGATATACTTTTTGGAATAAGGAAACCCAAAGGCTGTCATGGTTTGTAAGAAGCTTCCATCCAAGCTTTGAAAGGAGAGAAAAATTAATATTTTTCATGAGACAAAATCCCAAGCCACCCTGATCCTTTGGTAAACACAAAGATCGCTAAGATTTAAAAGATAAGTTTCGAGATTTGTCCTTGGAAAAACCACACCAGGAATTTTTGAAAGCTTTATCCAACCTATGACAGAGACCATCGAGAAGCAGAAATGAACTCATAGCATAAGATGAAATAGTAGAAGCAACTACCTTAACCATGATTGTTTTGCCTGCCTGAGATAAAGTTTTAGATCTCCAAGTAGGGTTGTCAATTTTTGACACGACCTGCGAACCCTGTAATACCCCATATTTTTTAAATATGAATATTTATGAAAATAAATGTTTATTTACTAAGGAACATTTACCTTTATTGTTTTAGTTTAATTATAGTTCAATAAAGGTTTAAAAGGAACTTAAACTTTGAAATTACGAAAATGTAGTCAAATGAACTCCGTTTTAGTCGATTCAAAAGTCAAAACGCTCGTCTCAAAGTCCTCTAACTACCCTCCAAATTTTATAATTTTTAGACTTCGTTAAGAATACGAAAACACCCGCGAAAAATAGTCCCTCTAATTATGGCGAAAATTAGCATTAATAATTGATGGGTACATCTTTTTAACTCGGCCCAGCCCATTTGTTAATTTGTCCACAAACCCAGTCCATACGGCAGCCCAATCCAAGTAGAACCAGCCCACATGTTTTAAAAAGGGAATAGTTTTTACTTAAGAAAAATGTTATAGTTCACGTGGGTAGTTAAAACCCATGTTCAGGTTTGTTTTCATTTCTTTTTCACAAGTCCAGCATTCCTTTTTAGCTTGCATTATTACATATTATTGTGCTCAGCCCAGTCCATGATTTCCAGCATGTGCATAAGCCCAACCCAGTTCAATCAACAGAGAAACCATCGAAAGGAAATTTAGTTAGGAAATTAGTTCCTAAGTTAGAAGCTAACTATCAGTTGGTTGAGGATAGATGTCCAGGTGCTGTGTTCCTCCTCATCACGTACGTCACCCACATGACTCACCCAACTTGCTACACACGTCTAAAGTCCTCAGCCGTTGATCAAGGATGGCTTATAGTGATCTGAACCTTCCAAGATTTCTATAAAAGAAGAGGTGCAGCCCTTTGGTTCTTCACGCATCTCCTTCTTCATTCTTTCTCCATTTTCTGCAACTTCTCCTCCTCTCTCTGTTTTTCTGGTTTTACAGCAGCAGAAAGAGCAAGAGCTCTAGCTCTTCTTCATCTCTCACTCTCGGTTGGTACCCAAACAGCAGCTGTCCCCCTCTCTTTCGGTCAGTGCTAAAATCAGCAACAAAAGCTCTCACAAACCACTCTCTGGAACTCACTCTGTCGCCACAAAAAGTATGGGTTTCAGCAAGTGTTTCTCCTTTCACTTTTCTGGTTTTAGGCTCACGTAGAACAGCAGAGAATTTCTTGTTCTTCTCTCTTTTGTTTCTGTTTTTCTACAGAAACTTATCTCTCAAAAGTTCTCTCCTCTCTCTTGGTCTTTAATGCAGAAAATCTCTCATCTTTCCCTCTTTATTTTCTGTTCTATAGGTGCTGTAACTTTCTGTAAAACCAGCAGCATTTCTTCTCCTTTGCTGCACAAAAACAGCAAATAAACTCACTGTTTCACAGCCCAAAAACAGCAGCTTTCTCTTCTCCTTCTTAGCTTAGAATCAGTAAAGAAAAGTAATAGAAGCTCTTCAAACCCAGCTTTCCTCATCTCTCACTCTCGGGTCTGTGTAAAAGACAGCAGAAAACTATTCCTCTCTTCTTACTTTCAGTTTCCAGCAAAGGAGAAGGAAGGATAAAAAGAAAAAGATAAAGTCTCCTTCACTTTCGGTCAATTTCAGCAAACAAGGAGACAAGTTCTACCTAGTTCTAGAAGACTAGCTAGAAGCAATCCGTAGAAGGTAGCTAAAATACTGCTCAGAAAATACCAAGTAAGGGAAATACTATCTCAAAACCCCGGCAAAGTTTTAATAAAACTCTTTCAAAAGAAAAAGTCGAGAATTTTTTAAACTCTTTCAACTCTTTTAATATTACTTGTCTTTTTATATCACCATTATAATAATGCTCTTGTCATATGATGTGATTGAAATCTCATGTGATCATACTTCGTTTATATTTGATACATGTGGAATCATAGTTTCCAAAGTATGTGCACCATATGAGCAAAGGATGTCATCATAGTATATGTTATGAATCATAGTTTTCAAAGGCATATGTTACATATGAGCAAAAGTTGATTTCATAATACATGTTTCACGTGCACACAGTTTTACCCCCGCGGCACCATGTCATAGATATCCGGATTCCACAGTTTCATAGTTTCATAGGGTAGCATGGCAAACACACAGAAGCACGAAAGTGTGTGCTACCAGCCGGGGTAGCCTTCACCTAGGGAAGTTCCCAACCCGGTACGGCTCTCCCCTGTGACGACAGGATGGGCTCATAGTCGTCTTTTGAGACGAGCCAAACGTGCGCCGCTCATGGTTAATTAGCGGATATTGGACCAAGGGTGGGTAAAACTTACACATTGAGTTGTTGTACATTTAATCTAATTGCATTCTCTCTAACTGATTTTTATCTTGAATTCTATCCTGGTTTTAAGAGAGGTTAAAACTTACATTCTGCATAAATGATTCATGCACCATTCATTCTACATTTGATCTAACTATATGTCATTTAACTGTTTCTTTATTTGCTAAATTATTTGAATTCTATTTAAAATTCCTGAAAAGAAAATTACACTTTTGTTATTGTGTTTTCCTTACTGAGTTGTCAAACTCACCCCTTTTCCCCCCAAATCTTTTCAGATGACACTGTAGACCGGAGTATTTTCTTTATGGATGGCATAGACCCCACCCTAAGAGCAATAGATCGATAAAGACCGGTCTAACTTTTGTATTGTACATATTTATTTTGAATTCCTAGAAAAATGATGTAATAATTAAAGAACTATTATGTATATGTTCTTATAATGAAAGATAGCCATGTGTTATTCCTGGAAAAATGTGTACATGTATTAAATTATAGAGATATTTTATTTCTTAAGTTCGCGTTCCCTTTATATCTCAAAACGGGGGCGTGACAAACCCGATACGAATACAACACAAAAACCGTGTCTGGCGGGTCAACCCCATGATTATAACCTGTTTCTTTAAAAAAATAATAATAATAAATTGAAACAAACTTACAAACCCTAGTCGCACACACATGCCCGGCAGGCCGCATCACTTTTCTAAGTTTTCTTTTCAGTATTCACGCCTCCTTCACACTGAAAATGGACGAATCCTTGCTTTGTCGTCGCCGACGATCTCGCGGACGACGATCCTTACAAAAGTGATGCGGCTAGGGACCATCCTTACAAAAGTGATTCGGCCGACGATCCTTACAAACCCTCGAAAATAGACTAATCCTTGCTTTGTCGCCGCTGACAATCTCGCGGCCGATGATTGCGATGAGGCAGGCTTGGATCTGGGCTTGGTGGTGGCCGTTAGCTTGGATCTGGGTTTTGTGGTCATTTTGACATGAGTTTCTGTTGGGTCATCAAGACGGGACGAAGACAAACCCAAATTCCGCTTCAGATTTATCTTCTTCTTCAGACGAAGACAATCCTTCTTTGGACGAAGCTTCTTCTTCTTCAGAGGAAATAAACGTATCAATCGGGTTCGTGTCGGGTAACCCGATTTACAATCGAGTTGTGTTCGGGTCAGAGGTTCCTACCCGATTAATAATCGGGTCGGGTTCGTGTTATACCTGTTTATGTAATCGGGTCAGTCGGGTTGACCCGAACTCGACTCGTTTACCCAAATTGCCAACCTGATCTCCAAGCTTCAATTTTCCCTTGTAATTTATCCAATATATCTGAGAAAGCCGCCATTTTGGATTTACCAAACAGTAGAGGAAGACCTAGATGTTTGGTTGTAGTAGAAGTAATGGCATAAGGGAGAATAGTCTGGATCGCTGAGATAGTAGAAGAAGCTGTATTTTTGCTGAACATAATATTAGATTTGGTAATATTAACCGTTTGTCTAGACCAAGAGCTGTATTTATCCAGACATTTCTTAATTGTGTTCGCTTTACTAGAAGTTACCGCAGTGAAGATAACCAAATCATCAGCAAATAGTAGGTGGTTTAAAGAGGCACATGACATTGCAATCTTGAAACGACGAAGATTGCTATGGAGTATACGTGAAATAACCTCCGAACCAATAATAAAAATAAAAGGGAAAAATAAACCAAAATGGCTGCCATTTAATAAGACCGAAAAAAGAGGATGTAGAAATGCAGATTCGAATCAGTTAATCCATTTAGAATGGAATCCAAGCTTTTGAAGAATTGCCAGCAAAAAGTTCCACTCCATTTTATCAAAGGCCTTTTTCATATCAATATTAACAGCCATAAGAGTACTTCTTCTCCGCTTTGATTTAAATGTATGGAGAATTTCATGAGCCAATATTAAGTTATCCTGTATATGACGATTAGGAACAATTGGTTGTCTAATATGGAGATATAATAATAGTGAGAAGAGGCTTGAGCCTGTTTGCAAGAAACTTAGATATGATCTTGTAGATGATGTTGCAAAGACTAATTGGACAATAGTGATGAATAGATGAAGCTCCAAGCTTCTTTGGAATCAGAGCTATAAAAGTGTGATTTTTCTCTCTAAGAAGTTGGTTATTCTGGAAAGAATTCCAAATTGCATGCAGAACAGTATCCTTAATACAATCCCAATATTTCATGTAGAACAGAGCTGTGAATCCATCAAGATCAGGTGCTTTAGAAAGTCCCAGACTGGCTAAAGCTTCATGAATCTTAGATTCTGTTGGAATAACACATAGCATAATATTGTCATCAGCTGAAATAGAGCAATGCAAAAGATCCAGAAGATCAGCAGTAGGAGAAGGGTTAGAAGATGTAAAGAGATCGCTAAAATTTGAAACAAAACATCGACCAATGGCATTCCTGTCAGGATTCTATCCAGCAGTTGGAGAATGCAAACAATCAATTGCATTTCTCCGACGACGGATTAAGGTACCTGTATGGAAAAATCTAGTATTGAGATCTTTGCAAGTTAGCCACAGCTCTCTAGATTTGTTCTTCCAAAGGGATTCCTCCTGCTGTAGATATTCATTTAACTGTGACTTGAGGTGAAGTTCTAAAGCTAAATTGGAATCAGAGGGAATTGCTTGTTGGGTGATATCTAGCAAGTGAAGGGTAGAATCTAGTTTACTTCTAATATCGCCAAAGTAGTATTTATTCCAATATTTAATAGCCTTTTTAGTAATCTTAAGCTTTTTGGTTAAACAAAAGGAAGGGGAACCAATAATATTTGTAGACCAAGCTTCATCAATAACCAGACCACACATTGGATCTCTAGTCCAAAATTATTCAAAAGGGAAAGGTCGAGGAAGGGAAGGGGAGGGAAGAGCAGTGTTTAGGAGTAAAGGATTGTGATCAGATGTATCAGCTGGTAAATGGGTTACAGAGAAGGAAGGAAAATATTGTATCCATTGACTCGAAGCAACACCCCTATCAAGGCGTTCTTTAATCAATCCAAGACATTGTCTATGATTTGACCAAGTATAAGGATTACTAGAGAAGCCCAAATCAATCATACCAAACTTATTCAAGAAATTGCTAAATCTATTATCAAATGAGCAATGAATGGGCGACCGCCAAGTTTATCAATAGAAGCAGAAATAGTGTTAAAATCGCCAATGCAAAGCCAAGGATCAGTGATGTCAACTCCAAAATCAGTAAGCTTAAACCAGAAATCAGAGTTATTTTTCTTGTATGAGGGACCATAAACAAATGATATCATCCATTTTACAATAGGAGCATCAGAGTAGCACCAAGCACATATAATATCATTAGAAACATAAAAGCTAGCAAGTTTAACATCATGTTTCCAAGCAAGCGAAAAGACAACCTCTAGAGTTAGAGGGAGGGGCTTGGACTAACAAAGTAAAACCAAGCTGATGTAGAATAGAGCTAGCTATATGTGATGCAGATTTTGTTTCTGACAAAAAGAGTATATCAGGGTTATTTTTCTTGATAATGGCCTTGAGACTACGAACTGTAGAGGATTGGACGAACCCTCTACAATTCCAGGAGAAGGTTTTCATGGAACTGGAGGGGGCATGGTCGAGCCAACCACCTCAATTGTGGAATGAGCATGAGTAGAACCTGCAGCCGAATCTCAGTCATCCACCAAAACCAGCTGAGTGACACTTCGAGCCTTACGGGCAGCTTTGTAAACCTTTCTAGCAACAGTTGATGTCAGTGCAGCGAAAGTGAGAATATCATCAGAATGTGAACTAAAGGTCGGTTGAGAGGCAGCCATATTAGGATCAACAGAAACAGGTAAATCGGAATCAGGAATAGAAGCTGGATCATTGGGTGCAACCACAACAACAGTGGCAAAGTCCATGGAGACCGGAGGAGGATTTTTTAGTGCTGTCAGGGAGAAGGCAGCCATATCCATTCGGGCTTGTAGGCTTCGGGGAGAACTTGCAGGTGGAGAGTTCCGTCGTTTCAGTGGAGGAGAAAACAACTCACAAGCTTCAGAGACAGAAATTCTTTTATTCCCTGAGATATGATGGGAAGTTGCTGGGGAGGGTGGAAGAGATGGTACTGGAGCCAGACCACGTACAATGGAAACAATGGCGGACCTACATGGGGGCTAGGGGGGGCCCTGGCCCCCAACCCCCAGAATTTTTCTCAAAAAAAAAAAAAAAAAATTTAAAATAAATAAAATAAAATAAAATTTTGCCCTTAATTTTGTTTAATTTTATAGTTTTGCCTCCTCAAATTTTTTTTCTTTCAATTTGGCCCTTCCATATTTGCAAGGCTGGTTCTGCCACTGAATGGAAATTGGAGTTTTGCGGGGAGGGGGGGGGGGGTATGGGTGAAACCGTAATTGGTGGGGGCCAGAAATGGAAATTTTCCGATGATGTGGGGCGGTGGGATTGTATACTCGTGGGTTGTTTTGATTGAGCCTTTGAGGTATATGTGGTTTGTAGTGGTACAAGTCTGTAGCAAGCTGAAAGGGTGGAGGGGGAAGAAAGACAATGGGTTGGGTTTGTGTTTGTGGGCTTGTAAGATATGGGGCAGTCGGGTATTCTAGAGTTCCGGGGAGATGGATGTGTGGAGTTGGGCTAAGTGAGATCGCAGAAATTTGGGCCTGGCCTTTTTGTTGAATAGTCGGGTAGGGAAAAGGGTCGGGCTGGACCCGGGTTAAAGTACTATGATCCAACTTCAAATGAGAAACATGCGGAGCTATAGAAGCATAAATATCATCCTCATTTATTACTGCCTTACCTCCGTCAGGTGCTAATGTTGGTTTGACCTTTTCATACGCATGTGAGATGACTGGTGTGGCTGCTTCTGTCTTCTCCTTATGCGGTTACTTACCCGAAAATCCATGATTCTTTTAATGAGTCGGTCTGAGTGAGAATTCAATAATTTCATCCCAATTCCCTTATTCGAAGGATGCTCGAATAATAAGAGCAATTAACAGAAGTACAATTAGACTTAAGCTCCATGGATTCTAGATTAGTCAAGAGTGATACATCAATGACATAAATGGACACTTAAGATGACCCTTAAGTGAGAGTGCGTTTCGAATTACGATTTTGTAAGTAAAAAATATGATTTTAAACTAAATCACAGAAAATGAATTGTTTGAAAATTGCGATTTTAAAAAATTATGATTTAAAAATATAGAAAATTGTTTTTTTCAAATAGCAGACAATTTGGTACTTTTTTGAAAACGCGAAATTTTAAAGGTTAACCTGCGATTTTAAAAATTAAAGTGCGATTTTACCAAACGTTTAACTGCGTTTTTAAAAATAATTTTTTTAAATCGTAATTTTTGAATCACAAACCCAAACGAATTCTAAACCTCCTATTTTAATAGAAAAGTCTTTCTCATATACTCCGCCAAAATAAAAAAAAATTCAATTATAAAGGATCCGGGTCTATATCTGTAAAGCATTTGTGACTGTCAAGCACTAAACTCTAAACAGTCACTAGTTTGCCATTTCGTGGTCTATGGTGACCGCGCTTTGCTCGAGAACAGATTTAATCACACGGTCCAATGTTCCTAGTTGTTTTTGCTTTTGATTTTGAGGCAGCATAAATATAGCTTAAACTCATATTAATGGTCCATTTGTTTCGGCGTAAAATAATTTTTAGAAAATAATTTTGACATTTTTTGGTGTTTAGTAGGGACGAAAATAATGGTCATCCGAAAAATGATTTCTGTTTAACAAAAAATGTTTAGTAAATTTCGGAAAATGATTTACGCTTTTTAAAAGCATATATCGTTTTTCGAAGACATCAGACGTGATCGATCTCTTTTAAACAACGCAATCGACCTTCACGTTCAAGCAGACGACCACCATCAAAATCTTGCCGGTATCGGAATCCGACAACATCCGGTTAATGTCGCCGGAATCCGGTGACCAATCTGGTCGGATTCCGGCCAGATCCGGCCTCTTTGGCCAGCCTGCCGGAATCCGGCCTCTCTGGCCAGATCCGGCCAGATGGACGAAATCCGCCCGTTTGTGCCGGATTTCGGCGAAACTGCCGGAATCCGGCCATCCCAGATTCCGACGAATCTGTCTGGATTCCGGCCTTTATCTCGAATTCTGACTATATTAGCTGGAATCAGGTAAAAATTGTTAGAATCTTGTCGGCCAGTGACGGAATCTCGTCATCGATGATTTTTATATTATTTTATATTAATATTTATATGTTTTGAATCAAAATTAATTTTTATAGGTTAATATGATTGAATGAAAACATAAAAAATATTTGTGATTTTCTATACGCGCCAAACACTGAAAAATGCTTTCGACGAAAAATATTTTTCAAAAAAATGACTTCCTTAAAACCGTTTTACTACGAAACCATTTTACATCGAAATAAACGGAGCAGAACTATCGGATGAAAAATTCGCATTAGCCGGACAACTTTTGACAAATCAGATAGAACCTTGGTGTCTCAATAATTGGAAAAGAGTAAATAGTTTCTATTAAATCTAGACGGTAAATAATTTGAGAATATTTTAATCTTAATAATTTGAGTGCACTTCAAATATGTATTTTTTGTTTCATCGTAATCCTTCTCTAAATGTGACATATTTAAAATTAAAAAAGAAAAAAAAAGAAAAAAAAGAGAGCTTCTTTTGTTACTTTTGGCTTGAAAAGGGCTATTTGATAAATTGATAATGTTAGGGCATATGATGTGACGTTTTTGAAATGATATGCTCAACATTAATAATATATATTTATATGTTGGATAAATTATTGTATATGATGTACGTGGTCAATAGCGTAAGTGTCGCTCTTTACCGTTAAAAAAAACCTGGTGTACGAATTGAGATATTCCATCAATGAAATAATATATTTACATCCTCTATACATTTTTTTTTTTAAATCTCTATATAATCAAGTTTCAAATCTACTATTAAATTTGTAAGACTCACATTAAGTTTCATAAATTTAAATGTGAATTTAAAAATGAGATGTAAAAAAGATGTATATGAGATGTAAAAATATCATTTCTTATTTAGTAATCGGGTATACCTGGAGGCTGGAGGAATGATTTAAAAAACTTAAGAGAAGTGATTTTTTTTACATTTCTTGTACATCTCTTTTCTAAATTAGCCATTGGATCCATAGGACTTACAAGATCTGACATGTGGGTCTTACAGATCCAATGGTTGATTTAAGAAAGAGATGTACAAAAAATGTACATATAACATGTCTCAAAATTTAAACCCTAGTGGTATAAAAAAAATGTTAAAATCCAAAGTCCTCTACAATATATATATATATATATATATATATTAAATTGATAAATGATAGATATTACACTTTTATCTCGCTTTGTTAATATGACACTGCCAGTCAATTTTTGTAAAAAAAAAAAATAATTTAAAGGGATAACTTCACAAAAGGGTATCGAACTATAGAATGTTTTGACGGAATGACACTAAACTTAAAAAACTGTCGAACCCGGGTATTCAATTATCCTAAACCCTCACTTTAGGGTATTCCATTTGGTTCAGGCGTTAAAACCAGACGGAATTGCAATCACGTGACATGCACGTTACTTTTTCGCCCGTTTCTACCTGTTTTGCCCATATGAGCAATAGAATGTATTTAGAACTTATGATTGAGGGTAAAACGGGTAGAAACAGCCGAAAAAGTCACTGTATGTCACGTGATTGCAATTCCGTCTGGTTTTAATGTCTGAACCAAACGAAATACCCTAAAGTGAGGGTTTAGGATAATTGAATACCCGAGTTCGACAGTTTTTGAAGTTTAGTGTCCTTCTGTGTCCGTCAAAACGGTTTATAGTTCAATACCCTTTTGTGAAGTTATCCATAATTTAAAAAGTAATTGACACATCGACAAAGTAATATAAAAGTGTGCTATATAGGATTTCTCTTTAAACTTGTTTTGGATATTTATTAGAGCTTGTCGTGTGCAGCTCATGATGTAGTGTTTCGTTTTAACTACTTATGTCATGTTTATTTCCTATTGACCCAAAGGTAGTATTATAGCTCACAACGTGTAAATTCCCTAGTATTCGATCCCTAGGCAGAGATAGATACTATTTTCCCTAACCCCATTATCTATATTACTTATTTCATATTGGCTCACTCATGTTTCTTATTTTAACGTTTCAATGTTAAATGATAATCCCTAAAGTTTAGGTTTATATATAATTAGTTGTTGCCTAATAGATTGTTGGAACATAAATAGTTTGGGAGATACTTCAAGAAAAACCAAAAACAAAGCACCAAAAAAAAAAAAAAAAAAAAGAGAAAGAAAAGAAAACGGGAGAAAGGTTAATACTTTTGAGTGTTCGATTTTTTGAAATCTGAATTAAACTATAATTAAGTGTACGACTTTCAAGGCAAATAAAGTTGAAAAAGATGTTTGGATAGTTTGACTTTCTGAGATAAAATTAAAAAAAATGAGATAAAATCTGATTTGTTTTTGAAAAATCCAAACACTGTAGCAAATAGAATCAAGATTCTTTCTTGTTCTCAAATATAGCACGGGGATTAATATTAATAATGGGCACCACAATGACTGGGAGAGAGGGATCGGAAGGGGGGGGGGGGGGAATGTTTTCACTAAAATTAGTAGAGACTGTCCATCTAGTTATGGTAGGGAAAATGATTGCTGGGGGACGTTTTACCGTCCCCCAGCAGGCCTTTTGTATTAAAAAAAAGGTATTTTAATGAAAAATGTCTTTTGATGTGACATCAAATGACATTTTGCATTTAAACACCATTATTTTAGTTAAAAGGGACTGCTGGGGACGGTAAGACGTCCCATGTATCAGCTCTCGTTATGGTGTATGCAGACTAGTTAACACAACGGTGAACTTAATTTATGGAATGACCAAATTAGGATCCGCTTCAGATGACCAATAAATGTTCTTTACGTAGTCTCTTTGCTTGTTGCACATACTGAATCGCGTGAGGGGGAGGGGATCTGTGGATTACATTATTTCTTTGAAACGAGTGACGGTGTGTTTCAAATTGAGATTTTAAATGAAATTATAAAATAAAAATCGTTTGAAAATTGCATTTTTAAAAATTGCAATTTGAAATTACAAACCCAAATGGACTCAAAGACCCCTAGAATTGATATTCAACAAATTAGGTGGGAATATAACGATTCTTATCCAATTTTTCATATCTGCCCAAAATTAGGGGTGTAATTTCGGACCGGTTATAACCGGTCGGGAAACCGGCTCCGGATAATCGGAAAACCGGGAAGCCGGTTTGGTACCCGGTTATTTATAACCGAGTAACTGGAGCCGGTTCCGGTTATAGCATTTTTAAAAACCCGGTTATAACCAGAAAATCGGGTATATATATATAAAACATATTAAAAATATATATATCAAAATTTAAAAGACAAAAAATATACCAGCTACACAGTTTTAAACAAAAAAGTTGGGCATTTTAATATACCCAATTTTCCTTCTTTCCTGATGCATAAAATGTTCAATCATGCGAAACGAAATTACATAGACCTTTTTTGATATCCAGTTCGTGGTTTTTCTGATCGCTATTGTCTTTTTTTGATTAGCCGCAAGGAGATTACATAGATAATTGGCATATTTCTATGGTTTGATAATTGGCATCATGCTGGATGCTTGTTTGATACTTATGGTTCCAGAGTGATGTATGATGCGGGTCCTTCTATTGGTCCAATGCTTTCCTCTGTTATTAGAGATGGTTATTAGAGATGGTGATTGGTTCTGGACTAGTGCCAGGCTTTGGTGGACATTCAGTACCGTCTTCTTGAAGTGATCTTGGGGGAAGTTGATAAAGGCGGTTTGAGATTCTAAAAATGGAGAGTTTTCTAGCTTGGAGACTTGGGAGAAGCTTAGAGTAGCTCATCCGATTACTGATTGGCATAATGTCGTTTGGTTCCCTGTTAGCATCCCTTAGCATTCTTTTGTGCTTTGGCTTGCTTTTCATGGTGCTTTGATCACAAAGGAAAAATGTGTAGCTGGGGTTTTAATGGAAATGTTTCTTGCTTGTTCTGTCATGCTTGTGTAGAAAGTAGAGATCATCTTTTCTTCTCTTGTGGTTTCAGTAGGCGTATCTGGTATACTATCATGAGGGACTGTTCGATACCTTGCCCTCCTGTTGAGTGGGATGATATTGCAGACTGGTGTGGTTCGGCAATGAAGGGGAATAGTTTCTATGCTAGTCTCAGGAAACTATATTTTGGGGCTGCTGTTTACAGTGGCAGACCCAGACATTACAACTTGGAGGGGCCAAATTGAAAATAAAAAAATTAGGGGGGGAAAACTATAAAAAATAAAAATTTAGGGGTAAAATTTGAATTTTTTTTAGAATTTTTTTTTTTTTTTTTTGAGAAAAATCTTGGGGCTTGGGGGGCCAGGGCCCCCTGACCCCGTAATGGGTCCGCCCTTGGCTGTTTACCACCTATGGAGACAGAGGAATCTTATTCTTCACGGCGAGACTCCTTTGACCGAAGAGAGGATTATCTCCAAGATTAGATGGGAGGTGAAGACTAGAATGGTTTATAAATTCCCTCTGAAATTCTCTTGTAATCGTAGATGATGGCCTGTTTGATGGTGTTTTCTGCAGATTTCTTTTCTGCTTGTTGATGTTTGCTGTTATGCAGTTCTGGTTTTTCTGTGGGAGGGGGTTGTAGTGTATTTGGATACTGTTTGTTGCCTGTAGAAGTGGTTTAGCAAGTTCTTTTTCTGTTTAAGTAGTTTTCCTTGCTTGGGGATTGTTCTATGCAGGATTTGTATCCAGATTTAACTGGAGTGTAAGATGTTGAGTTTGAGCTTATGAAAGGGTTTTATTCATTTAAAAAAAAAAAAAAAAAAAATGGCTATCGCCTTGACTACTTCAAGCGCAAGCGCAAGGAGGCTCGCGAAGTCCACAAGCGCTCTGAATATGCCCAGAAGGTCCTTTCCTTTCGTTCCTTTTTTGGATAATGATAATCTCTGAATCTCCACAATTTCTTTTCTTGTTCATTTTTTTTTGGGAAAATTGAGAGCTAAATTTTTCATTTGGGGTTCAATTTTTAATGGACACAGGCTCTGGGTATTAAAGGCAAGATGTTCGCGAAGAAGCGCTATGCAGAAAAGGCCCAGATGTTTTTTTTCTTTCTTCTTAATTTTTTTTTTTGGATGAATAAAAGCTTTATAAGGCCCAAACACAGCAAGTCTACAAACACTCCAGAAAACTGGATACAAGCTACTAAAAAAATAGTAGCAACAAAACAGAACAGCCTTAGCCAACCACAAGCCGGCCAACAAAGGCTGAACCAACAACAAGAACACCACAGTAAACAAAACAGCACCCAAAACAAAGAAAACTCAGCTGAGAAACTAACTGAATACAGCATCAATCAACCAAACGATCAGCAGCATCAAACAGCAATCTGCTATCAACCAACCACAGAACTACAGAAACTAACTGCTAAACATCTTCTGCAAATCCACCTCAACATGGAAAACAGAACCCCATCAGTGGAGAAGCAGAGAACACAAGCAGACCAAAAACGCCTCTGCCAGGAACCACAACCACCAAACCTCAAAACAGGAGGAACCAACCACAGATACAAGCAGCAAAACAGCAACCTACAATTTCATGACCCTGCAGCATACACTTACTGCAACCTCCAGCCTCTTATCAACCAAAAAGACTACAAAACATAATCACATTACAATAGATGGGAGAGGCCCCAAATCCAATGAAGGGCAAGAGATAACTCACCATCCACTGGTTTTACCGAACCTTTAGCCAAGATCCTAGAACGAACTTCCCACCTAATCTGGCCAAAAATGGCTTCTTCAGTCTTAGGAACAATGCCATGAACCAGGGCATTACGTTGTTTCCATAGATGATAGATGCAAGCTCCAAGACAAAGCTTTGCAAGGCTAACTCTTAAGCTTTTACCCTTAAGCCTAACAACACTCCAATCCACAACTGAATCCCAATCTGAAGGAGGATCAGAATAGCCACAAGCCTTCATAAGAGCAAACCAGATTCTACGACTAAATCCATAGAGGAAGAAAAGGTGGTCTCTACTCTCAATACACCCATGGCACAAGAGACAATTAGAAGGACCCATAAAACCCCAACTACACATCCATTGCTTAGTTACAAGTGCATCCCGGAAAACCAACCAAAGAATGAAGGAATGCCTAGGAATAGACATGGAGAACCAGACTATCTTCCACCAAACCACAACAGGACACTTCTCTCTCAATAACTCCCAGGTAGCAGAGCATGAGTAAACTCCATTACTGGACTTCCAAACCGGCAAATCTGAGTCCCCAATGGGCACTTCAGCAAGTTTACTTTGTATAGCAACCAAAGTATCTGAACGAGCAGAAGGCCAAAACCAAGAACCATTTCGAATAATGGTAGACAATTTAGTCCCCACAGGAAAACCAGCATTGTACATCACACGATGACCAAACTTATCAAGCAAATATCCCAAAGGATGCCACTGATCACACCACAAGAAAATCCTACTACCATTGCCAACCTTAAACCGAATAAATGGTTTTGCAATATCCCGGAGCTTTAACAACCTCTTCCAACTCCAAGAGCAAGCTTGTGGAACAGGAATCTGCCAAAAACTTCTTCCTCTTAACCAAACAGCCTCCACCCAAGCAACCCATAAAGAACCAGATTTTGCAAACAGAGACCAGATATGGTTCAACATGGAAGCATGATTCCAAACTTCTAACCTTTTTAGCCCCAGACCACCCTCCCTCTTAGGAACACAAATATGATGCCAAGCAACTTTGGCATGAGCTTTAGAGTCCTTTCCCATCCACAAGAACCTATTGAATTTTTGCTCCAGCATATGAATGATTTTCTTCGGAAGGATGAACACCTTAGCCCAAAACACCTGCAGACTAAACAGAACAGAAGACAGCAATTGTAACCTCCCAGCAAAGGATAAGTTTCTGGCTAACCAAGAATCAATCCTAGCAGTGACCTTGGACACCAAAACTTCACAATCACCTGCTGTTAGCCTTCCAGAAATAAGAGGAACTCCCAAGTACCTAACCGGAAGGACTCCTTCCTGCATGCCCAGGGAATCCAACAACTCCCTCTTAGCCTGAACAGAAACCCCAGCACAAAATAAAGAACTTTTAGAAGGATTAGCTCTTAGCCCAGATAAAGTCTCAAACTCAACAAGAACCCCTTTAATAGCACTCACAGACTCAAGAGAGGCAGCCGAGAAAATCAAAAGGTCATCGGCAAAACAGAGGTGAGTGAGCTGAATAGGCCTACACTTAGGATGGAAACAGAACAGAGAATTACTACAAGCCATATCCTCAAGTAAAAGAGAAAAACCCTCCATAGCCAAAACAAATAGATAAGGAGAAATTGGATCTCCTTGACGCAGCCCTTTTTTCCCTTGGAAGAAGCCCACCAAAGAACCATTGAGAGCTATAGAAAAACTAGGAGTAGTGATACACTCCCGAACCCAGCCAATATAGGAAGAAGGAGCACCACAGCAAGCAAGACAATGAAGAATGTAGTCCCAATTTAAAGAATCATAAGCCTTCATTAAATCTACTTTGAGTGTGCACCGAGGTTTGCCATTCTCCTTATGATAGTAACACACCAATTCTTGAGCAAGTAAAATATTCTCAGCAATACTTCTCTTTGGGATGAAAGCACCTTGATTAGAACTAATAACATCTTCAAGTCCCGGAATCAGCCGATTAGCAAGAATTTTGGTGATACATTTATACACCAAATTACAACAGGAGATAGGCCTAAAATCACCCATGGAAATAGGGTTAGGCTTCTTTGGAACAAGAGTCAGAATAGTAGCATTAACTTCCGCAAGAGTTTTCCAGCAGAGAAAAAATTCAGCACAGCCTCACAAACAGAATCACCAACAACCGGCCAAGCATTGTGGAAAAAAGCAGCAGAGAACCCATCCGGACCGGGAGCCTTGCTCTTATTCATAGAGAAAATAACCTTCTGTATTTCCTCACGAGTCACCCCTGCTTGCATACCAGCTATACAAGAAGAAGAAAACTTCTTTCTTCTTAATTTCTTCTTTCGTTTCTGATTTTGCTAGTTTATACGTAAACAGTCTTGTTGTTCTATGTACAAGTAGCAGATTTTTTTCCTTCTTAATTCCTTCTTTCGTTTTTATTTTTTTATTTTTTATTACCCGGTCTGGATAACTGGTTTCACCCGGGGTGCTGGTTCTGGAGCTGGTTATTGAAATTCAATAATTGGGGATCTCGGAGCCGGTTCCCGGTTATTCGCCAATAACCGGGACCGACTCTGGTTTACACCCCTACCCAAAATGGCTAGAATGAAGCGACCAAGGCGATTCACTAACAATAACCGTGGAGAAGTGGCAATTAAGAAACGGGTACGTGTTCAACAATTTCTATCTTTAAATTGCACATGGGGCATAGAAGGTCTTATTCTTGAAGCTGGACTATATATTTCCCTTAACTTGCTATGACTGGGAGGAAATTCCATGAAATCTTCCAGATAGGAAGCTTAAATCCTTCATGAATCTTTGCTTTCCATAGCTTATTTCATGCTTTCTGGTAGAATATTTCCGTAATACTCTCAGTATTATGGAAATATTCTCCTCATATTTTGATATTATTGTATGTTACCGTATTGTCATTAATGTGACAGACTATTTCCATAATATTTTCCACATGCATAATATGGTAATAAAAAAGCTTAGAGTATTCACTATTGTAAATATGCTCCAAATATTTGTAATTATTATTATTATTATTTTTTATTATTTTTTCTAGCCTCATTCAACTATAAATAGGCCATTCTATTGTACAGAAAAATACACATCAGAATTACAAGTTTATGTCTAACAACTTTTTATGTCGTGATCAATTTCTTCACTTTCAAATCTAGAGGGCCATTAGGGGAAATGCTATCTTGAATGAGGAGATTATAAGCCAATTTTACTGTAAATTTCCCTTCGCTGTCTGGAACCCGGCCAGAATATCTTATCATCAGATGAGTTTTGCAAAAGCCGAATGTTTAGAGTCTCCTCCGCAGAGATTTGGTCAAACAGATCAGTAATTTTTCTTTCATCCCATGTACTAAGATTAGGAAAGAGCAAGCCTCCTACTCTTGAAATGAAAAGTTGAGGATCAATCCCTTCTTTTGGGGAGGGCTGCAGATTTCCCAGTTTTGGGATCAAGAGGTCCTCCCAAATTCTGATGTTCCTGCCACTGCAAATCTTGAAGCACGAGCCTTTCTTTAAGAGGGATATAGAGTTCAGTTGATATCAAACATCTTCCTCAGATCGAGTCCATATGCAGATTTTGTGGTGAAAAAGAATCCAAAGACTTCGGTGTGAAATTGCTCTTCTTGTCCTTCTTGAAACCTCACCATAAACCTTTTAGCATGACATCCAGGGAAACACAAAAGGTTTTGGGGAGAAGGAAAATAGACATACTTTAGGACAGAATACTGGCAGCCACAGATCTAATAAGAGTATTCCTACCTTCATAAGACAACACCTTTGCCTTCCAACCAGAAATCTTCCTTTGAATGTTTTCACTGATATCTTCAAAACATTTCCTTTTTGATCGTTGAAGATAAACAGAAAGGCCCAAATGTTTCATGTTACTAGGGGCGCTCTTCAAATTTAGAATCGAACGAAGAAATTGAAATGCATGCACACTTGACCTCTGAAATTTTTGCTGAAGTTCTTCATAGGATATTCCTTTATTAATCTTCTGACTAGATAGCTCTCACAAGTATTAAGTGTTTATTGTATATCATTTCCGTTGGGGTGCAACAGTGTCACTCTGAACGGCTCTTAGAACATATCTTGCGGGTGCAATTTCGAATATTATAAAAAGATTTGGCTTCCCTCTCTAAACACCAATTAATTTTCAGATGAGATGGTCAAATGCTCGATCTGACACTTTATATCTCGTTGGGTTGCCCTGCTAAATTTGTATACCCAAAATTTTTCATAAACGTGGCTGTGAAATCCCACTCCTTCCTCTATCATAGGTCTTCTCCATGTTCAATTTGAGTGTCGTCAGACCCCCTTTTCCCCTTTTGTGTTTCATCAAACCCCCTCTCTTACGCCTTCTCCACCACTTTGTTTCATTTTATTAGTTGTTCATTCCATTGGAGGTTGGGATTTGGAGTTTGTAGACTCTAGTTATATTGGACCCTGATTTGTTAATGAGGTAATAATGTATTTTGGGGAGGATTCAAATAGTAATAAATGTTAGAAAAAAGTAAAAATAAATAAATAAAAGAAAGCAGAAAAACGAAATGTTCCTAAGGTGCGTTATAATTAATATCGCTTTCCTTAAGAAATTATTTGCTTCCACCAGAAAGGTATGCAAAGGGTACAACAAATATTTTTTCAGAATACAATGGAGCTCAGAATCTTTTGTTTGTTTAATTGCATTTTGCATAAACGAAAAATAAACCAGAATACTCTCAGATTTTCTATTATAGCAAGAGATAGAAACTCGAAATTTAAAAACATAAAGTATCAGGGAAAAGAAATGAAGATGAAAGAAAAATTGTTATCTTTTATTTATAATTGGACAACAGTTACTTCTGTATTGTGTTGAATAACTGCTAATCCAACCATCCATAACAGCTTAAGTAACAGTCATAAACTGCTATTTTATCAGACACTTAATTCTGACCATAAGATTAAATAATTATCAATGATTATTTAATAATAATCATTAGATCGTTATTATTTAATCTCAATAGTTAGATCAAATGTGATTTGACCTTATAGTTTACTTAGTGATGGTCCAATAAATCAAATCACTAGATCTACCTAAGAAGCATCCTATGGTCTAGATCAAACTTGAATGATCATGACCATCCAAAATTGAATGGTCATGATCAGATCGCTCCGAGCTAAGTGCCAAGTGCGCCATCAAGGCGCCCTACAGGTCATTGCCACACGTACGCGTCCAGTGTTTATCACCGTACTAGAGTATACACATAAGTGCATACACCCAAGTTACTTTAAGAGTAATGCTACACACACTCCCACTTTTTCATACCAATTTATTCATACCCTTAGGTGGCTTTTAAAATCACCATTGGCTTTGATATGGATCTTTATTGGATTTTAATCCAATGATGATTTTAAAAGCCACCTAAGGGTGTGGGGAAGTGGGAGTGTGTGTAACGTTACTCTTACTTTAAATGCTTAAAGTATGTTGTGCCTTATAAATGCTAACTACACTTTTTTTTTTCCTCATGTGAGACTATCTTCATTTAATGCTCTTTAATACATTCTTTTTAAAAATTCCCAAAACACAAAATAAATATATATACATGTTCATTTTGAAAATGCTTTAACAATAAACTGTTTGACATTCGTAAGTATATCTCTAAATGGAAATGTATAATGTTGTTATCTTGAGATTCTCTAAGGTTTATAGAGCTTTGTCCTTTTCTTTCTTTTTTTTTCTTTTTTTTTTCTTTTTTCTTTTTTAAATTACACTTTACCTCCAGAAGTTGACACAAATTTGCAATTCTAGTATCAATGTTTCAATTGTGTCAATTGCAGCCCACAAAATTCAAGAAATTTGCAATCCACCCCCTTCTGTCCAATTGCTCCGTCTGATGAAACGGAAATGCAGTCACGGGTGCGGCACGTGACTTCTAGCCAAAGAACCAGGCGAAAATACCCTCAAAACAAAGAGCCGTTTATTTCTAAAACAAAAACCCGTTTGTTTCATGTATATTGGTTCAAATATTGGGGAAAGAATCAGAGAAGTGAGAAGAGAAAGGAAGAGGAGAAGGTTTCGGGAAAAAGCTAGGGTTTCGCGGGTAGCAAGCTGAAGGAGACGATGAATACCTCAACGCAGGACTCGACCCCCGACCCGAGACCCGTCTCCACTGGGTAGTCGACTGGGCACTCGAAGTTGAGGATGGAAGCAAGCTCAGAGTCCACGCAAAGTGTTGCTACATTTTCACAACAACGAGTATGCTACTGCGAGCGGCCAATGAATGTGAAAACGACGCACACGACAAAAAATTTCAGAAGAAGGTTTATAGGGTCTGAAAATTATAAGGCAAATACTACTTATTCCATTCAATTTTAGGGTTTCATTTTGCATTTGGGGGGATCAAAAAAGTTTAGGGTTTCATCTCTTTTTTTTTTTTTTTGTAATTTTATAGTCGGCTTTTAGAATTCGGCTTTTATGCATATAAGACATTGGATGTTGGTGCTAAAAACTGATGTTTACCCAATTATAGGTTGCTCTGCGACTACTATGAGAGGTGTGCAAGCTAGAACTATGACTTACCCGAGAACCCAATTGTAGGTTGCTCTGTGATCACTGGACTCATTTCACTATTGCAATTTTATGTGCAAGCTAGAACATAAATAATCTTGAAAAAGGTATAGATTTATTCCAAAAAAAATATGTTATCTCGAATGCATAGTAAGAGTCAGCTTGTTATAAAATCTCCGAGCTGAAAAGCATAGTACCTTGACCAAACAGATTTATCTTTTGAAATTATTTTAATAATATTTTAGCATACACCATCCCCTTTAAGGATTTGTAATTGATCTAACATTCTTGGTGGATGAATAATTTGATAAATTATCACTTATTATAAAATATTAAGTTAATAAAAAATGATAAATTTTAATAATTTAATTAATATTTTAATATTCGTTCTTACGAAAAAATCAAATAAGTCGTACTAGGGTAGCTTGGTCATGGTGTATCAAATTCAGTTCTAGGATGCCTTTGCGGTGTTGTACGCCTTTGACATCTGGAGGTTTATTTAGTTTTTGATATCAAATTGTTAAATTTCATGTGTAACACATTCCAGTCTTTCCTAGTTTGATTTTTAAGCAACACAAGTTTGGCTTAAAATTTCTATTGATGAAAAATGTTTGATAGAAAATTGGCATGAGCTAGAGAATGTTTGACGTGCCTTCAAGTAGAATTTTTGGCTCCATTTGTTTTGACCCAAAATGTTTTTCAGTAGAAAGTATTTTCAGCGAAATCATTTCGTTAAAAATATTATTCGGAGTTTGGGTCGTATGTAAAATCAGTGACTGTTGACAATGGTTGGTGAACTCTGACAACGGCCAAAAGCAGCTAGCGACTTTCTACGAACACCGGTGGTAGATTCCGGCGAACTTCAATAGCAACTGACGGTGAATTTCGACAACCTCCAGCAGCAGTAGAGAATGAATTGCAAAAGAGTGCATCCAAGAAGGAGAAGTTCAAACTCAGAAAATGGTTTACGATTTTAAAATAGGAAAATCATTTTATAGAAACTAAAGAAATTTTTTCTGGTAAACCGAAAATGCTTTTGATTTGAGCATGATTTTTTGGTTGAACAAAGCACTGAAAAGTAGGAAAATAGTTTCCACAAAATATTTTACGTTGAAACAAACGGAACCTGAATGCCTTTCGGTAATTGGAAAAGTATGAAGTGCTTCATAATTTTACCTATGTTAGGTACACTTCCTATATGGACTAATAATGTTTATGGTTGCACACATATTGGCCCATAACAAAGTAGCGTCTGATTCCCCTAGAATCTTTGCAAGTCCAACAGAGGACATTATCATGTTTCAATTCTCTTCTAAAGTACTACTAGTTAATTCCGTATATGCACTGCTATCTGGTTTACTAGAAGAAGTAGCTTTGCTAGAATAGCCTCTCCATGAAACAAATGCCGGCTGTTTTGGAGTTGGAATTGTTGCAACTTCACTGTCAAGCATGGTAATAACATTTGACATGGTGGGTCGGTCTTTTGGGTCTTCTTGTACGCATAAGAGCCCAACATTCACGCACTTCACAAACTGATCTACATTGCAAACTTCATGTAGAGCCGAGTCCATTAAATCCAACACCTTCATTTCACCCCACAATCTCCATGCCTATGACATTTTAAAATCAGAGTTTTATATGCAGTAAAAAATAACCAAGGAAATTAATGATCCCAAAAAATTAAACACACTTACATAGCCTATAAGGCTCATGGCTAGTTCTGACTGATAGAATCCTGTATTCTTTTTTCCACTTATAATCTCAAGTAGAACTACACCAAAGCTAAAAACATCGGATTTAACTGAGAAAAGTCCGTCTAATGCATACTCTGGAGACATATAGCCACTGCATGCCAACGTATTTCATCAGTGGATAAGGTAGGCACTTGTATATTCTTTGTGTAAACAAAGTTGGGGGATTTAAAATTGTGCTTACTAAGTTCCAACTACTTTGGTTGTGTTTGCCCCGGTTTCTTTGCCTCCAACAATCCTTGCCAAACCAAAGTCAGATATTTTGGGGTTCATCTCCTCATCTAAAAGAATGTTGCTGGTTTTCAGATCTCTATGGATGATTCTCAATCTGGAGTCCTGGTGAAGATAAAGAAGCCCACGAGCTATTCCCAAAATGATGTTGAAACGCATCTCCCAATCCAAACACATGCTTAGCTTTTGATCTTGCAAGTTTTACATTTTCCATTTAAAGAACAGTGTCAAGAATAGTAACAAATCAGCTTTTACTTAAACAATATATATAGTCTATCAAGCACAACAAGAGATTCGGAGTTCAGTTTAGAGACCAACCAAATATAAATAAGTCTAAGCTTTTATTGGGCATGTACTCATAGAGTAAAATCTTTTCATCTCTTTTTATGCAATATCCACGAAGTCTAACAAGATTTCTATGTTGAAGTTTTGCAATCAACACCACCTCATTTTTAAATTCTTGTAAGCCTTGTCCTGAGACACTTGAGAGCCTTTTTACAGCAATTTCTTGACCTGCTAGAAATAAGCCCTGAGAAACCATACTCAAAACGTTACTAATAACCAGAAACTAGTTTACATGAACACTAAAACTAGTTAATGCTGTTGAAATTACCTTGTAAACAGGCCCATAGCCCCCCTCTCCGAGCTTGTTTGCATCTGAGAAGCTATCTGTAGCTGCTAGAATGCCTTCCAAATCAAAAAATGGTACATCTATACCTTTCTCATCTTCTTCTCTAAACTCACCCGAGCCCATTAAGTCTTTCAGATGTCTTTCACTATCTAATGTGCGAAGTACTCGATTTCTTTCATCACTTCTTCTGTTGTCTGAGTTTAACAGACAACCATATATATCAATTATACTTGCATGATAATTAATTACATGAAAGAGCTAAGAAATGGCTTCATTTTGATTTAAATGGAAATACATATTGTGCACAATAGAGTAATTTTGTTAAAATCACAAAATATTCCAAAAGCTTAAGTCGATAGAAAATGATGAATTTAATCATTTAATTTATAATCTAACATTTTTAAAAAAGCAGTTACCTTGTCTCTTGGCTATCTTTCTTCTCCACAAATATATACATACAATTGCACTTGTGAGAACAAACACTACTATTAGAGAAATCAAAACAATTAGAGTCAACGTCGACATCTTTCCTTTTGAATGCTCTTCTGAACTCTGAGGATGGTCACCTGCTACAAGCTCTGATCGATTGAAAAATCAAAATGATAAGTTAAATTTCACAGATATACCACTCAGATTCATTATCACAATTATAATGTCTATTAATGTTAGTACAAGGTAAGCGTGCATGATCCCAAAAACCTAAACCTGGCAATAAGCAAAAAAGGATTTGAAAGTTCTATAAAAAAGCTTGAAATTTCTAATGTACAATATATTACGAGTACTGATTATACAGAAAGGAAAATAAAACTTTTAGAAAGCTGCACAAATCTTGAGTTGAACATGCAGGAAAATTTTTTTCTTAACATTGATGAAATGCAATAGAGAAAGAGGTCCAAGGTTTGATTATCACAACTGATTTTCGAGAACCATACTATGTACCGACAAGCCTCTAAGGCCCGACTACTAGGAAGCTCAAAGAGGCCTAAAATATGTACATACCAACGAGGCCAAGACTATGCTAGGACCAAGCTCAACAAACAAGTTCACATCATGTCCAAGATTGACAACAGGAGGATGTACGTTCGTCTCAATGGGACTCACCACAGTCGATCCCCTCTCCTACCAAGTCAGATAACAACCTTCCACGCCAAAAATCACCCCAAAAATGGCCATATATATATTCCCTAAACAAAAACGCCAGCTAGAGGCCTTTAAAGCCCAAAGAGAGAGAGGGCAGGAACATCAGCCTATATATAGAAGGCAAAACCCCTCTATCAACTAGGCAATGATTCTAAGAAAACTTAGTCTCAAGCACTCACACCCATTCACCGACCATTGCATGCACACCACCACACTACCAAATGCAATTTCTCACACCCTATGCACTACCACATCCACATACATAGTCTTACAACCTTTAATCTTGATTTACTAGCTTTTCTCTCTATCAAAAAAGGATTTTTCTAATTTAGGCATCGGAGTGCATCTGGTCCTACGGGACTGATGGGCTTTTTGACAACCTCTCCCTTATTTTGTAGAGGAACTCATTCCCAGAATGCGGATTGAGGTCACTCAAGGTGCTTGCACCAACAAATTTAAAAAAAGAAAAACAAAATATCAATAGGACAGGATCCTCCTCGTGGTTTAATTCTTTCTTCGCTATTAATAGAGCAATCTTAATGTGCCATAGACACATGAAATAGTGTCCTAACCTTTAGTGCTACAGTTTAATTTTAAGCCATCCCATCGGAAGTTTCTATTGCAAAGGCACCTCTTCTTTCCATCACTTGCACTATTGCAAGTTGAGTTTGGCCAGTCCTTGCAGTCTCTGGATGAATTACAGCTTGGCTCCTTCGGGATCTCCCAACTAATTATTAGTTCATCAGCATTAAACCAGTTGATCAACTTGAATGGCGGATTGAGCTGATTTCCTCTTGAATTTTCTAGCTTCAGGATTGTCGTCATATTGTTTGAGTTGGATGACAAATGTTCGTGCACTTGAATTGATACTAGTGACACGATAGGACATGCCATTGAGTGGCCACTTGAAGCTAACCTGGCCTGTGGAACCGTTGCAATCAAAACTGTAGTAAATGAGGTCACCGCAATTTGGTCCAGTGCTCAGCGGATAAGGGATCAAGTTTGTACCACAAGGCTCACAATTCCTAACAGTTGATTCTGCAAAGGTATAAATTTTTTAATAGTAATTAAATACTCAAATTTGCAAGGTAACAAGCTGCTTGACATCTCAATTACCGCTGTGAATACCCTGGCATACCACGGATGAGGTTAATTTTTCAAATTGTCTAACAAAATTAAACAGAACTATGGATTTTGAGGGTAATGTAATGTCATAATCAAGAATAAAAAGAAAGATTAGTGCTATGATTTTAAAAATCCGTACCAGCAGAGGTAGTTTCTCACTTCCTTTTTGACATCAATGATGATTTTTTTGAATTTCCAAAAAATTGCCTTAATTTACTAAATTAGCCAGATCCGTATCTGTGGATGCAATTCAACTATTGAATTAATCCAAGCATATATATTCCAATGTGTACAAGGAGTACCTATAGCAGATTTTGCCACGCGGACAGAGAGATTAATACCACTGATTGTGTACTCCTCTTGAAGATTAATTAGATCCGAATTCCAAATCCAGCAGGTGTCGGTCCCAGTAGTAGTATCACTTCTTAGGTTGCTGTTTTGAGCTACCTCATATGAATAAGCCTGGCATTCGCTGTTGTCAAGGCACCACTTTCTGCATTCTGTTTCATTTTTTACTTTGAAATTAAAGTCTGGGCTGCCCACTTTCATCATTGTTAAGCTCAAAAACATGTCGCTCTTGTCAGATGATGACAAATTTCGGGTGCACATTTGCTTACCCAAAAAATCTCCAGAATCCCAATTTGCCTGGAAAGTAGGCTGGAACCCGGGCAAACATTTGCATACCAACCTATTGTTAATATTGCAGCTGCCGAATTTCCCACAAGCATTGTAAATGCTACATTTGTCTTCCGGTTCCCTCCATATCAAAGACCAATTTCGCTTGTCCACATCCCAGTTCAGATACTGTAATTCCCCGTTATAATTCATCACTAACCTTTTGTTACTTGAAACCCCCCCACAGTTGGTATACATGCCACGCTTCACGCAGTTGCTGACATTTGATAATAAATTGGCTATTGCAGCCGGGAAATTGAGCATTTCATCTGAGCTCAAGAAGTTGCCTGACATCCAACTTCTCAAATAATCGCCTGTCTTTTTTGAGATAACATAGCGGTGCTCTCCTTCTTGATCTTGCTTAAACGTTAAGTTCCCACTTCCCGGGTCACCATCACCAATCCATGAAGTCAACGTCAACTCTTTATCCATCTTCATACCTGGAAGAAATGTATCAGTTGGATTTTGGAAGCTCTCCCACAGAGTCTTCGCATACTGTTCATCCCTTAAGACCAGGTTTCCAGAATCCATGAGCTTCAAATTTCGATTAAAAGATCGAGAATACTCAACACCTGCTTTCCAATAAACTTTTCTAGTATTAATATCCCATACCTTAATCTTGCCATCTTGTGCAATTCCAAAAGAAACTCCTGTGGGACCGTTAAGTACTGGGCTGTCTCTGTTGGCAACCCATACAACTATTTGTTGATCCCATTCGTGATACCATATCCCGACATAGCTTTTGTAGCTAGCGCTTCCCGAACCGTTAAAGAATCCCAGTTCAAACCGTCCTCCACTGGAGACAAGCGTTTCTCCTTGCTTTAAAGTAATCCACTCGCCATGCTTTAAAGTATCTCTAGCATAGCAATCCACACGACAGGAACACAACAACAGTATGTACAAGCAAAAGATCATGAAAGACAGCAAGCAATTACTTGCAGATAATATGCAGTTGAGTTTTCTTCTTTGGCTTACCATTACGAATAAAGCATGCAGGTAACTAATTTAATTGATATTCTCTCTCATTTCAAGCATACAGAGGATTTCCTGGTACAAAAATGCCGCGATGTTCTTGCATGCTTTCTAACCAATAAGCCTCAACGGCGGAGATAGGGTGGCGGGGAAGGGCACCAGCTGCCTGTTGTGCTGAAGACTGAAGCGACAATTGAAGAAAATCACAACGCTCATCTAGTGTTGTGTTTTTACTTATTAATGTAATTCTGTATGGGAAAATGACTCTGCACAACAGTTGTGCAGGAATGAGGTCCCTTCTGTATGACTGTAAGTTTGAGAGGGGTTGTGAGGGTATCATTACTCTTTTCATTAACAATTTTCAGAGTCTTGCCTCAACTGAGTCAATTCCACGGCGGCGCAGTGTGGAAAGAGGATACATGATATACAGGGAGTGTGGAAAGAGGATAAATGATACAAAAGGGTGGGGCATTGCCTCAGTAGATAATTGGGTCTCCGTCCCTCCTTTTAACTTCACAAGATATTGTACATACTAGAGAGAAGGTCCTTGCATAAGATTATAGCAAATGTGACTGCGAAAATGAGGAAGGGAGGGTCTAGGATAGGAGAGAGAGTTTGAGTGAGGAAACTCGAGAAAAGATTGCCCAAAAAAGTCCTTGCATAAGATTATAGCAAATCTGACACGAAAATGAGGCAGATTGGTCTAGGATGGGAGAGAGAGTTTGAGTAAGAAAAATCGAGAAAAGATTGCCAAAAAAGTCATTGCATTGCATGAGATTATAGCAAATCTGACACGAAAATGAGGAAGATAGGGTCTGGGATAGGAGTGAGAGTTTAAGTGAGGAAAATCGAGAAAAGATTGTCAAAAAAGTGGATGGAGGTAGCTAGATTTATCAGATGATTAAAGGTGCATGGTAGTGGCATGCGGCATATTGAATAGACAACAAAGATATTTGATATGTTTATAACTCTCGTACAATTTTAATAATTTTTTTAAAAAAATCAACTATTAAATGTGTAGAACCCACATATAAGAAAATAAATCCAATGGTTTGTTTGAAAAAGGTTGTTGGAGTCGGAGGCGGAGCCAGGGAGGTCGATAGGAGGCCTCTCCCTCCAAAAATATTTCTTACCCATGGTAGAAAATCTTCTAGATGCCTTGTTTGCCCATTCTCAAACTGCAAATCAGGGACAATTGAAATCCAGTCACCAAACTTTAGGGGCAAACGATTTTCTGCCACAGTTTTTAGTATTTCAGGATTTTAGGTTTGAGTATTGTCGTTAGACTGTATGTGAAAATGGAGAAGAAGAAGATGAATAAAACGGTGCCCTTTAAACACACCATTTAAATAAATGTGTCGTTGGACTGTTTGTGGAGTGGGGTTCTTTCAAGCACCGTTTACCTTCTTTCATTTGAGGTGTTAGTGGGTTTAGGAAAAAACAAAACATCAGTGGGCCGGTGGGTTTGGTTGAGATTGAGAGACCAAATTTCAAAACTTTTCAAAAGTCCAACCCTTTAAACTCTAACAACTTAAAAAATTATTTTCTATTCAAAACGTATAAGCGTCAGTGGTCCAATTCTTTTTTTATTTTAAGTGTTTAATAATTCAAATCAATTGCTTTTTGAATTTCACATTTCTTAAAAAATTTCAAGTTTGTAATCAAACTTTTAATTTTGATTGAGATTTTAAATTTAGATTTCTCAATTAAATTAATTATGAATATATATAATTTTGCTTACATATTTTAATTGTATGAAATATATAATTGTAGTTACCTGAAATTATGAAAAAAAATGTTGGGGATAAAATTAACCCCGAGGACACGTGGATCCTAATCTTGAAACATCTCGAACATTTGTTATGACCAGTAGAAAAAGGTTGTTTAGGTACAATAACACCTCGGTCCTATCGAACCCAGTAACGGTAAGAAATATTGTAGCGCCCCAGATTTTAAGACATAAGGTTTAATGTCTTTAATTATATTTAAAACCTAATAATAAGGCAAAAGAATAAATATGAATATTTATGAAAATAAATATTCATTGATTAAAAAAAAAAAAAACGTTTATAGTTTCAATTCAATAAACAGACCTTAAATTTTGGAATAACGGAAACATGGTAAAACAAACTCTGTTTTGGTCGATTCAAAAGCCAGAACGCTCGTCTTGAAGTCCTCTAGCTACTCTCCAAATTTCATAATTTTTGAACATCGTTAAGGCCATGAAAACACTCGTGAAAAATACTACCCCTGTTATGGACGAAAATTCACATTGATCATTAATAGGCCTATCTTTGAACTCAACCCAACTCATTCCTTTGCTATCCACAAACCCAACCCACCTACTACATGTTATCTTCCTATGATCATGATTATTACATGAGTCATCACCCAACTCAACATGTGAAAGACTTATTTTATACCTTAAGAATGCCATTAATTAATGTGTGCTTAATCATCCTAGTTAGATGATTAAATATGATAGTGTAAGATATGATGATTCAACACCTAGTACAACCTTCCACTACATTTATTCTCTCCCCCTCTTATGATGAAAGAATAAAAGATGTCTCTCTGAAATGCCCCGCTTTTACAAAAAGCGTAAATGCAAATTTTTACGATTTCCACGTGACATTACTACAATATCATCAGAGTCAAGATTTGGCAGCGGAATATAATATATCTAACCTATTTGGAATTAACTAACACAATAGAGCTTCTAACTAAAATACTTCTAGACATTCATTAGAAAATACTTAGAACAAATACATGGAAACAGGTGTCAATAGTGACACAAAAGAATAGATGGAATTTTAGCAATCTTCTCAACATAAAATGTTATAAATACAGAAGACTACAAACAAAATACAATCTATGTGCCCTTATCTTTAAAACCTCTTGAGCTATAAAAACCTGCACCAATATACATATATATATAGAAACAAAAACAAAAAATACCCTAAGTGAGTCCACTGTTTCCAATAATATAATGAATGCTGATTTATTTAATAAATGCAACATAATGCAGATATGGCTTTATAATCACGTGTATATGCAATATATGATCCATGGTTGCTAATCACAGTCATAGATTGGATATATACATAACCATAAAAACAGTAATATGGCAGTTTTATATGCAAGGTTTAATTATCATCTTTTGCATTCCTCTCGTGATGGAACCTACGGTCCGTCTTAACGTGTTGTGGGAACCTACGATCCCAGCTGGCAATACCTTCACCCCCCGCTGTATTAGCCAACTCTCACTTAAAGCTTATTTTATCTGGGACTAGGAACCTAAGGTCCTAGCTGGCTTGTAAACTTACGGTTACAGTATTTGATTATTATTATTTTTACGGGAACCCACGATCCCACTGGCAATACCTTCGCCCCCCGCTGCATTCACCAGCTTTGTTATTAATCAGTTTAATTAAAATATAAAACTTGTAAATTCACATGCACAATCAAATTAAATAACGCAGTAAACACAATATTATGGAAAAATCCACCAGCTTCGTCCTCAGTAAGTATAAAGATACTTACCCTCTTTAGTGTAGTTCCTTAGCCTTCTTTTCTGCGTATAAATCCATTCATATACATATATCAATTATATAACAAACAAATCATTGTTTATAGACCCTCATCTCTTTATATTTATTATTATCAATCACTTCATTATGTTTGAGACAATCACTTATAACAATCTTAAAACCTTGGTTCATGATTTGATGACGAGGCTATATGACCAATACCACCAAATATGAACTTAAAGGATTAAAATATATCATAAGGACAATAAGAGTAAATACGATCAACTCATGAAAGTCATGAAGACATTGAAATATAAAAAGGAAATATAAATACGATCAACTCATGAAAGTCATGAGGACATTGAAATGTAAAAGCAGTTTTTATTACTTTTTATTTTAATTCTTTTATCTCTTGAGCTTATTGGGTCTTTAAACAACTCATAAAACAAGTAATGAAATCAAAACCTATATCATCAAATTAATGAAACTAATGATTGGAAGCTTACCAAAATACTTCCTAGCACACACTTCAAGCCTTGAACCGCACGAAACTACACAAATCTCACAATTTTCTCTCTTGGTCGTAGGTGTGTGTGTGTGTGAAGCTTGATGGGTATTGCATCCTTCCTTCTTGATTCTATTTATAAGAGAATGAATGGTTAGGATCAAGTAGACACATTTTGATCCAATGGATGAGAATTGGTGCATCTTAGCCGTATCTCCAAAGCATATGAGTTTCATCATTACTAAGGTGGTGCATTCTAGATGTGGGATGTGGGCAACACTTGTGGTGAATAGTGCACAAATTAGAGGAAGAGGGTGATGAGTTGTCCAATCAAAGGAAGTATTAAGTAATGCTATATAAGAATTTTCGTCCAGATAGAGGTCAGCTTACTCCAAGAAACATTTTAATGGTCAAACCTACTTCGATCGATGTGAAATTTTGAGGGTAGATAGATGACTTCAAGATGAACAATTTCTCTTTTTGGTTCAACTCAACCCGAGTTCGTTATGACTTAGTTTTTATTAATCAAAGTTTCTGGTTTACTTGACAAGTTAAACTCAAATATCTTTAGACTACTTTCTTTTCATGATTACTCTTGATTCTATTCTAGACATCTTTTATTCTTTCATCATAAGAGGGGGAGGAAATAAATGCAGTGAAAGGTTACACTAGGTGTTGAATCATCATATCTTCCACTATCATATTTAATCATCTAACTAGGATGATTAAGCACACATTAATTAATGGCATTCTTAAGGCATAAAATAAGTCTTTCACATGTTGAGTTGGGTGATGACTCATGTAATAATCATGATCATAGGAAGATAACATGTGGTAGGTGGGTTGGGTTTGTGGATAGCAATTGGAATGAGTTGGGTTGAGTTCAAAGATAGGCCTATTAATGATCAATGTGAATTTTCGTCCATAACAGGGGTAGTATTTTTTACGGGTGTTTTCATGGCCTTAACGACGTTCAAAAATTATGAAATTTGGAGGGTAGCTAGAGGACTTCAAGACGAGCGTTCTGGATTTTGAATTGACTAAAAAAAAGTTTGTTTGACCCTGTTTCCGTTATTCCAAAATTTAAGGTCTATTTATTGAATTGAAACTATAAACGTTTTTTTTTAATCAATGAATATTTATTTTCAGAAATATTAATATTATTCTTTTTCCTTATTATTAGGTTTTAAATCTAATTTAAGACATTAAACCTTATGTCTTAAAATCTGGGGCGCTACATTCCTCCCCCTTAACAGAATTTCGTCCCCGAAATTCGTAAACTATGCTTCGCATAAAGTTTACATTAAGGAAAGATTTAGATTCCTAAATCTTAAGTCTAGTGATACAGATTTTAAGTGAATCATCTAATTATTAAACATGACAAATAAACAAGCATACGGCATAGTATGACAAATTATCATATATAGAATTTTAAGCTCATTATAACAAGAAGTATAACAATCAAACTAATATGTAGATTGCAGAAGAGGATGAATTTATATTACTAAACGAACTAGTATGGAAATTACTAAAGCGATTGCATTTATTTAGCTCATTGTAGGAAAATAAATTTTTGTATAACAATGTCCCTTGTGAAGATGCTTTCTTTGTGAGGGTGTAAAACGTCTAACGATAAATCGGAGGGAGAGCTTGCTAAATGGAAACATGAAATCCAGGAAGGTGGGGGAGGTGAGGAAAGCGAGGCAAGCAATCAGGAAAGGATATGAGTGTGACACCCATATCGTGGTGCTCTTTCTCTTCTGTCATAGATTGCCATCACTGGATTAAGAGTAGATGCTAGAAAAGTTCATGATGACGAGGAGGAAGAGAAAGACACTTCATTTTAGAAGCACGATCAAGAATAATCTTGCTTCTAGATGACATGATCAAGAATAGTCTTGCTTCGTCATTTGTGAATATGGTTGCGATGCTGCATTTATCTTGCTTACAAAATTTTGAAATTGGTTATGATACTACATCTTTCTTTTCAAGAAGTGATGATAGGCTCAAACTAGGAGAAGAATTGGCTTTCAGAGTATGTAGGATTGAGAACTGAAAGAGGTGCTTTGCAAGGGAGAAGATGAGTGAATTTATAGAGAAGATTCAAGAGAGAAACAGTGTGAGTAGTGCCGACAATGGATAATGCTCCTCTAGCTCTACAAGGTGCGAAAAGTGCGGCGAAAAATATGGAAAAGTCATTGAGTGAATTCGGAATTCGAGAAGGTGAAAAGGTGAAAATTGAAAAAGAGAGAGGACTCGTAATTCGAGAGCTGTCTGCTAGTGGTAGTGGCGGCCGTGCTCAGAATGAAGTTTATTAGACCACGTCTTGTCCACTGATTAAGTTCTCTTTCATTTCCCTTTCAGATATTTCGAAGAACAGCTTCGTTTCTATCCTTTCTCCTTCAGGTTCTTTGAGGAACCGCTTCATTTCTTTCGTCTTCCCAAAATGGCTTCTTCTTCTACTTCGCAAAACAATTTAGATCTGAAAGCTGTGCCTGATGTACAACCAGAGATCTGGTGCCCATCGTTCTCATCTCCAAGGGGTCATCTCATGACTACTGACTCTGTGATGCTGGATGATGCAGCTGCTGCATCGGTGGCTAGAGGCATCATTACTCCACGAGATGGAAAGTTATTGGCGGATCGGTCCGATGTTGAAGCCATTAATGACTCTATGGCATTCAGTATTCAGGGTGCTGCTTCTGTTTCCAATATGGCTCAACGTCTGTAGGTTCGAGGGAATGAGATTCAATCGCTACAAAATCAAGTTTTGGTCTTGCAGCGATTGTTCATGGATTTTAGGCGAAGGAACAGAGTTCTTCAGCAAGAAAATAAAGAGCTCAAGAAACTTGTGGATAGGGGTGTGCAAAACCCGCAGCACCCGCCCCACCCCGCAGCACCCGCCCCACCCCGCCCCGCAGAAGACCAGATTTTCGAGATATTTTGCGGGTTAGGATCCTAATTTGAGAAATTTATGCGGGACGGGGCGGGTTTAGACTTTTAAAAAATGCGGGTCCCCGCCCCGCCCCGCACAAAGGAGGAGAAAAAAAAAAAAAAAAAAAAGGGTAAAGAAAGAAAACTAGAAGGCTAGAAGAGGGAATCTCTCTCTTTCTCTTCATCTTCTTCATTTTTTCCTTTTGTTTTAAATTGTTTTGGTTCACTATTATATTTTTGCATGTTTACTAACCAATGGACTGTTATATTTTTGCATGTTTAGTTGTTTACTAACTAGTGGACTCATTTCATTGTGTGAGAAATACAATTTTTATGGTTCAATTTCATGGGATGTTAAAGTGTATACATTTTTATTGTATTGTTATTTGAAATAATCTTTTCATTACTTTTGGAAAAGACAAGAAAATTGATGACATAGAATAGTGAAATATTATAGCTTTTTATTCTTGTCATTTATTCATTATGCTTTGTTGATGGGAGAAAATAGAAATCATGTTTCTTAGAATTTTATCTTATAATTAATAGGACTTTTAGTTTAAAAGGCTAATCCATGAAAAATGTTCTTGAATGAAAATATGAATTTAATTTTTTATTTAAAAAACCAGTATTTTTTTTGAATTTTTTATTTTTTACAAAATAAAATCAAAATTACGTAAATGCCACTCAAAATACCCGCCCCGCCCCGCAATCCCCGCCCCGCGCGAACCCTCCCCGCAGTGAACCGCCCCGCACGGTTACTCTTTACTAAGTGTGGTTTGCGGGTTGGAAATTTCCAACCCGCAAAGGTGCGGGGCGGGGCCAAAAAATGCGGAAACCCGCCCCACCCCGCCCCATGCCCACCCCTACTTGTGGATTCATATGCGAATGCCCTGGGGAAAAGATATACCAAATTGGAGCATAACACAAACCGTCTTCGAGAACAACACAAGAATCTCTTGATCGAAGTCAAAAATCTCGAGATTTTCCGCCCAAAAACTTAAACCAGGTATTTTATTCGGTCTAGCAAATTTTATTTTTTTTTATTTTTTTTTACAAAAATAAATAACTAACTGCAATATTATGAAATACCTGTAGGTCTATGCATACTGAACTCTCTACGAATGATGCAAAAAAGATTCTACTGCAAGTCTACTGTTTTTCTTCAATCAAAAGCAATCTATCTTGTTAAAGAAGTTGTAAGGAAATAATATATTTTCCAACTCTTATTATTTCCTTAAAATTTTATATAGTACCATGATCTTTCTCTTATTCGTGCATAAATACTATCATCCTTGAAAACCATAAGTTTAGATCCCTAATATTAATCCAATTTAATTATGCAGTTGATCAAATCTCAAATCTGATAAACTATTTATCCATCAAGTAAGGGTTTCAGGAGAATCGTTCTCTGTGTATCACTATCACATATAGAATCTTTCATATCAATTAACTAAAACTCTAAAACCTCAAAAATTTCATTAATTAACGGATTTTAACTTTTCCATAGTTATCAGATTATAAGAAAGTAATTTCTCCAAATATCATCAACTTATTTAATCGTCTAATTCCTTATATATCCTCCAAATGGTGATGAAGAGCTACCACCTCCACCTCCACCTCCACAATTCAACAATGGAATACACCCGGCTTTAGTACAATTCATGGTTGACATGACAAGGCAGTTTGCTGAAGCGGTATCACGGATTCCACGACCCAATGAGCGAGTTGAACCCATAGGTTGCTCGCTACGTGACTTTTCTAGTTATCATTTTTGAACTTTTGAAGGAATTAAAGGGCCAAACGCCGCAGAAGCATGGCTCACGGATATAGATGTGCTGTTCGATACTCTTGGTTGTACGGACAAACAGAAAGTTCATTACATCGCACTCCAACTGACAGGTGAAGCTAGGAGATGGTGGAATTAGAAGAAGGTACTATTTGGGGGCGAGACGGTGATCACTTGGGAGATGTTCAAAGTGAAATATAACCGGCGCTTTTTCCCTAGAGCTCAGAGGCAGCTTCGAGCAATAGAATTCCAAAACCTTGTTCAAGGTACTATGACCGTTGAACAATATTCTGCTAGCTTTATGGAATTAGCCAGGTTTGCAGCCAACCTTATTCCCGACGAAGAATCGAAAGCGGAACGATTTGAAAACGGCCTCAATCCTCGCATCAAGGAGAGAGTAATCTGCTTGGAAATAAAAGATTTTGCCAGATTAGTAGAAGTGGCATCGCTTGCTGAAAGGGGAATCCGCGAATCCACAGCAGCCTATGACCTGAAAAGGCGATTAAAGCAGCAAACATTGTATTAAGAAAATAGGCCAACAATAGAGAATGATTCCAAGCCAGCTGTGGGCAAAAGTTTTTCGCCCGCACTAGGAAATCCCTCCTGTAATAGGTGTGGAAAACTGCATGGGGGAGAGTGTAAGATGATAGGAGCTACTTGCTTCCAGTGTGGTAAGACTGGTCATTTTTAGAAGTATTGTCCCATGAACTCTGCTCAAGGATCAAAGCCGCAAGGAGGCGAATCCTGACAGCAGTACCTTGCCCAAACATGAGTATATTCACTTATCCCTGGTGGTGCTGAAGAAGATGAGGAATATACAGATGCGACGGCAGGTAACATTCTTTAAATAGATAGCATATGGCTTACTGTTTATGATTTAGGACTTTTGCATCCATTCACTTGCGCCGATCACATGAAATTTTCTAATAGTACTCAATCGTTAAAACAATATTTATGACGGAGCAATAAAATAGATCATGGTACTATATAAATTTTTTACCTAGATAAAACATTATTTTCTTACATCATTTTTTTTTAATTAATCAATTATAGAATGAACTATGTTCAGTAATTAGACACTACGCTTAAAAAAAAAAAAAAAAAAAACTGTATCACTAGACTTAAGATTTAGGAATCTAAATCTTCCCATAATGTAAACTTTATGCGAATCATAGTTTGCAAATTTCGAGGACGAAATTCTGTTAAGGGGGGAGGAATGTAGTGCCTCAGATTTTAAGACATGAGGTTTAATGTCTTAAAATAGATTTAAGACCAAATAATAAGGCAAAAGAATAAATATGAATATTTATGAAAATAAATACTCATAGATTAAAAAACGTTTATAGTTTCAATTCAATAAACAGACCTTAAACTTTGGAACAATGGAAACAAGGTCAAACGAACTCCGTCTTAATCGATTCAAAAACCAAAATGCTCTTCCCGAAGTCCTCTACCTACCCTCCAAATTTCATAATTTTTGTTAAGGCCACGAAAACACCCGTGAAAAATACTACCCTTGTTATGGACGGAAATTCACATTGATCATTAATAGGCCTATCTTTGAACTCAACCCAACTCATTCCAATTGCTATCCACAAACCCAACCCACCTACCACATGTTATCTTCCTATGATCATGATTACTACATGAGTCATCACCCAACTCAACATGTGAAAGACCTATTTTATGCCTTAAGAATGCCATTAATTAATGTGTGCTTAATCATCCTAGTTAGATGATTAAATATGATAGTGGAAGATATGATGATTCAACACCTAGTGCAACCTTCCACTACATTTATTCCCTCCCCCTCTTATGATGAATGAATAAAAGATGTCTAGAATAGAATCAAGAGTAATCATGCAAAAAAAGTAGTCTAAAGATATTTGGGTTTAACTTGTCAAAGTAAACCAGAAACTTTGATTGACAAAACTAAGTCATAACGAACTCGGATTGAGTTGAACTAAAAAGAGAAAGTGTTCGTCTTGAAGTAATCTATCTACCCTCAAAATTTCACATCGATCGGAGTAGGTTTGACCATCGAAATGTTATTCGGAGTAAGCTGACCTCTATTTGGACGAAAATTCTTATATAGCATTACTTAATACTTCCCTTGATTGGACAACTCATCACCCACTTCCTCTAATTTGTGCACTCATCACCAAAAGTGTTGCCCACATCCCACATCTGGAATGCACCACCTTAGTAATGATGAAACCCATGTGCCTTGGAGATAAGGCTAAGATGCACCAATTCCCATCCATTGGATCAAAATGTGTCTACTTGATCCTAACCATTCATTCTCTTTTAAATAGAACCAAGATGGAAGGATGCAATACCCATCAAGCTTCATACACACACACACCTACGACCAAGAGAGAAAATTGTGAGATTTGTGTAGTCTCGTGTGGTTCAAGACTTGAAGTGTGTGCTACGAAGTATTTTGGTAAGTTGTTAAATAAGACTTTAATTTATTTTATATAGTTTTCATGTTACTTGTTTTATGAATTGTGTAAAGACCCAATAAGCTTAAGGGATAAAAAGAATTAAAATAAAAAGTAATATAAACTACTTTTATATTTCAATGTCCTCATGACTTTCATGAGTTGATCGTATTTATATTTCCTTTTATATTTCATTGTCCTCATGACTTTCATGAGTTGATCGTATTTATATTTCCTTTTATATTTCTTTGCCCTCATGACTTTCATGAGTTGATCGTATTGACTTTTATTGTCCTTATGATATATTTTATCCCTTTAAGTTCATATTTGGTGGTATTGGTCATATAGCCTCGTCATCAAATCATGAACCAAGATTTAAGATTGTTATAAGTGATCGATAATAATAAATATAAAGAGATGAGGGTCAATAAACAATGATTTGTTTGATAGAAAATTAATACACATATTATTGTGTGGATAGATTTATTGCAAAGCTAAGAGATTGCGGAGAATAATTGTGAGTATTCTTATTCACTGAGGATCATATGTGGTTGTTTTCTGTAATGTTGTGATTTCTGCTTTATTTAATTATATGCATAGGAATGGTATATTGCATACTGTTAATAATTCTGATGCAGGGTTAATAACAAGTTGGTTGTTGGGATGACCAATGGACATGCATACCGCCTGTGTGAAAAATAATAATAAGTACAAGTTGGCTGTCGGGATGGTTAATGTGCTAGGCAAGTTATGGCTACTTAATTGACTGTCGGGATGGTCAATGTACTTGGTTGTCGAGATGTCTAATGTACTAAGTATGCTAATTTGACTACTAGTGCGGAAAAGCTAAGAAAACATGGAGAGGAGTTCATGCTCCAATAATTAGCCGCTTTAACGAACAGGGATTTAATGGCCCTGGTATGAGAGGAGTGCAAGAAGAAAATAATTAAAACTGTGCATATAAAACTGTCATTACATCATATTGTTGCATTGTATATTGTTAAATAAATCAGTAATCATCATATTATTGAAAGCAGTGGACTCACTAGGTATTTTTGTATTATTATTTCTCTCTGTATTATATATTAATACAGGCTACGAAGAAGGGGAGTATCAGGATTGTCCAGATCTTTAGGTGATCTTGATAGCAGTGTCTGAGGCTAGGATGCCTCCCTCTTTTTGTGGACTACTATGTCTAGTCCATTATTATTATTATATTTGAAAAACGATATTTATATATTTATTGATTTGTAATAGTGATACTCTGAGTGATTTGATTGTAAATTATTTGTGCCATACATGGCACAAATAATATTTTTAATGTGTAATTATTCAATTACACTCTTTCTATATATTTTGAAGTATTTTTTGTTAGAAGTTCTGTTGTGTTTTTTAATTCCAAGTTTGTTGGATATATTATATTCTGCTGCCAAATCTTAACTCTGATGATATTGTAAAAGGCGGGGCGTTACAAATATCCCGAGATCTCCTAGTCTGATCGGAGTGAACATATCTCGGATATTTATGCCTCGGAGATTTGACAGAAGCTACGAGACCGTCAGGGAAGTTTTAATCACAACCAGGTATAAAAAGATTGCCTCGGTATGATAACACCTCGGATCTTCCACAACCCTGTTACGATGCGACAATATTCCGAGATCTCCTAGTCTGATCGGAGCGAACATGTCTCGGATATTATCACCTCGGGGGTTGGTCGAAATGTGCTACAATTGTCTTAGAGTGAGATAAGGCCAGTATCCTGGAAGATCAGGGATAAGCCTCTATCCCATAATCAACGGGATAAGATAGCTAGTAACGTGGAATTAAGATTAAAGAGGTATGAATGCTATTGAATTTGGACTCTGTAGCCTTATTCAAATTTCCTGAAGATAAGGTTAAGGTTCGAACAGACTAGGACTCAAACTACTAGCCTATAAATAAGACCACTACACCAGGTATTAAACACGCATATTCTCTGAACTTTTGAAATTACAGATACTTTCCAAGAAATTGATTTGAACTGAATTAGGCATCGGAGTGGGCGTAGTCGGCACCCTCGACTAGTCGTTTGTTGTTTTACAGGAATCAAGGTAGTACGGTTGAGGGAGGCATTGAATCACTAGGCGACACGTCACCATACCGGAAACTGTACCAACAGTTTGGCGCCGTCTGTGGGAACAAAGAATTGTTCTTACAAAAAATAAATCCGAGATGGTGACTACGAGACGTTCTAATCTAGTTCAAGACGAAATCCAAGAAGAAGCGCGATGCCCTAATCTAGGTCGAGATGATGCCAGCGGAGAAGCAGAGTCTGTCGGTCCAGAGGCCATAATAACCTAACTGAGCCAACAGTTGGCCCAGGCACAGAAGAATGTGGAGGACTTGCTGGCTCAGAACGCTTTGCTGATAGTTGCTCAGACTCTACCGCCATTGAATCACGAGGCGGTTGAAGGAACAAATCCTAATGGGAACCCGGAAGAGTTAGGGGAGAGAGCCGAGCCGCGGATCGAGGACCGTGTGGAGCCTATTAATCCGGTTCCAACTCCACCAACAGACTCCGAAAGAAGGCTGCAGCAGATGGTCCTGGACTTGGGCGTAAAGTATGATGCTGATGCACTATCAAGAACTATGGATCAGAAGTGCGACGGGAAGGAGTCTCTCGTGCATAACCTCTTTCAATATAAAGAGTCTATATTTACTGAAAAAGTATCCAACTTCGACCTGCCCGGAAGGTTTAAGGTACCCGATATCCCTGTTTTTTCAGGTTGTGAAGATCCGGTGGAGCATTTGGATAATTTTTGATCTCACATGTCCTTGCACAAGACACCTGACACTGTGGCGTGCCGAGCTTTTCCCCTCACCTTGTCAGGAAAGGCCCTAGACTGGCTCAGAAACCTTCTCGCAATGTCGATTGATAATTTCAACGCCCTTGGAAAGAAATTCCTGGCCCAGTTTGTGTTCGGAAGAGCCAGAAGGAAACCCAGAGGGTATCTACTCTCTGTGCAGCAGGGACCAAATGAGTCTTTAAAAGATTATTTATGGAGATTCAACCAGGAAAAGTTGGAGACAAAAAGTGCGCCAGACGACTTCATTTATGGTGCAATTTTCCAAGGACTGAAGAAAGACGGATCGTTGATGGCGAACTTGGCGTTAAAACCACCGAAGGATCTCCATACTTTTATGATAAAAATGGACAGGTACATTAATCAGGAGGAAACACTCCGAGCCCTTCTCGGTAATTCCCAGCAACAACAACAGCCTTCCACCGAGAAACCCAAGAAAAAGTAGAATCCCGAGCCCACACAGGATGCCGGTCCCGAGGAGTACAAGAAGGCGAAGAAGAATTTTAGAGATTACAAGTGGACTCCATTAAATGCCTCTCTCACCGAGGTGCTTATGGAACTCAAAAAAGATCCGAATTACCAGAGGCTGAGACCCATTCTAGGAAATCCGCCTCTACGCTTGGCTTATAAATACTGTGCCTTCCATAATTCATATGGTCACCTGACCGAGAAGTGTGTATCATTGAGACAATTGATGGAGAAATTCATCGAAAATGGGAAGGTAGTCCGATTTCATTGTTAATGAGAGAAGCCAACAGGAGCGGGACCAATATCCGTGACCTAAAAGAGAAGAGGATCGGAATGAAAGGAGAAACTATCAACCGAGGCAAGAAGAAAGAAGAGGTAGAACAGAGAACCAGCACCTCGGCCTCGAGGGGAAGAAAGAAGAGAAAGAAGTAGGAGTAGAGCTCGGGTGGAGCAGCAAGGCAACCTTCCTATCATTCACACCATTTCGGGAGGATTTGGAGGAGGAGGAGAGTCCAATTCGACTCGGAAGGCATATGCCAGGCAGCTGGATGATTTCGAAGTGTATTCAGTCCAAAAGCCCCCTAAGTCTCGGAAATGTAACCCTCTGATTGTAGGGTTCTCGAATGATGATTATGCTGGAGTCTCACTTCCGCACACAGACGCCCTTGTGGTCACCCTAACAATAGCAAATTATTAGACTCGGCGGATCCTTGTTGACATAGGGAGCTCGGCCAATATTCTGTTTAAGTCAGCCTTTGACTCCATGGGAGTCCCATGGGAGAAGGTGGTCCCGGTCTCATGCCACTTATAGGGTTTCATTGGAGAAAATGTGCTGCCTCTCAGTTCGATCGATCTCTCTGTGATGGCGGGGACTTATCCAAGGCAAAAGGTCATCATGGTGAAATTCTTAATAGTTGATAGAGTTTCATCCTATAACGCCATTATCGGAAGGACAGCTCTCAACGACTTAAAAACTGTGACCTCAACATCGCATCTCAGTATGAAGTTCCTGACAAAAGAAGGAGTTGGAGTGGTTAAGGGAGACTAGAAGGAGGCCAGACGTTGTTACAATTTGTCCCTGAAAGGCACCCCGAGGCAACACAATCTGGGTGAAAAAGCTAAGGAGGACGGGAAATAGCAATCACCGTTGGGGGAGCCTGTGGAAGGCTTGAAGGAGTTTGAAATAGGTGATCCAGGAAAGAAAGTTCGTATAGGCTCACAACTCCCCCAACTCGTGAAGGAAGATCTGGTGGCGTTCTTGAGGCGCAATAGTGACGTATTCGCATGGAGCCACGAAGATATGCCAGGGATTAATCCCTCAGTCATTGTCCATAAGCTGAATGTGGACCCAAATCATCGGCTAGTGAAATAGAGAAGAACTTTTGCAGCTGAACGAAATCAAGCTGTTGCAGAAGAGGTAGAGAAGTTATTGAAAGCCAGATTTATCCGAGAGGTGGATTACCCCGAGTGGCTGGCTAATGTGGTACTGGTAAAGAAGTCTAATGGCAAGTGGAGGATGTGCGTAGATTTCACTGACTTGAATAAGGCATGCCCGAAGGATAGTTTTCCTTTGCCTCGGATTGATTTGTTGGTCGACTCAACATCTGGGCATGAGCTCCTAAGCTTTATGGATGCTTTCTCAGGATACAACCAGATCTACATGGAAGAAGCAGATCAAGAGAAAACTGCTTTCATCACAGACCGAGGACTCTACTGTTATAAGATGATGCCCTTCGGTTTGAAGAATGCGAGAGCCACTTATCAGCGACTGGTGAACAAGATGTTTCAGAATCAAATTGGCAGAAACATTGAGGTGTACGTAGATGATATGATGGTTAAAAGTATTCGGGCAACCAAACACATAGAAGACTTCCGAGAAACTTTCCAAACTTTGAGAAAATACAAGGTGAAGCTTAACCCTATGAAGTGTGCCTTCGGAGTTTCTTTTGGAAAATTTTTAGGGTTCATGGTATCACAGAGGGGCATCGAAGCAAACCCAGAGAAGGTCAAGGCTGTCCTTGAGATGGAGGCACCGAGAATAACGAAACAACTCCAACGGCTGACAGGAAGGATTGCGACCCTGAACCGTTTCATTTCACGGTCAACAGATAAGTGCCTTCCCTTCTTTAAAATTTTGAGAAAAGCATTTAAGTGGAGTGAGGAATGTGAGGAAGCTTTCGGAAAGTTGAAGGAATACTTAACAAACCCTCCATTGTTGAGCCGCCCTACTGAAGGGGAGATACTCTATCTCTATCTGGCAGTATCCCCCTTAGCGGTAAGCTCGGCGCTAGTCAGAGAAGATTCAGGAATTCAGAAACCCGTCTACTTTACAAGTAAAGCACTTCATGGAGCAGAGGAAAGATATCCCCGGATTGAAAAATTGGCTTTCGCTTTGGTTATCTCAGCCAGGAGATTGAGGCCATACTTTCAAGCTCATGCTATTAGAGTCTTAACTGAGTATCTGATGAAGAAGGTTCTGCAAAAGCCTGACCTCTCGAGAAGGTTAGTCAACTGGGCAATGGAACTCGGACAATTTGATATCGAGTTTCATCCTCGGACGGCTATCAAAGGATAGGTTTTGGCAGATTTCTTGGTGGAATTTTGCAACATCCCCGAAGTGGAAGAACTTCCAAAAAAATTAACCTGGGTCGTGTTTGTGGATGGCTCCTTGGCACAGGGCAGAAGCGGGATAGGTGTCCTCCTCAGGAATCCTGAAGGTCAAGAGTTCGGTTTTGCTATAAAACTGGACTTTGTCACAACAAATAATGAAGCCGAATATGAGGCCGTAATAGCAGGTTTGGCATTGTCCGAGAGATGGGAGCAACTAATGTTGAAATCCGAAGTGATTCTCAAGTAGTGGTGGGCCAAGTTCAAGGACAATTTGAAGCACAAGAAGATCGAATGGCTAGATATTTGGACCAGGTGCGCCAATTCCAATCTTATTTTGAAAGGGTCATCATCACGAAGATACCTCGGGATGAAAATATCCGAGCAGATGAATTCTCGAAGATTGCATCAGGAATAGATGAAGAGATTGAAGCGTCAAGACGGCAGAGTATCATTTTGACCGAGCCATTGATAACCCCGAAGACTAACGTCATGGAAGCAGATACAACACCGAATGAACCAGAATGGGCTACAGAGATTATTCAGTTTCTAAGAAATGGGTTGCTACCCGAAGACAAGGTTGCGGCTTTGAAGGTAAAGACACAAGCAACACGGTTTTACCTCTTCGGAGAAGTACTATATAAAAGAGGATACTCCGAACCCCTGCTCAAATGCCTCTCTAAGACCGAGGTGGATTATGGTCTCAAGGAAATCCATGAAGATGTGTGCGGAAACCATTCAGGAGGAAGGATGCTGGCACAAAAAACCATCAGAGCAGGTTATTATTGGCCTACGATTAGTAAGGATTCAGCTCTTCTTGTCAAGACTTGTGATAAATGCCAGAGGTTCTCAAGAATTATGAAAACAAGTCCCAAGAAGCTTACTCTCCTCACTTCTCCATGGCATTTGCGAAATGGGGGGTTAGATATTGTCGGCCCAATGCCTGTAGGGAAAGGGGGTCGGAAGTTCTTAGTTGTAGCTGTAGACTATTTTACTAAATGGGCAGAAGCAGAAGCATTAGCAGCTATAACTACAACAAATATCACAAGTTTCCTTTGGAAGTCAGTGGTGTGTCGGTTCGAGATCCCTCATGCTTTTTTCACAGACAATGGGAAGCAGTTTGACTGTGAACCATTTCGGAGGTGGTGTTTAGAACTTCGTATCCGAAACTATTATGCCTCGGTACTTTATCCAAAGGCGAATAGTCAGGTAGAGGAAACAAACAAGACCCTGGTAAGGACATTGAAGAAAAAGCTCGAAAAGAAGAAAGGAGCATGGGTTGATTATGTTCCAGAGGTGCTCTGGTCGTACCGAACCACAAGAAGAACTCCAACAGGCAAGATGCCATTTTCACTTACCTACGGGACCGAGGCTGTGATACCAGTCGATGTGGGATCCCCGAGCTTTCGTGTAGCTTACTACAATCCCGGGCTTAACGACGAAAAGGCCAAGTTACATCTATATCTTTTACAGGAGAAAAGAGAGGACGCTCAAGTTACATGAGCAGCATATCAGAATCGAACAGCTCGGTATTTCAATAAATTGGTGGTCCCTAAAAAGTTCCAGCTCGGAGATTGGGTACTCAGGAAAGTGAGCATAATGACAAAAGATCCAACGGAAGGCAAAATGGTGCCAAAATGGGAAGGTCCATATAAGGTAGTAGGATGCCATCAGAAAGGAGCTTATCGTTTGATGACCGAGACAGGGACGATGCTCCCGAGATCATGGAACGCTGAGCACTTGAAGAAATATTATATGTAATTCTTTTTTTTTTCTCCACAAATTTTATCATCAATAAAGAAGATCTCTTTCCAACTCATTTCAAAAATTGTGGAAGTCTAAGAAATGGCCCGACTTCCCCCCTCGAACGACTCGAAAGAATTATAGGGGGATACCCAGAAAAGAATCCGCCCTCATCCTTTCCTTGGACAACTCGAAAGGGTCATGGAAAGGATGCAATGGGAGGAAACCCCTCGGTTAGGGGTTACTAAAGATATAAAGTTAAGATTTTGCCCGACTCCTTTCCTTGAACGACCCGAAAGGGTTATGGGAAGAATATCAAGGCAAGAAACTTCTCAGTCAGTCCAAAACCAAGAAAAGGGAAGAACTAGTAGTCTCCACGAATTGATTGATCTCTGCTAAGAAGAAAGCAGCAGTCTGGAACAAAGTCAAAGCACTTCTTCATCAAACTTCTCCAAAGATGATCAAGCTACATCAACATCCACCCGACTCCCCCCCTCGAACGACTCAAAAGAATTATGGAGGGGATGCTCAGGGAAGAATCCACCCGCATCCTTTCCTCGGACAACCCGAAAGGGTCATGGAAAGGATGCAATGGGAAGAAACCCCTCGGTTGGGGGTTTCCGAATGGATGAGGATTAGAATTTGCCCGAATCCTTTCCTCGGACAACCCGAAAGGATCATGGATAGGATTCAATGGGAAGAAACCCCTCGGTTGGGGATTTTCGAAGGGATAAGGCTAAGGATATCTAGAAAAGAATTCGCCCGAATCCTTTCCTCGGACAACGCGAAAGGTTCATGGAAAGGATGCAAAGGGAAGAAACCTCCCGGTTTGGGGTCTCCGAAGGGATAAGGTTAAGGATATCCCGATAAGAATCCGCCCGAATCCTTTCCTCGGACAACCCGAAAGGGTCATAGGAAGGATTCAATGGGAAGAAACCCCTCGATTGGGGGTTTTCGGAGGGATAAGAACATTCAAAATCGAATCAGCCCGAGTCCTCGGATGACCCGAAAGGTTTATGGAAAGAATACCAAGACAGGAAACCCCTCAGTCAGGGGTCTCCAGATGTTATGAAGATGGATCATCTAAATTCAGAGATAAGGAAATTGAAAGGTTAAGATTTCAATTCAGTGATTTCATTTCAGTGATATATAAAATCTTTTACAGGTTACAAAGATTTCAGAAAGAAAGAAGGAAAAATTCAGGCTCGGGGAACAACCCTTTGCCTACAGCTTCTTCAAGAGGATCCTCTTGGGGATCCGATGTGTCGGCACCCCAATTCGGAACATCTAGCATAAATTCTTTACCGAATTCTTCCATTTCTTGGATTGCTTCGTCAGGAAATCCTACTAGATGCGGCCCAACAGTTTCGGGGTCGAACTTATATTTAGGGTTCGTCACCAAAGTTTGAAAGTTTTTGAACCCCTAGTTGAATTCCTGAGCCCAGCTCTGGTCTTGAAGGAATGGCACATAGCTTAGCTGCTTCAGATAACACTTCAGTTTTGCCAGGCCCGCGTCATATCTAGCTTTAAGCCTGATCAAAAGACTCTCTGAACGGTCCTGCGCCTTAACAGCTTTGTCCCTTTCAGCCTCGAGTCTTTCAACTTCAGCCTTTAGCTTCTCCTTTTCTGCTTCGGCATTTTCAGCATTCTTGCACTCTTCAGAGCTTTCGTTCTGCATGGCTGACAGGGGAGAAGCTAGTTAATTTGCACGATCAAGTTCAGCAGAAAGACTTGCAACAGAGCGAGTATACTGCTCATTTGCCTTAAATACTTCCTTTTTTAAACGAGCATTAGCGGAGCGCTCCTCGGATAGAATCAAGTCCCGGGAAGCAAGCTCTTCGTCTCTGGATTGAAAGAGAGCTTTCAAAGTTGTTACTTCCTTCTCTAGGCCCGAGAGTCGAGCTTGCACTTCGGGAGCTGGAGCAACAAGCTGCACTACCTGACGATTCTCATATCTTTGCCATAGGGCTGTCATCTTTACCAGAAGCTATAAGGAAAAGGGTAGGCAAATTTAGAATCGAATGCTTAAAGTTGGTTTAAAAAAAAGTCCGATTTCGGAAACTCACCTGGTAATGGGAGATAAGAATGCCTTGGGCAATTTTCTCGGGAAAGGAATCCCCTACGTTTCCCAGGAACCCTTTGGGAATTAAATTTTTTATGGCCTCCATCGGATGACCAAGAAGGCCTCTACCCAAAATTTCAAAGGCCGCAGTAAATCTAGAAGAAGTGTTAGAGCCCACAGAAGGAGCAGCTTCCGTATTTCGTGCTGACCCAAACTCATTAGGCCTTAACTCAGAAGTGCTAGCCTCGGTGTTCAATCTATCTTTGTCAGAAGCTTCGGGATGCGGATCTGCCTCGAGAGTAGTGGCCTCGGCGTTGACTCTTGGCTCTTCAGGAGCTCCGAGATGTTGGCTTGCTTCGAGTTGATTCGCGCCCCCCACTTCAAGGCTAGCACCCGGTGTATTTTGAATACTTGCTTGCTGAGAACTTCCTGGCCCTTCGGTATTTACCCTCTCGGGTGTTTCCATTTGGGGCTCGGTTTGATCAGGAGCTGTACATGGTTCTTGAAGGGTGGCATGCCCCATTTCCCAGTCACAGCTGGGGGGTGGGGGAGTTCCTAGACGCTCTATTGAAGGAGTCTGAGGAGTGCCTTCTTCCACAAAGTCTTCGATGAAAGCTTCATCTCGGGGGGTGCTAACATCCTCATCCCTCTCTTCAACAGATTCTTCACCCGAAGGAACAGATTCTTGCCGGACCTCCTCGGCATCAGAAGGCCTTATTACTGGCCTACCCCACATACGCTCGGCCTCTGAAATTATTCCAGCCAGACGATCTCGGGCACCGAACTTCCTTTTCCTCCCTAGGTGCTTCACCCGACGCGTGACTTGCACGGTTTGGGTCCCAAGTATCAGTTCGCCCACCCCTTCAGATCTCTCTGTCACCGGACTTGTTGTTGTGGAGGCTTCGACATTGGCTTCCGCAAGAGGAGTATCTGAACCTTGGTACGACGCCTCGGATCTAGATTCATCACTCAAGGCAAAAATAGGCAAAGAGCCAGCTCGTTGGGTTGGGGAGACTTCCGGAACAAAACCTCGAAAGCTCGCTGATCCTTCTTCATTGTTGGTTCCAGCCATGAACACCCTTAGAGAAGTTCTCTTCACACCTGAGGCGGCCAGAGGAATGTTCCACTTCTTTCTCAAAGGAACATCCTCAGGAATCTCTTCTGCTCTGCTAGAAGGTCTCTTCTTAGTGACATGCCTTGGAGATGGAGGTGCATCACTTCTTTTCTTGACTGCTCCTCTTTTGGTGATCGTCCTCTTGTCCCTTGGAATATTGTATCCAAGAAATTGCCTCAAATTCTCCTCGGTCACAAGGTTGTCAAAATCAACTTCCTTAAACTTCTCAGCTTTAACCCTGACTGCAGACCAGTCGCTTATCTTCATGACATCTTCCCGGTTAGATATGCTAAGTGAAGGGGGTTCACTTTGGTCAGGCTGCAACAATTGCCAGGTCCGAGACATCCTACGGTCCTCGGGCAAAAAAGTACCTTTGGGTCATTCCTATTCCCCAAATACTTGAAAGAACTGTTGCTCCCAGAATTTGTTGTTTGTCAACCCATTCTTAAGTTTGATGAATATAGGGGGGTGGCGGACGCACAATTCGATCATTCCCTCCGAAGTCTGCCTCAGCCTATAAATGTTCAAGAATTTAAGAATCTTCATCTCCTTCTTCAACACAAGCGTCCAAAGGATATACGAAGCGAACAGATATCTCCAGGCGTTGGGCATGATTTGACTAGGAGTAACCATTAGAAAGAGGACGAAATCCCGGGCAATCTTCGGAAAAGGTAGCCGGAGTCTGGCTAGGAACATCCTTTCAAACAAAATGATGTCGCCGCCATCAATAAGTCGAGCCCCAGGGGTTTGATAAAACATCCTCACCGTCAGAGGAATGTCATAGTTCTGTTGTAGAACACCCTCATGCCTTCCAAAGAGGGCGGTTTCCACCCTGCTCTCCAAGGGAGAAAGGTCTATGTAGCCGTCGGACCTTTTGGTTCGAGCCCGAGAGGTAGGAGGAATATTCGAGGTGACTTTCTTGGGAGCCATTTCAGAGAGAGAAAGGAAAAGTAGAAGTTTTAGGAAAAAAGAAGCTCAAGAAGATGGTGATAATGGAAGAAAAGAAAGAGTACAAAAATATGTAAGAGGGAGAATAATGAAAGCAGCCTAAACATTAAATACTCCCCCACGTGTCCGAAATATCAAGAGGCGCCATCATTTCAGTATCTCCAAAAACTGAAAGGGCGCACGTTTCAAACCCTGAAATTAAATGACGCAACCTCGAGAATATCGTGTCATGATTATAAAGGATTGGCGGTTCAGGGCTGACGTCTTTATGAGAAAAAGAAGCGGTAAGGTTCAAACATTCAAACCTTTGAAAAGACGTGCCATTTATGACAAAAGTAATAGCAGGTACAGGTTGGCAGGCGATAAATAATTCCCTTAATTTCAATTTATTTTTGAAATTAGAGAATTAGGGGGGTAACTGTTGGGGATAAAATTAACCCCGAGTGTAACGACCCACCCCCAATGACACAATATTGTCCGCTTTTGGCTCCCCCGAACCAGACTTCCCAGAAGGTCACCCATCTTGGGATTGCTCTCGCAAAAGCACGCTTAACTGCGAAGTTCTGATAGGTTCATAACCATCACGGCTTTAAAATGAGTTGTGTCATAAAGGGTGCATTTATACATATAAGCACATCCTCATTCCCAGGCGATGTGGGACGTCACAATCACCCCCTCTTTGGACTCAGCGTCCCTGCTGGCGTCCCTCATTGGGCTTGTGCACGCTCCCACCATCTCAGGTTGGGCAATGGATCTGATACCATTTGTAACAACCCACCCCCCAATGACACAATATTATCCGCTTTTGGGTGCCCCGAACCAGACTTCCCAGGAGGTCACACATCCTGGATTGCTCTCGCAGAAGCAAGCTTAACTGTGGAGTTCTTATAGGTTCATAACCATCACGGCTTTAAAACGCGTTGTGTCATAAATGGTGCATTTATACATATAAGCACATCCTCATTCCCAGGCGATGTGGGACGTCACAACTAGGACACGTGGATCCTAATCTTGAAACATCTCAGACATTTGTTATGACCAGTAGAAAAAGGTTGTTTAGGTATAATGACACCTCGGTCCTATCGAACCTAGTAACGGTAAGAAATATCCCGAGATCTCCTAGTCTGATCGGAGCGAACATATCTCAGATATTTATGCCTCGGAGATTTGACGGAAGCTACGAGACCATCCAGGAAGTTTTAATCATAACCCGGTATAAAAAGATTGCCTCGGTATAATAACACCTCGGATCTTTCACAACCTTATTACGGTGCAGCAATATTCCGAGATCTCCTAGTCCGATCAGAGCGAACATGTCTAGGATATTATCACCTCGGGGGTTGGTAGAAGTGTGCTACAATTGTCTTAGAGTGAGATAAAGCCAGTATCCCGGAAGATTAGGGATAAGCCTCTATCCCATAATTAACGGGATAAGATAGCTAGTAACGTAGAATTAAGATTAAAGAGGTATGAATGCTATTCAATTTGGACTCTGTAGCCTTATTCAAATTTCCTGAAGATAAGGTTAAGGTTTGAACAGACTAAGACTCAAACTCCTAGTTCAAATGGGCTTCAAGAATTTTAGTAGGACTGCAACTACCAGCCTATAAATAAGACCACTACACTAGGTATTAAATTACAGATACTTCTGAACTTTTGAAATTACAGATACTTTCCAGGAAATTGATTTGAACTGACTTAGGCATCGGAGTGGGCATAGTCGACACCCCCGACTAGTCGTTTGTTGTTTTACAGGAATCTAGGTAGTAAGATTGAGGGAGGCATCGAATCACTAGGCGACACATCACCATACCGGAAACTGTACCAACAAACAACAATAATTTCATTATACTCCAATCAAATTCTAAATGAGCTCGTGCTGAGATAAATTTAACAAATATACAAAAGTATCTTTGCTTAAGATTTTTTTTATTTTTTATTTTTTATTACCATCCTAGTGATAAAGACTAATTTCGAATGACATATCTACAAAAAAAAAAAGAAAAAAAAAAGAAAAAAAAAAAAAGGGCTAGACGTGACAAAATAAATTGTATGTTACATTTATATGTTTTAAACAATAATTGAATTTTTTTAGTTATATTTTTTTAATATTTTTAATCAATTTTTGTTTAAATTTAGTTTTTTTATTCATAAAAATATATAAAAATAAAAAACAAAAATCTTGACCCCCTGAACCAAAATCCTGACTCCGCTACTGGTTGGAGTTGTATAAGAGTTGTGTTAAAAGTTGTACAACAACTGTTTCTCGTGACAACAAAACGAAAGGTGGCAAGATGTCTATTTATTGAATTCTAAACAAAATGAGAAGTACGTGGCATGAGGAAGAGCATCCGTTGATCTGAGAGATGAATGATAAGTGTGACTGTAGAGGAAAAATGAGTGCTGGGGTTGGTAGGGGAAACGGGTTTGGGAGAGTATATGGGTCTTGAATTCTAACAAGCAAAGAGAGAGTATATATACGAAAAATATTCTTGCACAATACAAGACATAAGTGGTGGGATCCATATGAGTAGGACCCACCATATGAATCCCACCCCATATGTCTTGTGTTGTGCACTAATCACTTCTCATATATATATATATAAAAGTATGTTTTGTTTCACAGAAGAGAGAGAACGGGTTGGAGCAATCGGTTTCATCAAGGTAAATTATATTTCTTTTAGCTTTTAGGTATTTGATTTTGAGGATAAATTCTGGTGATTTCTTTTTGGGTGCTTCTTTACAACCAGTTTGGGGTTGTTGATGTTGATATTTTTGTTGGTTTGATTATGTTTGCTAGGTTTTGGTGTTATGGGTTTTGACTGTCTTGATTTTAAGTATTATTGGGGGTTGAAAAAGGTTGATGTTTATGGGTTGTTCTTGGGGTTTTGACCAATTGAATAGGTTGAAGTGAATTTGATTTGCTTCTCTAAATAATAGGATTCTCAATTTTCGAACCTTTCCCTTTACGAACACTCTCAATGACTTATGCATTTTTATATACAAAATAACTAACAAAAACTTACTTTATCTATTTTAACTAATATGTTTTAAAAGGTATCATACATCCAATTATCTATTATTTTACTATATCATTTAAATATTCTTTTTTTTTTATCCTTCATTATTTTAATTCTTATATGTCTTTTCAATAAAAAGTCAATTTTTTTGGATAATTATTTGCTATAAAGTCAGCAAAATTTTTTATCTGAGCTGGTTCGCATTAGTGTAACTTGAAAGTAGCAAACATAGATTTTGTCATATAGACATACTTAGAAATAAATTAACAGGATAAATTGACCGGGAATTAAACCTCCAATTTGATCATTTTGAGAAGATCTTCCAATTCTTGCTTCAAGCAATTGATGTTTTTATTCATTGATTTCTCCATATGGCATCTACAACTTTTATAGGAGAAAATCAAGCTAATTATGGGAATAGGAAATGGAGGGACACATGAAATATTGAAGCGTCAACTTTCAAGAAAATAAGTAAAAGAAGGAAAATGAAGCAACAGTGAGAATCCTATCATAAGAGTCGTAGGGTCTTAAGAGAGCAGAAAACAAAGGTTAAAACACACGACCGTTCATCAGCCGCCCTTTCCTCAAATCTCTCTTCTGTGTTTAGGTTTCAATTTGGGCATTTGTTTGTTACCGTAGCATGCCTAGGGGCACTTTGGTTTGAATCTTCACTGAAATCAAAGGCACTGAAAGTCTGTCATGTGAGGTAGTTCAAGTGCATTTGACTCGATATATTTGTAGTTAAAATTGATCTTTTGTTAGCCTGATATAGTTGATTAAACAGAAAGTTAACTTAATTGTTGTAGGAAATTTGATGATATTGTTGTGCCGCTATTATTGTTTGGATGAGGCCTAGGAGGTGTTTGATAAAATGTTTGAGCAAGGTTTGTGGGATTTTGGTTCAATGCTAGGCTATGCAAGAAGTTGGTGATTCTGTAAGTTTGGAGAGTTATAATATATGGCTGTTGGGTTTTAAGTTTAAGTAATGGAATCCAATCGTTGCTCGGTAATTTCTTCGGTGTATTTTTCTAATTTGTAGTGAAATTAAATGATGAATTTGGATTGAAAATTTCTTTTATCCGTGTGATGGAATAATCCAATGCTTTCGATGGTTTTATCCGTGTTCTTTTCTTTCTTTGTCATTGAGCATGGTAATATTTTTTTTTGTCCGTCGGATCATAGCGTCGGTCGCAAAGCAGGCATAGTGTGATGATCACCGGATCATTGCTTGCCCACCACTGCCTTTGCTTTCTCTTCCATGTTTGGTTTTTCTCAATTAGGCACTGTGAGGATATGTTTTAAGTGCTAGGGCGTGAGATAGGAAGATCTATGAAATGCTTTAGAAATCTTAAAGTGTTGTAAAATCAAAGAAAATAACAAGAAAAGAGATTGCAATATGTGAAACTAGTTCTTTAGGAATTATGCATGATTCTTCTCTATTATTGTGTGTTTTACAAACTACTCAATACTCCCTTTTATAGGCATAGAATCATAGTAGAAAATTAAGGAATAGGAAAGGATATGACATAAATTAAAAGGCTACATCAATGTATTACATGAATGTTATAGGAATTCTAAAAGGTGACATGAATGTATAAAATTCCAAGAGATGTAACTAAATGGTCATCCATGAAATGCATGAATGCATTCATAACACTTCCCCTTGGATGACCATACACTAAGAATATGCCTCGTTAAAACCTTGCCAAGGAAAACCCAGTGGGAAAAAACCTGTGGCGAAGGAAAAAGAGTACATTATTCTTGTGTGCCATCGTATGCTTTAGGACTGCCTCGTTAAAACCTTGCAAAGGAAAACCCAGTAGGAAAAACCTTAGCGAAGGGAAAAGAGTACAATCAGCACAATCATTTTACTCCACCTCATTAGGATGAAGAGCTTCAATTGTTTATGATGAAAGATCCTTGAGTCGGCGCATTCCAATGTTATTCACCAACTTCTTAAATGTTGCAGTTGGTAATGTTTTGGTAAATAAATCTGCCAAATTGTCACTTGATCGTATCTGCTTTACATCAATATCACCGCTCTTCTGGAGCTCATGTGTATAAAAGAATTTCGGTGAAATGTGTTTTGTTCTATCACCATTAATGTATCCTCCTCTGATCTGTGTGATACAAGCAGCATTATCTTCATATAATATTGTTGGACTATCTTTGATTGTGGATAAACCACACTTTTCTCGAATGTGTTGAATTAGTGATCTTAGCCATATACATTCCCGACTTGCTTCATAAATTGCAATAATCTCTGAGTGATTTGAAGATGTAGCAACAAGTGTTTGCTTGGCAGATCTCCATGAAATAGCAGTATTTCCACATGTAAATAGATATCCTGTTTGAGATCTACCTTTATGCGGATCAGAAAGAAAACCCGCATTGCATATCCAACTAATTGTGAATTTGAACCTTTTGGATAAAATAATCCCATGTTAGTTGTTCCACGAAGATAACGTAGAACATGTTTGACCCCATTCCAATGCCTTCGAGTTGGTGCAGAACTGTATCTTGCTAGTAAATTAACTGAAAATGCTATATCAGGTCGTGTGCAATTTGCAAGATACATGAGTGCGCCAATTGCACTAAGATATGGTACTTCTGGACCAAGAATTTCTTCGTCATCTTCTTAAGGGAGAAAATGGTCTTTTTTCACATAAAGTGAACGAACAACCATTGGAGTGCTCAAAGGATGAGCTTTCTCCATGTAAAAGTGCTTCAGGATTTTTTTCTATGTATGTTGATTGATGAACAAGAATTTCATTTTGAAAATATTCAATCTGTAAGCCAAGGCAAAATTTTGTCTTTCCAAGATCTTTCATCTCAAACTCATTTTTTAGATAAGTGGCAGTTTTTGTGAGCTCTTCTGGAGTCCCGACAAGATTTAAATCATCTACATAAACTGCAATGATAGCAAATCCAGATTCTGATTTTTTAATGAAAACGCATGGACAAATTGGATTATTCTAAAATCCTTCTTTTAATAGATATTCACTAAGACGATTGTACCACATGCGTCCGGATTGCTTTAACCCGTATAAAGATCTTTGTAGCTTGATAGAATAAATACTTCGGGATTTGGAATTATATGCTTCAGGCATTTTGTATCCTTCCGGGATTTTCATGTATATATCATTATCAAGTGATCCATATAAATATGCTGTAACCACATCCATTAAATGCATATTCAAACTTTCTGTAAGTACCAAGCTAATCAAAAATCTAAATGTAATTACATCCACTACAAGGGAATATGTTTCTTCATAATCAATACCTGGTTTCTGCAGGAAACCTTGTGCAACAAGTCTTGCATTGCATCTCACAATTTCATTTTTCTCATTACATTTTTGTACAAATACCCACTTGTATCCAACAGGCGACACACCTTTAGGTGTTTGGACTACATGTCCAAATACTTCACGTTTTGCTAGTGAGTTCAATTCTGCCTGAATTGCTTTCTTCCACATTGGCCAATCATTTCTATGTCGACATTCTTCAACAGATTGTGGTTCAATATCATCATTACCTCTGGTAATGTCAAATGCAACTTTAAATGAAAATATGTTGTCGATAACAATTTTATTTCTATCCAATATTTCTCCTGTACTTATATAATTTATTGAGATCTCATTATTTTCAGGTACCTGATCCTCTTCAGGAGGTAACTCTTCAGGAGATTCCTCTTCAAGAGGTTCCTCTTCAGAAGATTTCTTTCCAGGAGAATTTTGTACAGAAAGTTTGGATGGATCAATTTTCGTTGCCTGTTTTGTGGGTAATGCCTCTTCAGGAGCACTGATTTCATTTCCTTGGGCTTTTCTCTTCCGGGGAATCTTATCCTTTGCACCAATAGGTCTTCCACGCTTCAGGCATGCCTTAGACTCATTTGCTGCAATATTAATTGATTGTCCTACAGAGACTTCTATTTTTGCTGGAGTATTAGCAGCTGGAATGTGTGACTTAATTATTTTCTTATTGTCAATAAATGCATCCGGCAATTGATTTGCAATACTCTGCAAATGAATGATCCTTTGAACTTCTAGTTCACATTGATTTGTACGAGGATCAAAATAAGATAACGTCGAATTTTTCCAAGTGATTTCTTGTCATGCTTCTGGCAATGACTTTTCTTTCCCTAGTGATGGGAATATATTTTCATCAAAATGACAATCTTCAAAACGTGCTTTAAAAATATCACCAGTTAAAGGCTCAAGGTATCTAATAATAGATGGAGAATCAAAACCAATATAAATCCCAAGTCTACGTTGAGGTCTCATCTTAGTACGCTGAGGTGGAGCAGTTGGAACATATACAGCACAACAAAAAAATGCGAAAATGAAAAATATTTGGTGGTTGACCAAATGCAAGTTGTAAAGGGGAATATTTTTGATAAGATGTTGGTCTGATTCGAATTAATGATGCAGCATGTAATATTGCATGTCCCCAAGCAGAAACAGGTAGTTTTGATTTCATAAGCAAAGGTCGAGCAATTAACTGAAGTCGTTTAATAAATGATTCAACTAAACCATTTTGAGTATGGGTATGAGCAACAGGATGTTCAACATTTATACCAATTGACATGCAATAGTCATAAAATGTTTGAGATGTAAATTCACCGGCATTATCCATACGAATAAATTGAATTGGATGATCAGGAAATTGTGCCCGTAATTTAATTATTTGGGCAAGAAGTCTAGCAAATGCAACATTACGAGTAGAAAGCAGACAAACATGTGACCATCTAGTTGTGCATCTATTAAAACCATAAAATATCTAAATGGCCCACATGGAGGGTGAATAGGCCCACATATATCCCCTTGAATTCTTTGTAAAAATGATGGAGATTCAAGAATTACCTTAGAAGATGATGGTTTTATTACAAGTTTACCTTGAGAACATGTAGCACAAGGATAATCACTTTGTAAAAGAATCTTTTGGTTCTTTAAGGAATGCCCATGAGAGTTCTCAATTATTCAACGCATCATAATTGTTCCCGGATGTCCAAGACAATCATGCCAAAGCATAAACATCTTTGGATTAGAGCACTTCTGGTGCATCACAACATGTGATTCAATTGTTCTTATTGTTGTATAATACAACCCGGAAGAGAAAGTAGGCAGTTTTTCCAATATGAGCTTCTGGCCCGAAATTATTGAAGTAATATAAAGATATTCGTCACTGCCTTCATTAGTGGTTTCAACATGATAACCATTTAGACGAATATCTTTAAAACTGATTAAATTTCTTCTAGATTTAGAAGAATACAAAGCATCATCAATACAAAATTTTGTTCCTTTTGGCAATATGATATTTGCTCTTCCAGAGTCTTCAATTAGATTTGATGAACTTGATATTGTATTAACACTAGCTTTGTTTAATCTTAAATATTGAAAATATTTCTTATCTCTAAGAATTGTGTGCGTTGTACAACTGTCTGCTAGACACAAATCTTTACCAATCATTTTGGAAATAATCATTCCATCAGTATGACCCATACCTTTATATATAAATAAAATAAATATTAAATTTCATTAATCAAAATAAAATAACAAAATACAATTAAAATTAACAATGTAAACATAACATAATGAAAACATATATATATTACTACAGGATTATTGTGGTTAGCAAAATTCATTTCAATCCATTTTTCTTTTTATTTTATGGATGCTTAATATACGTCTATCAGATGTTTAGGCATACAGCAGGTACGCGACAAATGTCCTTTCATATTACATCTGTAACATTTATTGATCTTCATAGTTCTTTGTAGGTTTATTCTGTAAACTTTTGTTTTTATATTCTTTCGCCTCAGTGTGGTTCCACTTCTGATGGAAATGAACATTTATTTTGTAAGAATTATGAGTACGTCCCTATTGAGCTCTATATATATATTTTCTACCACGTCCATGTCCACAATCATGGTTTCCTTTATTTCCATTAAATGAGGTTCCATTTGATTCAGGAAATGGTGTAGAACTTGTTGGACGAGATTGGTGATTTTTCATTAATAGCTCGTTGTTTTGTTCAGCCACTAGAAGACAAGATATTAGTTCAGAATATCTTGTGAAATTACGCTCTTGATATTGCTGTTGTAGGAGCACATTCGAGGCATGAAATATGGTATATATCATCATAAGTTTACAGTTTTAACTGTGAGCTGATTTTAAATAGTGCAACTTCAGGTGCATCCAACAATAATGAGCTTTTTGGGAGGATAATTGTCTTCTGGTACTTGTATCTCTTCCTTAAATTATTCCACAAGGTCAAGGGATCTTTTACTATAAGGTACTCATTTTTATTTAATTCATCATGTAGATGATGGCGCAGAAAAATTATTGCTTTAGAGCGATCCTGCTGGGATGCTTGATTTTCATTAATTGCTTTAGTACGATCCTGCTGGGATGCTTGATTTTCATTCTTAATAGTATTTCCAAGATTCATAACATCAATATTCATAGCATTATAAAATGATAACATTTTAGTTCATATTAATCTCACATGAATCATAAGATTCATATGTTTTAATATGATTCTTAAAACAATAAAAATTTCTAAGCATATGTTAGAATGTTGATTAACAAAATAGATAATAAGATTACTAAATCTTAAAGAGACTTACAATGATTTAAGAATATCTCACGGATAGCTTTTGATGTTGAAGATCAAAAGAACACAACAACTGGTTAGAGCTTCGTGCTGATAACGTGTTGTAAAATCAAAGAAAATAACAAGAAAAAATATTGCAATATGTGAAACTAGTTCTTCAGGAACTATGTATAATTCTTCTCTATTATTGTGTGTTTTACAAACTACTCAATACTCCCTGCTATAGGCATAGAATCATAATGGGAGGTTAAGGAATAGGAAATGATAGGACATAAATTAAAAGGTTATATCAATGTATTACATGAATGTTATAGGAATTCTAAAAGGTGACATGAATGTATAGAATTCCAAGAGATGTAACTAAATGGTCATCCACCAAATGCATGAATGCATTCATAACATAAAGTTCCTTTTTATATCTACTGCAAACTTTCATTTCTTAGAGCCCCTTAATGACTCAAGTGTTGGAGCGTCTCCGATCTCTAGACTGACGGCCTTCTGACTACCCTATACCTTATTTGGCAAGCGGAACTCCTCCTTGGAAGCGGCTTGAAGTCACTGTGATGTTCTTGCATCAACAGAATACTCATAAACTGCGAATTCCATAAGCTTCCTACTTCTGAAGGTAGTTTCTTTTACCTTTTCCACCATGAATGAGAAGTAGTTGTTTTGTTTTTCATGTTTATATTTTGTATCTTTGTAAAAATTTGTGAAAACTTCCATGCGCCTTAATGTGCCAATCTCTTTGCCCTCGTCCCCGGACGAACCCATTGACGATAAATCCTGAGTCTGCAATCCAGGTAACATTTAGTGTCATAAATCATCTATTATTCTGTACACATATGTGCTTTTGTGTGGATATCGAATATATAATAGCACGTTAAATGCAAATATATTAATAATACAATGAAAGAACTCCCACACATAGTGCAGGTTATAGGCTAGTTTTAATAATATTTTAGCATAGACCATCCTTTGTAAGGATTAGGATCGGATCTAACATTCTTGATGGATGAGGCATGGCCACGTGTCACCTTAAGTTAGAACATGCAGTAAATTAAAGGTCGTCTATTAAATGAGAGTTTGAGCCCACACGTAAGGAAGAGTGTTAAAGTGTTGATTAAATAATTATATTTATCCATTCTTATGAACTTAAGTTTTTAAGATCATAAGTGATGATTTAATACTTTAGTTTTTATATAGCATCTTTAACAGATTAGGTAAACCCCTCATAATAGCTATTTTTAGCTAATATCATCCAATTTTCATCTCCAGCATATTAGGTTTTGAAGAGGCAAAATACTTGTTTTGCTCAGTGAATAGCAATATATTGCTATTCATTGAAGCAGACTATAAAAATAAAATATTGTTTTTCTTGTTGGAGAAAGAGTCATTGAGTTGTGTGCTCTCTATATCTTTATTGTTAAAACATGGAAAAATAATATTTAAACAAAGTAGAGAGTTAAATAAAAAATGGAGTTTGTACTGAAAAGTTAGTAGCAAAAATAGAAAAATATATATTTTGAATAGCTAAAATAACTTGTATTGCTGGAGATGTTGGCCACCAACAGAGTAGGTAAAAGGCTCATATTTAGCTATTATGAGCTCTTTTTATTCTTCAACAAATTAGCTCCAAAGTAGGTAAAATACATATTTGCTATGTGAATAGCAATAAGTTGCTACTCACTGCAGCACAACGTCCTAGTTTTTTAATTTTTTTTTTTCTCTCATTCTCTTTGCGAAAATAATACTTAAATAATATTTAAATAATATAGAGAATGAAAGAAAGAATATACTAGAGTTTGTATTAAAAAATAATAGGTAAAATAGAAAAATATACTTTTGGATTAGGTAAAATACCTCCAACTTATGGAGATCGATGCTCTTATAGCCCACCCGAATATGAATTAGTTTTTAATTTATTACTTCTCTTAAAAAGGTAAGCTGACAATAAATTTTAATAATTTAACATTTTTCCCCTTACGGGTAGGGATAATGGTCTTGTTTATCAAACCCTTCCCATTACCCCCAATTTTTTCTTAAAAAATCAACACCAAAACATTATATTTTTTTTTTAACAAAAAAAAACTTTTTATATGACATCAATCACATTTTATTATTATTCTAAAAAAAAAATTTACTACAAAACAAATTTTTCACTTTTCCGTTAAAAAAAAGTCAAAACATCTTAGTAGTACTCTTTCGTTTTTTTTTTTTTAGATACTTGAAAAGAAATTACATTAAATTAGGGGGGGGATGCATTATTGGTCCATGTAATCGGCCTAAATTACAAATCACTCCATGTGGTATCAACATGAATTTAGAGATCCCTATGATTGGCTTAATTTACAAAATGATCTTGAAGTCAAATTCTATTAAAAATGTTGACGAATTTTTCAGGTAAGCACCATATCTACGAGTACCATAATTGATATCAAATGTTTGGTCCACTGGAACGTAAAATGCTGGCTGAAACCTCAAATGCGGGCTGTTTTGGAGTTGGAAGTGTTCCAGTTTCACAGTCAAGCATGGTAACAACATTTGATTTGGTGGGACGGTCATTTGGGTCGTCCTGTACGCATAAGAGCCCAATATGTACACACTTCACAAACTGATCTGCGTTGCAATTGCTTTCCATACCATGGATACTAGGATAAAAGGAAAAACAAAAATGCTATATGACTATTAAGCTTGACATGAGTAAGGCTTACGATAGGGTAGCATGGTCATTTTTGGAAGAGATGATGAGAAAATTGGGTTTTGCAAAGCGTTGGATTGCATTAATCAAGAGGTGTGTAACAACAGCTTCCTATTTCGTTCTTATTAATGGTACTCCATTTGGACAGGTGATTCCTTCTAGGGGTCTAAGGCAGGGGGATCCGTTATCTCCATATCTATTTCTTCTTTGTGCGAGGGGTTGAGTTCATTATTGATGAAGGCAGAAAGGGATGGAAGAATTACAGGGGTTCCAATTTAAGCAGGTGGGTTCAAATTGAGTCATATTTTCTTCACTGATGATAGCTTACTCTTTTGTCAAGCAAACTTCATGTAATGGGGGAATGTCTTACAGCTACTTCACACTTATGAACGAGCTTCATGGCATAAATTCAACAGTGAGAAGAGTTTCATTTTTTTGAGCAGAAATACCCGCAGTGAATTCAAACATCATGTTCCTTAGTGGGGATCCCTACAAATTCTAGTTTGTAGAAATATTTGAGTCTTCTAGCCTTAGTGGATCGCTCTAAGACCCAGACCTTCGCGGGGATACAAAGTCAAGTGCAAAGAAAGCTGGTTCGGTGGAAAGAGAAGCTACTCTCTCAGGCAGGGAAGGAAATCCTTATCAAAGCCGTTATCCAGGCAATCCCTACATATAGCATGAGCGTTTTCCAGGTTCCTAAGCACCTTTGCAAAAAACTTAATTCTTTGATGGGTAGGTTTTGGTGGAGTCATCAAAAGGAGGGTAAGGGTGTTTCATGGATGAGTGGGGAAAAGTTGAGCTTGTCTAAACAGCTTGGAGGGTTGGCGTTCCAAGATTTGGAAGCTTTTCACTTAGCTTTGCTTTCAAAACAAGGATGGCGACTAGTCCATTATCCTATTTCTTTGGTAGCCTGTATTTTTAAGGAAAAATATTTCCCTGCTAGTGACTTTTTGAATGCACAGTTAGACAACCGCCCCTCATTTGCATGGCGGAGTATTTTCCAGGCTAAGGCTGTTTTAGAAGCAGGTTTGGTGTGCAGAGTGGGCAACGGAGAGAATATAAGGATTTGGGGTGACAGGTGGCTTTCTTCAGCTTCTTTGAATTGTATTCGATCTTCTGTGAGAGAGCTGGGCCTGGAGTTTGATTCATTCTATCTTTGAGCCGGTTGAAGCTAGTAGCATTTGTGCTATGGTCCTGTGCCCACTTCAACAACCCGATAAACTAGTGTGGAAGGGTACCAAGACAGGTGTTTTCTCGGTAAAAAGCTCTTCTCATTTAGAGACTATGAGAATATCCTAGATGACAGGGGAATGTTCTACTTTTAGGGATGACCAAGGCTTGTGGAAGACTTTATGGGCTTTGAAAATTCCTGTAGTGCTGAAGCTCTTTGTATGGAAATTGTGTTATAATTTGCTCCCAACCAAAGCTAAGTTATTTAGCAAGAAGATTATTCAAGACTTAGTTTGCCCGTTGTGTCTAGATGTTGTTGAGACAAGTTGCCATATCTTGTGGAACTGTCCTTCCATGGTAGTGTGGCAAGATTGTAGTAGATGTGTTCAAAAGCTGTCGATAAATGCAATTAAGGGGAGGAATGTCGTTAAGGAATTGCTGGCCAAGCTCAATGAAGAGGAGATTCAAGAAATATTCACAGTGGATCGACTTATCTAGATGCACAGGAATTCATTTGTTTTTGGGAGGGACTTCATCCCCCCGGGGGAAAAACCTGTAGCGGGGTTGATCAAAATAAATTGGGACGCTGCTCTTGATGTGCCACAGAAACGGATGGGAGTCAAAGTGGTTCTGCGGAATGAGGCCGGGGTGGTTGTGGCAGCTATGGCGAAGCTCATCTCCATCATAGTTGATCCTACTAAAGAAAAATCTACGGCTGCGTGGTAGGCAGTGCAGTTTTGTTGTCACTTGGGGTATCAAAGGGTGGTTCTTGAAGGAGACTCATTGCTAGTAGTTTCAGCTTTGCGATAAGATTCCTCTTGTTGGAGTGGTTATGGGCAATTGATTGAGGATGTCATGGTTTCGCTTCATAGCCTTTTATATTATGATGTGAGGCATGTTCGATGGGAGGCCAACAAAGCTGCCTATTGAATGGCCAATGTGGCCTTGTCAAAGTTTTTAGATAATGTTTGGGTAGAGGAATGTCCTCCCTTTATCCAGAGTATTTATAACACCCCGGTCCCATATTAGAAAGAGATAAATAGCACACATAGAGTGAGTGATTTATAAGAGATAGATATGTGCTAAGTCCCACAATGTCTAGTTACTAGGTTAAACTGGCTTTATAAGTGATTCTAGAGAAAGTTCCAAATTGACTAGTCCTTTTGGGGTGATAGAGCAGATATGGCTAGTGTTTTTTCCTGGATTATTATAAATGGTATCAGAGCCACCCAGTAATGCCAGGTTATGTAGTACTAGAGCATTGGATGACGTGGCCCTAACGTGGATGTTAGGGATTTAAGGGGGGGAGTTTGTAACACCCCAATCCCATATTGAGAAGAGATAAATAGCACACATAGAGTGAGTGATTTATAAGAGATAGATAAGTGCTAAGTCCCACATTGCCTAGTTATTAGGTGAAACTGGGCTTTATAAGTGATTTTAGGGAAAGCTCCAAATTGACTAGTCTTTTTGGGGTGATAGAGCATATATGGTTAGTGCTTTTCCCTGGGTTGTTATAGTATTGTACTTGTGGAGCAAGATATTTCATTTGACTAATAATACCATTTATCATTATTTTTCAAAAAACAAAAAACAAAAAATGCCTTGGAATAGTGATAGCCAATCTCCCGAATCTACAGCTCCAACATTATTATATACATATTGAAAAAGTATTTTAATTCCATTGCATAGCTTTCATTTTATTAAAACAGATTTGAAGTAGCACTTCGTGGCCATCACGCGCCACTACGGTGCGTGGCTGCTTGTGTAATGCACGTGCCACTACTACTCTGAGCCCTTTCGTCTCCATGGTTGGTTTTGTCACAAACGGATCCTCTCAATTTCATTTGAAATGGAGAGGATCCGGTTAGTTATAAAACAATGGGTAAAATTGTTCAAAAAATTAAAATGACAATTTTGCCCCTTATTTTATAACTAACCAGCTCCTCTCTATTTCATTTGAAATGGAGAGGATCCTATTCCGGTTTTGTCTATGAGTAACTCGGGGGCCCCAAACATGTACAAGTTTCACTTTTTATTTTTGATGGACATAGTTTTCCCTGGAACTCGGTTGGAGGAAGTCCTTCAACCCAGTCTTAAAAATGACACGCGTTTTTTGAGCATGTGAAAAGCACATGTTTTCTTAATAATAGGGACAAAGTTGGAATGAATTTTATTTAAAGTATGCACATCTCACATGCTATTAAAAAAATGGACACAGGTTATTTTCTTAGATTATGTTGAAGGAACTTCCTACAACCTGGGGTTGGAGGAAATCTTTGTCTTTTTTTTTTTTTTTCTTTTCTTTTTAATTTCTTATTTAGATGTACTCCACAATAGTTTCCTTTATTATTTTTCTATACCATTTAAATATTGTTTTAAATAAATGATAAAGGAATGAGAGAGAAAAGATAAAGTCTTTATTATTATTATTATTATTATTATTAAAATAATGTTAAGGAAACCATTTTCGCTTTCCTAAATTTAGAGTACAGCTTTTGTTTCCCTAAGTTCAGGAAACCTGGAAGTGTTGCATAGAGAGAGATAGAGCAGCAATGGTGACACCGTGACAACACAGATCATGGACGTGGGGATGAACATAAAACACTATATTAAAGGCTACCATGGGAAGGATAAAACCAAAAGGTGATCGCATAGCTCCCATCTTATTGAAACAACTTTGAAGGGGGGCCAGGGATCAAGATTCCCTACAATTTCTTTAAAATTGTAAATTTTCAAATTATGTGAATTTACATCGTTTCATACATTGAATGATATGCAGAATGCTACATATTAAAAATATGACATATTAACAATGAGAATTAAGTATATTTTTATCAGGTTCTTACACTTTATGTTGTATAAATACTTTGAGTAAAAAACTGTCTTTTGGTTTAGTAAAGAAGAAGCATCTTTTCAAAAGTGAAGAAAAAGCTTTTGGAATGATTTATTTATTTATTTATTTTTCGTTGTCTCGATGCCATGCCATATCTTTAATATATTGCATTTTTCACGCTGTTCGATGTAAAAAATAGCCTGAATTCACATAATTTGAGAATCTAATTTTTTTTTGAAATTGTAGAGGATCCTAATTCCCCAGAGAAAATGATTGATTCAAAAGTAGTTTTTGTGGTGTACAATAAGTAATAGTGACTATTCAAATGTCTTGTCTACTTCCTATGGGCACCCTATACTAGATAGTATAGGGTTTCTGAGTGGGAAAAGATGGTTCATCTCTTACTCAAATTACGCAATTTAAGCCTTTTCTAAATATTGAAACACTTGAAAAATGACACCTATTAAAAATGTGACATGTTATCGAGGCAACAAAAAAGAATTTCCCTCCAAAAAGACTTTCTCTTCACATTTGTAGAGATGCTTCTTATTTATAAAATCAAAATACAGCTTTTAACTCAAAGCTTTTTTACAACATCGAGAGTAAAAACTTGATGAAAATATACTAAATTCTCAATTGTAACATGTCATTTTTTTTAATATGTGATATTTTTCAAACGTTTCGATGCCTAGAAATGGCCTAAATTACATAATTTGAGAATCTACAATTTCTTTGAAATTTGTAGAAATCCTAATCTTCTGTTTTTACATCCTCCATTTTTTAGATCAGTGTCCTCTCAAATTATTTGCCCGAATTTGAGAGAATTTAGGCTGTTAATTGTGAGAGATCACTTATAAGATCCACCTGACCAAATAAAAATTGGACTGCCCAACTAAAGAGGCTTTCTCTTCTCCTCTTGTTCATACATTCCTTAGGCTTATCATTCTTTCTATAATGGGCTTATCACTGGGCAACAAAAGTTATAGAAAGGCCCACTTATAGCCATCTTGGTATCAAAAATATCACATTCACATTTACTTCAGTTATTTTTTATTCTAAAATATATATATATATATATATATTTTCTATCCACTTTTTTCAAGGCACTTACATATCCCTAAAGGGAATACCTTTTATAAGAATGGACTGTAAACCTTTCATTTTACAGCAATCAATTATAAGTGGACAAGTCATAAAAAACTACAAAATACAATAAACATGAAAAACACTCGATCCTTTTTCAATAATCCCATTTTCAATCTCTCTCTACGACCCAATGCAAGTTTCCATGAAAATTCATGATGATGGAGAAGATGGCCGAATAAATTAAAGGAGAACAACTTCTAGGCGAAGGAAGCGATTGCTTTCAAGTGTTAGGTCTCCTTCCCCTTTCTTTCTCTCTCTCTCTCTGATTGATTGTTTCGTTTAGAAGAAAGATTGGATTTTGAGAGTTTCAGGAGAGGAGAGCAAAGATCAAAGAAAATGGGTATGCTGTCGAACAAGATCGAGATGGACAAACTGAAACCTGGGAATCACATCTACTTCTGGAGGGACGTCTATCTCTACTCCCACCACGGTCACACGCCTTCTCATTATTCTATTATTATTTGATATATATATATATATATATATAATCTGGTATTTTGGTATAAAATTCGGTGTTTTATTGTCTAATGTGTAGTGTGTGTTTAGATGATGTGTCAATATCTCATTGGGGGCTACAAAAGTTAAGTTTTAATGCTCATCCTTACCTAATTGGCTCTTGTATCTTAAAATGTTGTGAGACTGTCATTTTAGCATAGACCTCACCTAACCAAGAAAAATAAGTATGAGAATGTCATCCTATCCTAGCATAGACCCCACTGATTAAGAAAAATAGGCTCAATGAGCTACTTAGAGTATTAGCAACGACTTTTCTAAATGTATGAAAAATTCTTTAAAAACTTAGTGCAACAAACTCTCTTGGTGTTCCATAAACCAAGGGAAATGGTAGCACTTTTGCTTCCATTAACATTATTTTAGTATATAAAAAAAAAAATTTTAAAAAAAAATTTTCTCTCTATTTCTTCTAGATCAGACTAACATGTTTTTTTTTTTTTTTTTTCAAACTATTGAACTCACTTTCTCTTTTCTCTATGTTACAGATCTATAATATTTGAAAGAATATTTGAAATGGTATACGGAAATGATAAGGGAAGCTATTGTGAAATTTATTTAAATATAGAAGTAAAAAGTAGTTTGGTTTTCTAAATTTAAGAAAAAATCTAAATAAAGCGGCCACTAGCTGGTGCTCTTATGTACTGAATTTGAATGTAACCTGAATGTAATTCCATTTGCAATGTCATCGTGTTTCTTCATAAGCACAAATAGATTATATTTTATTAGTCCAAAAGCTGATAGAATCACAAAATAACTAAAGAAATAAACTAGAGAACTAGAGTGTTATTGCATTTTTATGATTAATTTTTCCAGCTTTAGGGTTACCCAAATAAGAACAATGAATGAGGATTTGGTTAATTAACCTAAATTAAGGGATTTAGCTACCTTAATTTAAGGAATTTAATTACTTATATTTAAAAATATTCAAATCACTTGTAAAACTCTATAAATAGAGTCGCTACATAAAATATTACATTTAACGCTGTTTCGCTCAAACAGCACTAAACCATAGTTTTTACGGCATTTACTGTGCAAATAACATAAATTTATGCTATTTATTTACAAGTGTCACAAATTACAAAATTGGTGCCGTTTAATATGAAAACAACATAAATTTATGCCGCTTGCACAGCAAACTACATTAAATTTAATGCTGCATATTGTACAAGCGGCATAAATTACAAAATTGGTGCCGTTTAAGATGAAAACGCAATTCCAAAATCACCGTAAGGTAGTTTAGCTTATGACCTATATCCACACATTAAAATCTTATAAACTACATCTTTCATTTATATTTGTTTGAGTATATGATTTGAATAATTTCAAATACAAACATATCTCTTAAATTAAGGTTAACAAATTCTTTAATCTACAGTAATCAAATCATCTAAATCCTTTAATTTAGAAAATATAAATCAACACTTATCAAAAAAAAAAAAAAAAAAATCTCTATCTTTTATCATACGGCAAGCAAATTCTTCTGATTTCTGCACACATGTTCTGCCATAAATCTAATATGCAAACTACCTTAATAACACGAAATATTAAGGTCCAATGAAAAACTAGGGAAGATGCAGTAAATAATTAAGGAGACTGTTATAGAGGCTTTAGAGATGACAGTTGGGAATGAGAAAGCCTCGATCAGTTGGAAAGAAGTGTTAAACGAAGTATTAAATTACGTTTAAGTTAATAAAAATAGATAAATTTAGTTACGCTTAAATTGATTTGAAATGAATAAAGTTTATTCTCGGAGATTATCTATTTCAAATCAGCTCGAAGATATTGAAGCTCTCCAAGTGTCCAAACCTTGTCATTCTCATTCATTTCCATCCATAATTTATATTCCCTATCATTCGTATAAGAAAGACTTTACGGAGACATACAAACACCAAAAATTGTTGACTTGTCAATTTTTAAAGTCCCTGGTCAATGGTCATATCATTTCACTGAATAGCTTACAGGTCATTGACAAGCACCATTACCATTTACCCACCTCACGGTGGAGAGGATGGTGAGGATGGTACTTTGTGACACGTGGCTACATTATTTAGCAGTAAAATTGGCATACAAGAATTGTCAATCAATCACAATGAGACCAAGACAAAGGTTGTTGAATCAGCCAACTTCTTCTGCCCACGTTTGTGGAAACGGACTCTCTCAATTTCATTTGAAATGAGTGGAGTCCTTTCTTTCAAATATTATGTGATCACTAAGAAAGATAAAATTAAAGATTATACAAAATAAAAAAAAAGCTTCATGAATTAGAATATCCATAAGTATGTAAGCATCAAGTAAAACCAATTCAAATATATGAATAAAAATAGAAAAAACTTTATTTATCCCCGAAGTGTTAAGGGTTTTGTAATCATAACCATAAATTATTAAAATTTGTAATGTTGATATTCTATTTTTCAACTCCTTTTATTTTCATCACGACCGTTAAGGTTTAGGGTTAAATTAAATGACAAATAGGTGAAATGTCTCTTATGCTTCTGTAGAACTTATAAAAATTACGAATTTACCTCCCTCCAACCTCCATTATATTGTCAATATCTCCCAAAATTATTAATTGTATCAATCTCCTTTACGCACGTGACTACTTTTCTACCTTCCTATAATACACTTCATTTTTTTTAATAAAAATTGAAAAAAGCGATTTTTTTTTTGGGTTAATTACAACAAATGGTAATTTTATGTACTTTAGAGTCACAACTGTCAGTTCGTGGAGCTTTATCAAAAATAGTTATTAGTTGAGAATGATAAAGTATATTTAACTCTATAATATATGATTTTGAGTAATACAACTCAACTTCACTTGACTTGATTCTTGCATGTGCATTAGACTACTCTAATCCTCCGTCCAAAAAAAAAAAAAAAAGGAAGAAGAAAGAAAGAAAAATATTACGCTTGAATCAAAAGATATTATAATATTCAAACTTGAACTCTATAAAGAAGAATAGTAAAAGAAAACAGAAAATAGAATCATCACCAAATAAAGTTTCCTCACAGAAGTTTCAAGAAGTAAAGGAATAGGTATTCAAATCTTACATATATATAAGTTACTTCTCAAGAACTCAAACAAAATAGCTAGCAAAATAAACTATAATCATCACCAAATACAGTTACCACTTGGCCTTAATTCTTATTTATAGAAAACAAATGTTTTGTCCCCTGCAACCTTTACTAGCTAGTCAAGTAAAGGACCAGACTTTTTAGAGCTGGCATATATCTTGCATTATATATCGATCATCTTCCTCCTAAACTACTAGTTAATTCTATATATGTTTCTGGTCTACTAGAAGAAGTATCTGTACTGCTAGAACAGCCTCTTGGAGTTGGAACAAAAGCTGTCCGTTTTGGAGTTGGAATTGTTGCAAGTTCGCTGTCAAGCATGGTAACCACAGTTGACATGGTGGGGCGGTCATTCGGATCTTCTTGTACACATAAGAGTCCAATATTTACGCACTTTACGAACTGATCTGCATTGCAAACTTCACGTAGACTCTGGTCCATTAAATCCAACACCTTGTTTTCTACCCACAATTTCCAAGCCTGAGACAATTTTACCATCAATATTTTTATGTAGTAAGATGACCAAAGAATATAATGACAATATATAGAAAATTAAACACACTTACATAACTTATAAGGCTCGTAGCTAGTTCTGACTGATAAAATCTTGTATTCTTTTTTCCACATATGATTTCAAGTAGAACCACACCAAAGCTAAAAACATCGGATTTAACTGAGAAAGTTCCATTTAGTGCGTACTCTGGAGACATATAGCCACTGCATTATAATGTTTATCAGTGAATAAATTAGACACTTGTCATTTTTTAGTAAAAAATAGAGTTAGGATTGAATCAACAATTGCATTGTCTACCATAAACTTACTAAGTTCCAACTACTCTTGTGGTGTTTGCTCCGGTTTCTTTGCCTTCAACCATCCTTGCCAAGCCAAAATCAGATATTTTGGAGTTCAGCTCCTCATCTAGAAGAATATTGCTGGTCTTCAAATCTCTATGGATGATCCTCAATCTAGAGTCATGATGAAGATAAACAAGCCCACGAGCTATTCCCAAAATGATTTTGAGGCGCATCTCCCAGTTTAAAGACATGCTTCGCTTTTGATCTTGCAAGGTTTCCATTTGTCATTTAAGAGAACAATTGTAACAACAATAATAAATCAACTTTTACTCAAAAAAGAAATTGTCTATCAAGCACGGTAGGATATTAATTAAGAACTTGGTTTAGAAACCAACCAAATATAAATGAGTCTAAGCTTTTGTTGGGCATGTATTCATAGAGTAAAAGTTTTTCATTTCCTTTTATGCAATATCCCCGAAGCCTAACAAGATTCCTGTGTTGTAGTTTTGCAATCAACACCACCTCATTTTTAAATTCTTGAAAGCCTTGTTTTGATACACTTGAGAGCCTCTTTATAGCAATCTCTTGACCTCCTGAAAATGTGCCCTGAAACCGAACTCAACATACTCTCAATATTACCCGCCACTGACTAGAAACTAGTTTACATGAAGATTAAATACAAATTAATGATGTTGAAATCACCTTGTAAACAGGCCCATAGCCCCCCTCTCCAAGCTTCTTTGCATCCGAGAAGCTATTTGTGGCTGCTAGAATGCTTTCTAAATTAAAAAAGGGTACATCTATGCCTTTCTCATCTTCATCTCTAAACTCACCAGAGCCCATCAAGTCTTTGAGGTGTCTTCTACTGTCTAATGTGCGAAGTAATCGATTTCTTTCACTTCTGTTTTCTGAGTTTAAAAAACATTGATACATATTAGTTACATGATTAGTTACATGATAATGACATGAAAGGATAAATAGTTTTATTGTAATTCAAAGGGACAAAACCTCAGACTGTGCATGGTGCGCATTGTGAAAAGCCATTACCTTCTCCGTTGGCCATCTTTCTTCTCCATACATATAAACAAGTAATGGTACACGTGAGAACAAACACGCTGATAAGAGGTACCATAACACTCAGAGGCAACCGATTTTTTCTTTTTGAATTCTCTTCTAATCCCCCAGGAAGATCACCTTCTACAAGAAAGAAACAGGACACCCATTATGTTTGTGAGAGTGAACAATTAAGCTCTAATGGGTAACTCAAAATGATAATAAACAAAATTCAATAGATATATTGTTCATAATCAGTTTTGCAATTATAATATCTATTGTTAAGGCAAGGAGATCATGATGTTGCTATAGATGATTTTGAAAATTCTAGGAAACACCTCCTAACTTCTACGTAAAATTAGAGGTGATTATACATAAAGTAAAAGGAAACTTTTTTGAAGCCAAGATATGTGCTCAGTTGATCACGGAAAAATTGTCCTTAGCAAACCATCGCACTGGTCTGGTTCTTTCTTCAATAACAGAGCAATTCTTCCAGAGGTATATATATGATTAGAATCCTAACCTTGAGTACATTTCAAAGTAGTGCCATTCCAATGGAAGTTTTGCTTGCAAAGGCACCTCTTCTTTCCATCTCTTGTTATACTGCAAGTTGAATTTAGCCAGTCCTTGCAGTCTGCAAGTGAAGTACAGGTTGGCTCCAGTGGTGGCTCCCAACTAATCTTTACTTCATTAGCAGTAAACCCGCCGGGTGTATTAAATGGCAGTGTGTAATTGAGCAGCAGAGTTCCTCTTGGACTTCTAGCTTCAGGATTTTCTGCATCTTTGACTTGGATGACAAATGTTCCTGTACTTGGATCGATACTGGCTACTCGATAGGTGCCACTGGGTGTCTTGAAGCTAACCTGGCCAGTGAAACTGTTGCAGTAGAAACTGAAGTACATAGGGTCACCGCAATTTGATCTAGTGCTCAGCGGATAGGGGATCAGGTTTGTGCCACAAGGCTCACAATTACTAACGGTTGGTTCTGCAAAAGTAATTAAAACAGTAAAAGATGAGCTTTAACCCTTGTAGTATTATGAAGCTATGATTTTAAAAATCCATACAAGCAGAGGTGGTTTCTCACTTCCCTTTTAACATCAATGATGATTTTTTAATTTCCAAAAGAAATATCTGTTGACGCAATTCAGCTACTGAATTAATCCCAGCATATTCCAACGTGTGAGAGGAGTACCTATAACAGATTTTGCCACGCGGACAGAGAGGTTACGGCCACCGTTTGTGTACTCCTCTTGAAGATTACGAAGATCCCCAATCCAAATGTAGCAGATGTCGGTCTCAGAAGTAGTTGTACTATCACTTCTTAGGCTGCTGTTTTGAGGTACCTCGTATGAATAAGCCTGGCACTGGCTGCTGTTAAGGCACTCCTTTCTGCATTCTTTTTCATTTTTTGCGATGAAATTTGAGTCTGGGTTGCTAACTTTCATCATCTTTAAGCTCAAGAACATGTCGCTGTTGTCGAATGATGTTGATTTTCTGGTGCACCCACCCAAAAAATCTCCAGAATCCCACTTCGCCGGGTTAGCAGGCTGGAACCCGGGCAAACATTTGCATACCACCCTATTGTTAATATTGCAGCTGCCGAAATTCCCACAGGCATTGTAAATGCTACATTGGTCTCCCGGCTCCCACCATATCAAAGACCAAATTCCCTTGTCCACATCCCACTTCAGATACTGTAATTCCCCGTTATATTTCATCACTAATCTTGTGTGACTATAATCCGTATAATTCATCACTAACCTTGTGTAATTATAATCCAGCAGCAGTTGTGGGTACTTGTTCTGCTTCACGGTCTTGCTGAAATTTGACAACAAGTAGGCTATGGCAAAGGGTATTTGATCATCTGAGCTCAAGAAGTTGCCTGAAATCCGACTTCTCCAATAATCGGCATGCTTTTTTAAGATAACATAGTAGCCCTCTCCTTGTAGATATTGCTTAAAAGTGAACTGCCCTCTTCCCGGGTCACCATCATCTATCCATGAAGTCAACCTCAGGTTTTCATCCATCTTCATACCTGGAAGAAATGTATCAGTTAGATTATGGAAGCTCTCCCACAGACTCGTCGCCAACTGATCATCATCGGTTAAGACAAGGTTTCCAGAATCCATGAGCTTAACAGTTCGATTTGTAGACGAATGATTCTCAACACCTGTAGTCCAATAAACGTTTCCAGTAGTATCCCATACCTTAAGGTTGCCATCTTCTGCAATTCCAAAAGTTCCAATGGAACCGTTTAGTGGGCTGTCTCGGTTGGCAACCCAAACAACTGTTTGTTGACCCTGTTTGTACCATATCCCAACGAACCTTTTGTGGCTACTCTGGCTAGAGCTTCTGATAGGGTTAAAGAATCCCAGTTCAAAAGTTTCTCCAATGGAGACAAGGGTGGTTCCTCCATCGTTACTAATCCACTCGCCACGCTTTAAAGTATCTCTAGCATAGCAACCCACATGACAGGAACACAACAAGAGTATGTACAAGGAAAAGATCATGCAAGACAGCAAGCAATTACTTGCAGACAATATGCAGTTGATTTTTCTTCTGTGGCTTACCATTTCGAATAAAGCAAGCAGGTAGCCAATTTAATCGAATATGTCTATCATTTCAAGCATTGTACTGATCAGGATGCTTCTAATCTAAATAAAAAATTGAGTTAAATTGGAATTATAAAAAATCTAAAAAATGTGACGCCGACACCATGAGTTTGAAACAAATGGATGGTTTGAAAAGTGAAAACATCTTTCCCCATCCCAACCAATTGCCGGAACACCACGAGTTTGAACAAATGGATGGTTTGAAAACATCTTTCCCCATTCCAACCAACCCGGAAACCCTCTATTGCACAAAGTGACAAAGGGTCCAAACCCCATTGCACGGCATTGACAAAGTGACAAAGGGTATAACTGAAAATTTGTTCAAAGGGAGGGGCAATGCCTCAGAAGAGTTGGGTCTTCCTTCCTCCTTTGTTGACTCATTTTCATTAACAATTTTCAGTCTCTGCCCCCAATTCCACGGCGGCGGAGTGTGGAAAGAGGATAAATGATTCAAAAGGAAGGGGCATTGCCTCATAAGATTCGCTTGTAGATGCATCATTTTATTACACAATCCAAAATGACTTTTTAAATACGGTTCATTCGATTATTTATTCTTTTTTTTTTATATACTCATTTAATTTTTTTTTCTTTTTTAAAATTTTTCTCCATTTTTTAACCAAAAGAACAATATCACAGCGAGCACTAATCCACATAGTAGCAAATCAACACAACCATGTTGAATATGCTGAGAAAATCTTAAAAAATAATGGAATTGTATTTGAATTGCAAATATAGAAATCATTAGTTGAACGTTTGAAACATGATCTTGAAGAAAATTCATGCAGTGGAACGAAATAGAGAAACTTGGGTTTTTAATTCGAGCCAATCCGACACTTGAACTCTAGGCTCAAACTAAATTGGGTTTTGACGGCAGGTTTTGCTGGAGCACTTTGCAAAGATGTTGTACATACTAGAGAGAGGAACTGGATCCTCTCCACTCAACTGGAGAGGATCCTGTTGCCTAGGTCCTTGCATAAGATTATAGCAAATCTGACACGAAAATGAGGAAGAGAGGGTCTAGGATAGGAGAGAGAGTTTGAGTGAGGAAAATCGAGAAGAGATTGCCAAAAAAGTCATTGCATAAGAGCACCGTTGAATAATAAACTTAATTTTTAGTAACATTTATTTGAGTCTTTTCTTATTCTTGTAAGTTACTAATTAAGTGACTTGAAGAGGTTGTGTTTTTAAGTCTTTTCTTATTCTTGTAAGTTACTAATTAAGTGACTTGAAGAGGTTGTGTCTTTTGAGTGTTCAAGAGTTATAGGAGTTACATGGGAGTTATTTGAGATGTAAATGAATGGAGTTAATGTGAAGAAGTTAGAATGGTCATTTATATCCTATAAATACCCATGTAAGCAAGTTATTTTAAATCAAGTTGAATAAAAGTATGCAAAGTCCTCTATCAATTTATTGTCTCTCTTCCTTTTCATTCTCTCTCTTAGTGTATGTGTGGTTTCCAATTTCCAACAAGCACGGCCGTTCATCAGCCGCCCTTTCCTCAAATCTCTCTTATGTGTTTAGGTTTCAATTTGTGTGTTTGGTTGCTATCGTAGCATGCTAAGGGGCACTTTGGTTTGAATCTTCACTGAAATCAGAGGCACTGAAAGTCTGTCATGTGAGGTAATTCAAGTGCATTTGACTCGGTATATTTGTAGTTAAGATTGATCTTTTGTTAGCCTGATATAGTCGATTAAACAGAAAGTTAACTTAATTGTTGTAGGGAATTTGATTATTTTGTTGTGTCGCTGTTATTGTTTGGATGAGGCCTAGGAGGTGTTTGATAAAATGTCTGTGCAAGGTTCGTGGGATTTTGGTTCAGTGCTAGGCTATGCAAGAAGTTGGTGATTCTGTAAGTTTGGAGAGTTATAATATATGGCTGTTGGGTTTTAAGTTTTAAGAAATGGAATCCCATATTCCCATCGTTGCTCGGTGTTTCTTCTGTGTATTTTTCTGATTTGTAGTGAAATTAAATGATGAAGTTGGATTGAAAATTTCTCGCGACGGTCGTCGAGCTGATGGAATAATCCAATGCTTTCGATGGTTTTTTTTTTTTTTTTGTCCGTCGGATCATAGCGTCGGTGGCAAAGCAGGCATAGTGTGATGATCACCGGATCATTGCTTGCCTACCACTGCCTTTGCTTTCTCTTCCATTTTTGGTTTTTCTCAATTAGGCACTGTCAGGATATGTTTTAAGTGCTAGGGCGTGAGTTTTAAGTGCTAGGGCGTGAGATAGGAAAATCTATGAAATTCTTTAGAAATCTTAAAATTCCTTTTTATTTGATCTACTGCAAACTTTCATTTCCTAGAGCCCCTCAATAACTTGAGCATCTGAGTGCCTCCGGTCTTTAGACTGACGGCCTTCTGACGACTCTATACCTTATTTGGCAAGCGGAACTCCTCCTTGGAAGCGGCTTGAAGTCCCTGTGATGTTCTTGCATCAACAAAATACTCATGAACTCCGACTCTTCTCTGCTTCGTCAAGAGGGAGTAGAAGAAGAAAAAAGAAAACATTGCAAATTCCATAAGCTTCCTACTTTTAAAGGTAGTTTCTTTTACCTCTTCCACCATGAATGAGTAGTTTTTTTTTTTTTTTTTTTTCATGTTTATATTTTGCGTCTTTGTAAAAATTTGTGAAAACTTCCATGTGCCTTAATGTGTCAATCTCTATGCCCTTGTCCCCTGACCAACCCATTGACGATGAATCCTGATTCTGCAATCCAGGTAACATTCAATGTCATTCTTATTATAACTTTAAGTTTTTAAGATAAGTAGTGATTTAATACTTTAGTTTTTGTAGAGCATCTCCAACAGATTAAATAAACTACTCATTATAGGTACTTTTAGCTAATATCACCCAATTTTCAAATCCAGTAGTTTAGATTCAGAAGAGAAAGAGTACTTTTTTTTTGCTATTTACTGTAGCACTATAATAATAAAATATTATTTTTCATGTTGGAGAAAGAGTCATTGGGTTGTGTGCTAAACATTGAAAAATCATATTTATATAAAGTAGAGAGTGCAATAGAGAATCTGTTAGAGTTTGTCAGTTTGTATTAAAAAGTTAGTAGCTAAAATAGAAAAATATGTATTTTGAATAGGTAAAATAGCTAGTATTGCTGGAGATGCTGGCAACCAGCACAGTAGCTAAAAGGCTCAAAATGGCTATATTTCGCTATTATGAGCTTTTTTTCTTCTTCAACAAATTAGCTCAAAAGTAGGTAAAATACATTTTTTGCTAAGTGAATAGCAATAAGTTGCAACTCACTTTAGCACAATGTCCTAGTTTTTTAATATTTTTTTCTCTCTCACTCTCTTTGTGAAAATAATATTTAAATAATATAGAGAATGAAATAAAGAATCTTTTGGAGTTTGTATGAAAAAATAAATATAAATATATATATATATATATATATATATACTTTTGGACTAGATAAAATACCTCCAACTTCTGCAGATGCTCTTATAGCCACTCAAATATGAATAAATTATTAATTTATAACTTATCTCAAAAAGGTAAGCCGATAATAATTTTTAATAATTTAACACTTTTTTTACGTGTAGGGACAATGGTCTCGTTTATCAAACCCTTCCCATCACCCCAATTTTCTTTTAAAAAGTTAATATCAAAACATTTTTAACTTTTTTTTTTTTCACATTTTATAGGACATCAATTACTTTTTATCATTATTCTAACAAAAAAATCCACTACAAAATAAAACTTTTTACTTTTCCATACAAAAAAAATCAAAACATCTTATTATTTTACATAACATCAATCGCTTCCAAACTTTTACAAACATACCCAAGAAATCATGGTCCGGTGTGGCAACTCCTTTCCCCTCCCCTTCTCTTATTTTCACTTCTCCCAAAAAAATTAACTTTAAAACATTCTAACTTTTTTCACTTTTTATATCACATAAACAAGTTTTTTATTACTATTTAAATAAAAAAAAAATACTACAGTACAATTTTTTTTTTTCACTTTTTTATATAAATTCTTTCTACTTTATATCATATCAATAATTTCTTATTAGTAATTATCACCTCAAATATAAAGAAGGGGTTGCGCCCATAATAGAAAACAAATCCTTTCCATTTTAAATAAAATAGAGAGAAACCTATTAGCAAAATAACAAATGGCAAAGGAAAATGGAGGGGATCCGTTTGCCCCGTAATAAAGGGAAGCCCATGTAGGACGCCTTTGCGGCGTTGTACTCTTGTGTTTCAGATGCCTTGACATCAAATGTTTGGTCCACTGATATCTTTGCATTGGTATCAATCATTATCTTCCTTCAAGACTATTAGTTAATTCCATATATGCACCCGTTACTAGCCAAACTGTGCTAGGAAACGTACAGTGGTAGCTAATCATGCATTTTCCACTGGTCTGCTGCAAAAATTCACATGTCTGTTCCTTTCTAAAAAAACCTGACCCTGAGTTGTTTCCCATTATCAAAAAATGCCCCATATATTATTTTTATAAACATAAACAGTATACAAATTAGTGGATTGATTAGGGTGAAATATGTAGGCACGATGTAGCATAAGCAAAAAATCAAAAAGAAGATTTGTGTCTTCAATCAGCGAAGTCAACAAGCTAGCTAAGAATTGCTTTGAAAGGGAACTTGAAATCTTATTACTTTAAAAAACTGATACATTTAGGATAACAATTCAGTTCTTGTTATATTCATCCAAAAAAAAAAAATTCAGTTCTTGTTTTGTGTTTAGTCATTGTTATGAAGTAGACTCTGTTAGGTTATTCAGTTCAGTAGTTTTTTATTGTATTACTAGTTGCTCAGTTTATTAGTTGTTTTATTAGTTTAATATTGTTGTGTGGGTATAAATATGTATCATATTTTATTTTTTTTATGTTGTTATTTGGATAAGAATAGGTTTATTTCTTTTAGGAGTCTTGTTGATAACAGGTTAAGTTGTTAAGTTATGCCAAATAAAAGTTCTATTTCATGTGAGGCTATTTTTTATTGTATTCCGTTCTTTTAAATATCGTTTTGTTATTAAATAAAATTAATCAATTAAGAAAATTATCAAACCTTGTGTTTGTGAATTGAGAGTATCTTTGATTGCTCAACTAGGAAGGTCTATGATTCATCGAAAATCCTTCTGACTCATTTATGAAAGTCCACAAGACGTCTATGGAAGTCGCATTTAATGCTTCTCGCTCGAGTCCATTCGGACAACCCCAATAATGTGTCCGGATAAGGTTAGGTTGCATAGTAGGTGTAAAATTACCTATTTAAACGATTTCCAATTCACATTTTCTCCCCAGATCGTGAGAGAGAAAGAGAGAAGTCGAGAGAAGAGAAGTTTGGGAGTGTGGACAGAGAAATCTAGTACGTACATGTTCTTGAGGGATTTTTGAGTTCTTATTACTTCAAAAACTGAGATTTTCATTACGGAAATTTATTTCTTGTAACAATGGAGTATGGACAAATGTTCTCAAAGGGCAAGAACTTTTTTTCAAAGATGCAAAAATCATCGAAAGATGGAAAGCTAAAGAAAATATATAAATTTCTAAGGCCAAAATTAAGTCAGAATTGATGGAGTACGATTTTGGTAATGAGAAAATCAAATTTGGATTGTTGCCTTTCATTTACAACTTCCCATATGCATTTGAATGTCATGGTTCCGCTCGAGCAAGCCATGGAGCGAAATTCTCTGCTGGTAGTCCGCCCCTCGAGCGACTGTCAAGTGGTTTCCTCAACTAGACGATGGCTTGAGCGCTCTCCTCGAGTAGAGGATTGCTCGAGTGGTTGTCAAATGCTTGATCATGCATCCATGCAAATTTGTAAAATTGCTTCAAATTGATAATGACAATATCTTATACCTACAATTATGAATATTGCTAGAGTAATTTGTGTTAAATCATCATTTATTACAAAAGTTTAAGGGGATTAAAAATGATTAATTTAATTTTTTTTAATTAATATCTTAACACTCCTTGGTATGAGTAGGATCAAACAACACATGGTTACATTTTTGAGTCAAACGGTGATTTAATAACAATTTGAAATGATGAAATAGAACAAGTTTTTTTTTTTTTTTTTTGGAAGTACATTACAAACAAATTACAAACGAGAACAGAAAAAGAAAAAAGAAGAAGAAAAGAAATAGAAGAAGAAAAAAGAAAAGAGCAAGTACAAGCTTAACAACTGAGAAATCTAAAACTACAATGCATTGAAAGAAAATCAAGAAACTGTAAGCCACTTGAGAATGCAGCCAATAAATGCCGTAGTCCACTATGATGGGTGAAATCATTTGGAGTATGAAAATGCTTGCAAACTTAGATCTAGACCAATTTTTAAGAAAACCGAACAGGCCAAAAATAAAAAGAACAATGGAAACGAAATTTCCAGCATAAACAAAGAGTACGAACCCCAACCAATTTGGGGTTAAGCTGAGATACGTACGGTTAACATAATATATTGTCCAAGATGGATATTTCCAATAAGAAAAAGGAAGAAGTGCATGGCTCTCTAGAATTTAACATTTAGCCTCGTAGGTAGAGTGAGAGAGTCCACGTAGTACAAAGAAGATATGCAAAAGAAGAAGAAGAAAAAAGGTACACAAGGGGGAAAGCATGTGCAGATAAGAAGAGTGGAGAGACAACTGGGAGTAGCAGAAAGAAGATGAAAAGTTGCCAGAAATTGACCACAATTTACCTATTGAATTGAACTTACACACTTCTCCAAAACTGAGTTTAGCTTTTTAATTACCGGACTAAGTTGAATTATTGAAAAAGCAAAGCGGCCAGCGAGGTCAAGATTCGTCGGGTTCTGTTAAATATTTTTTTTATCTTCATAATGGGGTCCCCCTTGATTTTGATTGATCTTTTTCCTTCTCTTTTTGAGGGAAAGAATTTAAGATGTGATTACGCGGGTTTCCAGTTACAAAACATCGTCTACCACTTTTTCCGTCGTGTTATTTAATAATATATGATGAGAAAGACATCTGAATACCAGAGTCGATGTCCATGTCATTTCTTGCATGTGGGCTAAAAAGATATAACTCTACAATAGTAGCTTGAGTCTATGCCCTATGTTGGGTTTTTATTATTAGATAGATTTTGTTGACAAAAAGGTTATTCTATTGTTGCTGAAACCGACACACAGATTACTCAGAAAATTTTCAAAAAGAAATATATTTTGCACTACATTTATCAAGAAAGGAAAAATTTAAAAATGAAGAATATTACATAATATTAATTAATAAATGAAAGGGCTAAACAAGGAAAATATTGTAAGAATATTTATCACAAAAGAAAGAGCAGTACTTTAGAAAATATTCTCCATAAGATTTTGTTCCTGAAAATTCGAATTCCCTAATGAGTATCTGGACAGCTAGAAGCCGTGTTTTGACACAACTGGCAGAAAGTTCCTGTTCTCAGCAATGTTCAGACTACCTAGAGGACACAAGTCACAGTAAGGTCTTGTTCTCAGTAATGTCCGAACAGCCCAGCAAACGCAAGTCACATAAAGCTCCTGTTCCCTCACATGTTCGAACACCCAGCAGACACAAGTTCTAGAAAGTCTCTATTCTGCATTATGTCCGGACACTAAAGACACAGATTGCTGATAGAGAAAGTTTTTTATGCAAATGTCCGGACACTAGGGCAACATGTCTGGACACCCTTAATAGAAAGTTTGCTTTCTGATACATGTCCGGACACCACCGTCTAGAAATCCAATCCTGACTTGTTTTAGGGTTTCTAAAATCTATTTAAAGGGGCTTCTAGTCTATGTTTCTTTAAGAATTTCAGTGTGCTAAGAGAATGTTTATATTTATCTCTCTTAGAGTGTTTTATATATTTTATTGTTCAACCGTTCAATCATTGAAGTCTAACCGGAGAGGAGCTCCTGTTAAGAGATCAATAGAAGAACTCTTCAAACGGGTTTGGAGAGAGAGACAGACAAGTAGGCGCTTGTTAGAATTTAAGAAAGTTATGTAAAGGGTTATGAGTACGAACTTCTTGTAATTAGCTATTTCTTTTGATAATTAATTTTTTAGGTTTGGCTGCCCCGGATTGGTTTTTCTCTTTTGTGCAAAGAATTTTCACTTCATAACCTAATATCTGTGTTATTTACTTTTACATCTTTACATATTTGGTTAACTGTTTGCTTGAGGTTGCTTAGGAGTCTTTATTTATTTTCAGCCTATATAACTCCATCACATAGACAAGCTCTTTTATACTAGAACATGCAGCTGTTTAATTTAAAATCCAAGATAGTTATTGGTATAGTTTCTGGTATGGTGTGAGTTTTACGTTCTTCGATGTTCTTCAAGTTTTCCAAAAATCTGCAGAACAACCAAAACATCTACAAAACAATTAAAACTAGAGACCCCGGAAGAGTCTCTAGTTCTGATGCTTAAATTAGCTTCTGTGAGAAAATAATGTTTAATGCCCAAGAATTCAGTTTGAGTTTATACTTAAGGTATGAGCCTTTTTATAAACAAAGAGGTGGAGTCAAACCTGAATTAAGTTTCTTACTCCTTCTTGATCTAAAAGTGTAATCAGAGTTCTATTTGGACTTTGATCATTTAATAGATATATAATCTGATCTAATCCCAGATTTTTCAGGATCATATTAGACTATGAGTCTTATCCCGATTCTACCGGGGATAGGACTGATGATCAGATTATGACTTCTATTTCAATTCAACTTGGAGTAGAGTCCTAATCCAGATTTCTTGGGATAACTAATACTTGATTTCTAGGGACATGCTTGTCTCGGGCCTTAGCTGATTGAGTTGACTCTCGGTCCTAGGTTATTTGTTTTCCCAAGACCTAATTTGGATTTACCTCCTGTCACGTATTCTCGGAAATAGTTGCATGGTCTCTCACTCCCGGGATATGACTTTTCGGGAGTGTTGTTGTCTCGACTGATTAATGTCTATCTTCCGGGATAGGACTTCTCGAGAGTCCTGCTCTCTCCTCGTTGGGCCAATATTGACCCGAAAGCCCATGATTCTTTCGATTAGCCAGTCTGAGTAGAATTATTCCCAACAGTTACCCCCAATTCCCTTATCCAAAGCTTGCTCGAATAATGGGAGTAATTAACAGAAATTTAATTAGACTTAAGCTCCATGGATTCTAGATTAGTCAAGAGTGATACATCAATGACATAAATGAACACTTGAGAGGACCCTTTAATGAGAGTGCGTTTTGAATTACGATTTTGTAGGTAAAAAGTATGATTTTAAATCAAATTGTAAAAAATAAATTGTTTGGAAATTATATTTTTAAAAAATTACGATTTGAAAATGTAGAAAACTGCTTTTTTCAAATAACAGGTAATTGAGTACTTTTTTGAAAACATAGAATTTTCAAGATTAACCTACGATTTTAAAAGTTAAAATGCGATTTTGCCAAACATTTAATTGTATTTTTAAAAATAACTTTTTCAAATCATATTTTTTGAATTACAAACTCAATCAGATTTTAAATCTCCTATTTTAGTATAAAAGTCTTTCTCATATACTCTGCCCCCACCCCACCCCCCCCCCCCCCCCAAAAAAAAAAAAAAAAAAAACTCAATTATATATATATAAACGATCTGGGTCTATATCGATCTGTAAAGCATTTGTGACAGTCAAGCACGATATAGTCCATCCTAGTTTGCCATTTCGTGGTCTATGGTGACCGGCCGCGCTTTGCTCGAGAACAGATTTAATCACACGGTCCAATGTTCCCTAGTTGTTGTTGTTGCTTTTGACTTTGAGGCAGCATAAATATGGCTTAAACTCATATTAACTAAAACTGTCGGATGAAAAATTCGCATGAGCTGGACAACTTTTGACAAATCAGATAGAGCCAGGTGTCTCAATAATTTGAAAAGAGTGAATCGTTTCTTTACCTTACCTATATAGTATTGAATTTTAGTGCACTTCCTACATGTATTAATGTTAGCCTGATTCTCATAGCAATTCTGAACTGAAATGATAACCCAACTGTCCAACATACCGCTTGCCTAATCTACCAGATAATCAAATGTTGCAGAGTATATGATTCTCAAGGTTTAAGGTTTTTTTTTTATTATTATTATTATTATTATTATTATTTTTTTTTAAGTCAAGTTGAAGAGTCTCGTCAGCGTCATGCTCAGGTCGGTGTCTTATGTTTAAATCCTTATATTGTTTTATGCGATCATTTTCTTAGCTTTTGTTCAAAATATAAAGGATTCGACCGTTTATAATCCTTTTAGAATCATTTAGGAACACATTTCTTACATTTTGATTTTAGTTTCGGCAGTTTTTTTTTCGTTTAGATTTGTTGTTAAAAGTCTTACCCTCTTAATTTTTTGTTTCATCGTAATCCTTTTCCATTTTAAATGTCACGTATTTAAAATAAAATAAAATAAAAATTAAAAAAAGACTTCTTTTGTTACTTTTGGCTTTGAAAAGGGCTATTTGATAATGTTGCAGAGTATATGATGTGACGTTTTTGAAATCAATTGTTGCCTAATAGATTGCGGTGTTGTACTCCTGTGCCCCAGTTATATTACTTATATAGGGCATGTTTGCCTAATGGTGAAGGCGCATTATTAGTTTCTGATTTAATCAAATTGTTAAATTTCATGTGTAGCACATTCCAGTCTTTCCTAGTTTGATTTTTAAGCAACACAAGTTTGGCTTAAAATTCCTACTGATGAAAAATGTTCGATAGAAAATTGGCATGAGCGAGAAAATTTTTGATGGGCCTTCAAGTAGAATTTGAGGCTCCACTTATTTCAACTTAAAATGTTTTTCAATTGAAAGTATTTTCAACTAAATCATTTCATTAAAAATATTATTTGGGGTTTGAGTCGTATGTAAAATTAGAGACTGTAGACAATAGTCAGTGACTTCTAACGATTGCCAAAAACAGCAAGCGACTTTCTACAAACACTGATGGTAGATTTCGGCTTACTCTAATTGCAACTGGTGGCAAATTTCAGCAACCTCCAGCGGGACAGAGAATAAATTGCGAAAGAGTGCGTGCAAGAAGAAGCCCTAACTCAAAAAGTGGATTACGATTTTAACAAAGGAAAATCATTTCATAGAAATTAAAAAATGTTTTTGATTTTACTACGATTTTTCGGTCGAACAAAACACCGAATAGTAGGAAAAATGGTTTCCACAAAATATTTTACGTTAAAACAAACGGAACTTGAAAGCCTTTCGCTAAATGGAAAAGCACGAAGGGCTTCTTAATTTTACCTATGTTTAGGTACATGCACTTCCTATATGTATGGACTAGTAATGTTTATGGTTGCAAGTATATTGGCCCATAACAAAGTAGCGTTTAATTCCCATAGAATCTTTGCAATCCAATAGAAGACAAACTCATGATAACTTGCATTGGTATCAGGCATTATCATGTTTCTCTTCTAAACTACAAGTTAATTCCGTATATGCACTATCTGGTTTACTAGAAGAAGTAGCTTTGCTAGAAAAGCCTCTCCATGAAACAAATGCTGGCTGTTTTGGAGTTGGAATTGTTGCAACTTCACTATCTAGCATGGCAACAACATTTGACATGGTGGGGCGGCCATTTGGGTCTTCTTGTACGCATAAGAGTCCAACATTCACGCACTTCACAAACTGATCTGCATTGCAAACTTCATGTAGAGCCGGATCCATTAAATCCAACACCTTCATTTCACCCCACAATCTCCATGCCTATGACATTCTAAAATCAGAGTTTTATATGCAGTATAAAATAACCAAGGAAATTAATGAATGCAAAAAATTAAACACACTTACATAGCCAATAAGGCTCATGGCTAGTTCTGACTCATAGAATCCTGTATTCTTTTTTCCACTTATAATTTCAAGTAGAACTACACCAAAGCTAAAAACATCAGATTTAACTGAGAAAAGTCCATCTAATGCATACTCTGGAGACATATAGCCACTGCATGCCAACATATATATTTCATTAGTGAATAAGGTAGGCACTTGTATATTCTGTGTAAACAAAGTTGGAGGATTTAAAATTGTGCTTACTAAGTTCCAACTACTTTGGTTGTGTTTGCCCCAGTTTCTTTGCCTCCAACAATCCTTGCCAAACCAAAGTCAGATATTTTGGGGTTCATCTCTCCATCTAAAAGAATGTTGCTGGTTTTCAGATCTCTATGAATAATCCTCAATCTGGAGTCCTGGTGAAGATAAAGAAGCCCACGAGCTATTCCCAAAATGATGTTAACGCGCATCTCCCAGTCCAAACACATGCTTAGCTCTTGATCTTGCAAATTGTCCATTTTCCATTCAAAGAACAGTGTCAAGAATAGTAACAAATCAGCTTTTACTTAAACAAGATATACAATCTATCAAGCACTGGAAGAGATTAGGAGTTCAGTTTAGAGACCAACCAAATATAAATAAGTCTAAGCTTTTATTGGGCATGTACTCATAAAGTAAAATCTTTTCATCTCCTTTTATGCAATATCCCCGAAGTCTAACAAGATTTCTATGTTGAAGTTTTGCAATCAACACCACCTCATTTTTAAATTCTTGTAAGCCTTGTCCTGAGACACTTGAGAGTCTTTTTACTGCAATTTCTTGACCTCCTGGAAATAAGCCCTGAGAAACCATACTCACAACGTTACCAATAACCAGAAACTAGTTTACATGACTAACACTAGTTAATGCTACTGAAATTACCTTGTAAACGGGCCCATAGCCCCCCTCTCCAAGCTTGTTTGCATCTGAGAAGCTATCTGTAGCTGCGAGAATGCCTTCCAAATCAAAAAAGGGTACATCTATGCCTCTCTCATCTTCTTCTTTGAACTCACCCGAGCCCATTAAGTCTTTCAGATGTCTTTCACTATCTAATGTACGAAGTACTCGATTTCTTTCATTACTTCTTCTGTTATCTGAGTTTAGCAGACAACCATATATATATATATATATATATCAATTACACTTGCATGATAATTAATTACATGAAAGAGCTAAGAAATGGCTTCATTTTGATTTAAATGGAAATACATATTGTGCACAATAGATTAATTTTGTTAAAATCACAAAATATTCCAAAAGTTTAAGTTGATAGAAAATGATGAATTCAATCATTTAATTTATAATCTAACATTTTTCAAAAAGCAGTTACCTTGTCTATTGGCTATCTTTCTTCTCCACAAATATATACATACAATTGCACTTGCGAGAACAAACACTACTATTAGAGAAATCAAAACAATTAGAGTACTCAACGACATCTTTCCTTTTGAATGCATCTTTCCTTTTGAATGCTCTTCTGAAGTCTGAGGATGATTATCACCTGCTACAGGCTCTGATTGAAAAATCAAAGTGATAAGTTAAATTTCACAGATATACTATTCAGATTCATTATCGCAATTATAATGTCTATTAATGTTAGTACATGACGTAGCGGAAGACTAAGGTAACTAATCAAAGAACAGCGTCTTCGATTCTGCAAGAAGAAGCGTCTTCGTCTTCTACCCCAAAAGATAAAACAAGCCCACAGGCTTAAAAGAAAGATAAAACTCCGCAGAGTATTTGAGAGATAATTCTCTGATTTTATAACAATTCAATTGATTGAGTTTTTACATAATAAGCAAGCCTATTTATAGGAGAGAAATACTTGTAGAGAAAGTAATCATAATCCTAATAGTAATAGTAAACCTTATCCTAGTAGTAAAAGTAAACCTTATTTTAAAAGGAAATCAAATAAATAAAAACTATTTATTAGGGATCTTCTAGAAACTTCTAGGGACCTTCATGTGCTACATCAGTCTCCCCTTCTTGAAAAGAACTCGTCCTCGAGTTAAATTCCGACTCCGCTTGAGGGAAATATTCAAAAATGTCTGCCACGTTGAATGTTGAAGATATCGCCAAGTCCTCGGGAAGGTCAACGACATATGCATTATCGTTAATCTTTTTAAGTATTTTGCATGGACCGTACTTCTTATTCCTCAGCTTTCCAGAAACACTAGTCGGTAATCGCCCTTTGCATAGATATACCATCACAAGATCTCCTTCTTGAAAAATCTTTGATCGTCGACCCTTGTCTGCTGTTGCCTTGTACTTAGCATAGGATTTTTCTAGATGCTGACGAACTCCCTCTTGGGTAGCTTTCACCCGTTCTGCTAAATGCTCCGCTGCCACACTTACTCCTGGTAACTTAGGTAAAGCTGCCAGATCTACTGCAAGTCTTGGAGTTCTCCCATAGACAACTTCGAATGGTGCCTTCCCTGTAGATCGATTCACCATGTTGTTGTAGGCAAACTCAGCCTGAGCTAAAGCTAGGTCCCACTGCTTCGGTTTGTCGCCAGCAATACAACGAAGTAAATTACCTAGGGTTCGATTAACAACTTCTGTTTGCCCATCTGTCTGAGGATGACTTGTGCTACTGAAGTTTAATGCTGTGTTGAACCGCCTCCATAATGTTCGCCAAAAGTGAGACAAGAACTTGGTGTCTCGGTCAGAAGTGATAGACTTTGGAATCCCATGCAATCGAACCACCTCTCGAAAAAATAGATTGGCCACTTGAACAGCATCAGATGTTTTCTTACAAGCAACAAAGTGAGCCATTTTGAAAAATCTATCCACAATTACCATTATAAAATCTGCTCCTCGTTGGGTTCTCGGGAGACCCAATACAAAATCCATAGATACATCTTCCCACGGTTCTTCTGGTATTGGTAAAGGCATGTATAGTCCTGTATTTTGAGTTTGCCCCTTGGCGACCTGACAAGTCTGGCATCGTCGGACAAAATTACCTACTTCTTTTTTTAGTTGTGGCCAGTAATATCGCTCCTCTACCAGAGCAATAGTCTTGTCTCTTCCCAGATGACCACCCAATCCTCCAGCATGTAATTCTCTGATTATTTGTTCCCGTAAGGAACTCCTCGGAATGCATAGCCGATTCCCAAGAAATAAATACCCCTCTTGAATGTGTATCTCGGAAACTGGTTGCCCCGCCTTGCAACGCTTCCAAGTCTCACCAAAATCCTCATCTTCCTCATATAACTCCTTTAGGCACTCGAATCCAGTCACTTCAGCTTTCATGGTTATCAGCAAGGTAGCTCGACGGCTCAAAGCATCAGCTACACGATTCAGTTTGCCCGACTTATGCTTGAGAGAAAAAATGAACCGTTGGATATAAGAAACCCACCGAGCATGCATCCGATTTAGATTCTTTTGACTATTGATGAACTTTAATGCTTGATGATCGGTATAGAGGACAAACTCTCGTTGGATTAGGTAGTGCTCCCACACCTTGAGCGCTCTTAAGACAGCATAAAGCTCCAACTCATATGTTGACCACTTTTGTCTTGCTTCTCCGAGCTTTTCACTAAAAAATTCCACAGGCTTCCCTTCTTGAGATAACACAGCTCCTATCCCGACGATTGATGCATCACACTCAACTTCAAACAGCTTGTCAAAATCGGGTAAGGCAAGTACAGGTGCCGTGCATAGTTTTTCTTTGATGATTGAGAAACTTCGCTCAGCTTCGTCACCCCAGTTGAATTTTCCTTTCTTCATACATTCAGTGATTGGTGCTACAATACTGCTGAAATTCCGAACGAACCGTCTATAGAAAGTTGCTAACCCATGGAAACTTCTTACTTCTCCCACTGTCTTGGGCGTAGGCCATTCTTTGATGGCTCTCACCTTTTCTTCATCCACTCTGATTCCATCGGCACTAACCACAAATCCGAGGAAGACTAATTGATCCATCATGAAGCTACACTTCTTTATGTTGATAAACAACTTATTTTCACGGAGGACCTCCAATACTTTCCTCACGTGATCCATGTGATTCACCGGGTTGCGACTATAGATAAGAATATCATCGAAATAGACAACAATAAAATTTCCGATAAAAGGTTTCAATACCTGATTCATGAGTCGCATGAAAGTGCTTGGTGCATTTGAAAGACCGAAAGGCATCACCATCCACTCGTAAAGCCCCTCTTTAGTCTTGAACGCAGTTTTCCATTCATCTCCCGGTCGTATACGGATTTGGTGATATCCACTCCTCAAGTCAATCTTTGAAAAAATCTTAGCCCCAGATAGCATATCAAACATGTCACTTATTCGGGGAATTGGAAATCGATACTTGATCGTGATCTTGTTTATTGCCCGGCTATCCACGCACATTCGCCAACTTCCATCTTTCTTCGGTACAAGTAGGGCCGGTACTGCGCATGGACTCATACTCTCGCGCAGATGTCCCTTCTGAATTAACCCCTCTACCTGCTCTTGCAAAATAGCATTCTCCTTTGGGCTCATTCGATGGTGTGGCAAGTTTGGGAGACTTGCTCCTGGCACTAAGTCAATACAGTGCTGGATATCTCTCATGGGTGGCAGGCCTTCGGGCATCTCTTCAGGCATGATGTCTCGAAATTCTTCTAATATCGGTCGCATTATCTTGGGAACTTCTTGTGAGACAGAATTCGGCGTTCCCTTAGTCACCAATGCTACGATGTCTCGGGCCTCCTTAACTTCTTCTATAAATTCTGAACCAGTGGATAGGAGGACCGGCTTACCCTTGGAATGAGTTGAATTTTCGACTTCTTGTAAGGGTCGAAATATTATCTTCCGACCATCCCGAAAGATAATGTAAACATTAGCCCTTCCTTGGTGCTGGGCATCCACATCAAATTGCCAAGGTCTTCCCAGGATTAAGTGGCATGCGTCCATCTCCACTACATCACATAAAATAGAATCTGAGTAATGTTTACCGATTGAGAATGTGAAACGACTTCTCTCGGTTACTAGTGTCTCGGTTCCTCGCTTGATCCATCCGATCTTGTATGGAGCAGGGTGCTTCTTAGTTTTCAAACCCAACTTCGATACCATCTCCTTTGACACTACATTCTCCCCACTACCACCATCAATAATCACATCACATACCCTTTGGTTGACTGTGCAGCGAGTACGAAAAATCTTGTGCCTTTGGGATTGATCTTCTTGCCTCGGGGTCAAGAGTAAACGTTGAATTACTAAGGATCGGGAAAGTGGGATTCCCTCATCAGCGTCAGCCAACTCCTCTTCCTCATATTCGGGTGTATCATCATCTCCATGCTCGGATCCTTCTTTTGGCTCAAGTTCGATCAAGTTTACCATCTGTCTCCAGGGACATTGATGAGATCTATGTCCTGGTTGGTTGCATTTGAAACACTTGTCTGGACCGGGTCGTGCGTACGGATTGTTGGATGGTTGTCTCAGGATGTTTGAACTGCTACTGGCTCCTTTTCCCGTGGAAGTCACTGGTTGACTTGGTGTGACCGTCGGAACTAGAGATTGCTTTCCCCGACCTTGTGTTGCTCTCGTTGAATCGCTCGGGTTTCGCTCCCAAGTTGGTGCTCTAGGCCGCTCCAATTGTTTCTCGGCTCGAGTTGCCAAGCTAACTGCCTCGTTCAAAGTAAAGACAGGATGCATAGAGACTTTATCTTGTATTGCTACACGCAGTCCACCAATAAACCTTGCAACTTGTTGATCTTCTGTCTCCATGAGATCATTCCGGGCGGATAGGCGATAGAAATCATCAACATACGCCTGGATGGTTCGACCTCCTTGTCGACATTCTTGGTATTGCTGGAATAGTCGTTGCTCAAAATCCGGTGGTAAAAACCGTGCTTTGAGTAGCCGCTTCATCTTCAACCATGAAGTTACCGGTCCCTTCCCTTGTCGGGCACGGGAAATCTGTAATTTCTCCCACCAAGCAGAAGCTCCTCCCTTGAATTTGTATGCCACTAATTTCACCTTGCGATCCTCGCGAATATTCATGTAATCAAAGAACCTCTCTACCTCTGTCACCCAATCTAGGAAATCTTCAATTTGAAGATGCCTGTTGAATGATGGGAGATCAATCTTCATTCGGTATTCATGGGATTCCTCCCTACCGTGATCCTGACGTCTGGGTTGCTCTCCATAAGCATCCCGGTGGCCAGCGCCTTCATAGACATTCCCCATATGTCCAGCTCCACCGCGCTCATAACCTCTGAAGCCTGCGCCGCCGCCATGACCAGTGCGCCTACGTCCTTCACCTCGTCGATCTACTTCATCGTTCTGTCCGAACACCCCTTCAGCGAAGTCTTCATCGTCACTAAGATCCTCATAGACCAGTGGTCGGTTTATGGGTGCAAGTTGTCGGTGAAGAATAGGCCTCACTCGAATCCCATCGTCATCATGGGCATCATTGTCCCTATGATTACGATTAGGACCCATGTGCATGCGCTCCATCATCTCTCGCATCTGGCGCATCTCTTGTTGCATCTCTTCTCGCATTGTTTGCTGGAACTCTTGGAATTCGGCTTTCCAAGGAGCCTCCCTGTCACGATCAGCGTCGTTAGGGGGATTGTCACCGTTGCGTTGATTGGCCATGATCAGGATAAAGCCTGCTCTGATACCAACTGACGTAGCGGAAGACTAAGGTAACTAATCAAAGAACAGCGTCTTCGATTCTGTAAGGAGAAGCGTCTTCGTCTTCTACCCCAAAAGATAAAACAAGCCCGCAGGCTTAAAAGAAAGATAAAACTCCGCAGAGTATTTGAGAGATAATTCTCTGATTTTATAACAATTCAATTGATTGAGTTTTTACATAATAAGCAAGCCTATTTATAGGAGAGAAATACTTGTAGAGAAAGTAATCCTAATCCTAATAGTAATAGTAAACCTTATTCTAATAACAATAGTAAACCTTATCCTAGTAGTAAAAGTAAACCTTATTTTAAAAGGAAATCAAATAAATAAAAACTATTTATTAGGAATCTTCTAGAAACTTCTAGGGACCTTCATGTGCTACATCAGTACAAGGTAAGCGTGCATGATACCAAAGACCTAAACCTGGCAATAAGCTAAATAGGATTTGAAAGTTCTATAAAAAACCTTGAAATTTCTAATGTACAATATATTAGAAGTACTGATTATACATAAAGGAAAATAAAAATTTTAGAAAGGAGCACAAATTTTGAGTTGAATAGGGAAAATTTTTCTTAACACTGATGAAATGCAATAGAGAAAGAGGTCCGGGGTTTGATTGTCACAACTGATTTTCGAGAACCACCATACTATGTACCGACAAGCCTCTAAGGCCTGACTACTAGGAAGCTCAAAGAGGCCTAAAATATGTACATACCAACGAGGTCAAGACTATGCTAGGACCAAGCTCAACAAACAAGTTCACACCATGTCCAAGATTGACAACAGGAGGATGTACGTTCGTCTCAATGGGACTCACCACAGCCGATCCCCTCTCCCACCAAGTCAGATAACAACCTTCCACGCCAAAAATCACCCCAAAAATGGCCATATATATATTCCCTAAACAAAAACGCCAGCTGGAGGCCTCTAAAGCCCTAGGCGAGAGAGGGCAGGAACATCAGCCTATATATAGAAGGCGAAAGCCCTATCTATCAACCAGGCAATGATTCTAAGAAAACTTGGTCTCAAGTACTCACACCCATTCACTAACCATTGCATGCGCACCACCACATCCACATGCAATTTCTCACACCCTGTGCACTACCACATCCACATACATAGTCTTACAACCTTTAATCTAGATTTACTAGCTTTGCTCTCTATCAAAAAAGGATTTTACTAATTTAGGCGTCGGAATGCATCTGGTCCTACGGGACTGATGGGCTTTCTGACGACCTCTCCCTTATTTTGTAGAGAAACTCCTTCTCGGAATGCGGCTTGAGGTCACTCAAGGTGCTTGCACCAACAAATTTAAAAAAGGAAGACAAAATATCAATAGGACAAGATCCTCCTAGTGGTTTAATTCTTCCTTCGCTATTAATAGAGCAATCTTAATGTGCCATAGACACATGAAATAGTGTCCTAACCTTTATAAGTACTACAGTTTAAATTTAAGCCATCCCACCGGAAGCTTCCATTGCAAAGGCACCTCTTCTTTCCATCTCTTGTTGTAATATTGCAAGTTGAATTTGGCCAGTCCTTGCAGTCTCTGGATGAATTACAGCTTGGCTCCTTCGGGATCTTCCAACTAATCGGTACTTCAGCTTCAACGTCAGAACTAAAGTTGCCAGATTCAGGGAAATGCCACGTGCCCTCAATAAACGGCAATGAGTCATTGAGAAGCTGAGTTGCTCTTGGATTTCCATCATATCCTACATGTTTGACTTGGATGAAAAATGTTTGTGTACTTGGATCGATACTGGCTACTCGATAGGTGCCATTGGGAGCCTTGAAGCTAACCTGGCCTGTTGAATTGTTGCAATCAAAACTGAAGTACATGTTGTCGCCGCAATTTGGTCCAGTGCTCAGCGGATAGGGGATCAAGTTTGTGCCACAAGGCTCACAATTCCTAACAGTTGATTCTGCAAAGGTATAAAATTTTGAATAGTAATTAAATACTCAAATTTGCAAGGTAACAAGATGCTTGACATCTCAATTACCGCTGTGAATACCCTGGCATACCACGGGTGACAAGTGATAATGTACAGATGAGGCTAATTTTTCAAATTGTCTAACAAAATTAAACAGAACTATGGATTTTGAGGGTAATGTAATGTCAAAATCAAGAATAAAAAGAAAGATTAGTGCTATGATTTTAAAAATCCGTACCAGTAGAGGTGGTTTCTCACTTCCTTTTTGACATCAATGATGATTTTTTTAATTTCCAAAAAAATGCCTTTGCTAAATTAGCCAGATCGGTATCTATGGATGCAATTCAGCTATTGAATTAATCCAAGCATATATATTCTAATGTGTAAAAGGAGTACCTAAAACAGATTTTGCCACGCGGACAGAGAGATTAACACCACTGTTTGTGTACTCCTCTTGAAGGTTATATAGATCCGAAATCCAAATCCAGCAGCTTTTGGTCCCAGTAGGAGTATCACCTCTTAGGGTGCTATTTTGAGCTACCTCATATGAATAAGCCTCACACAGGCTGGAGTTAAGGCACTGCTTTCTGCATTCTGTTTCATTGTTTGCATCATAGATATGAGACTCTGAGTTGTTCACTTTCATCATCTTTAAGTTCAAGAACATGTCGCTGTTGTCAGATGATGTCAAATTTCTGGTGCACCCATCCAAAAAATCTCCAGAATTCCATTTCCCCGGGTTAATAGGCTGGAACCCGGGCAAACATTTGCATACCACCCAATTGTTAACATTGCAGCTGCCGAATTTCCCACAAGCATAGTAAATGCTACATTTGTCTTTCGGCGCCCTCCATTCCAAAGACCAATTTCCACCGTACACATCCCACTTCAAATACTGTAATTCCCCCGTATGATTCATTACTAACCTTTTGTAACTATCAGCCTCCGGCAAACACCTGCTATAGTACTTGCGGTGCTTCGCGCATGGCCGGTTGCTAAAATTTGATAACAAGTTGGCTACTTCAAAATGCTCGTGCATTTCATCAAAGCTAAAGAAGTCGCCTGACATCCAGCTTCTCCAATAATCGAGTAGTCCTGGCCTTTTTGAGATTACGTAGTGGCCTAATTCTTTTGTGTATTGCTTAAACGTGAACTCCCCACTTCGCGGGTCAGTATCACCCGTCCATGAAGTCAACCTCAGGTTTTCATCCATCTTCATACCTGGAAGAAATGTATCAGTTGGATTTCGGAAGCTCTCCCACAGACTCGTCGCCAACTTATCATTATCATCGCTTAAGACCAGGTTTCCTGAATCCATGAGCTTCACAGTTCGATTTGCAGACGAAGGAATCTCAACACTTGTATTCCAATAAAAGTCTCCAGTAGTATTATCCCATACCTTAAGGTTGCCATCTTCTGCAATTCCAAAAGAAACTCCCGTGGAACCGTTAAGTACTGGTTTGTCTCTGTTGGCAACCCATACAAATGTTTTTTGATCCCATTCGTGATACCATATCCCGACATAGCTTTTGTTGCTAGCGCTTCCCGTAGTGTTAAAGAATCCCAGTTCAAACCTTCCTCCACTGGAGACAAGCGTTTCTCCATGCTTTAAAGTAATCCACTCGCCATGCTTTAAAGTATCTCTAGCATAGCAATCCACACGACAGGAACACAACAACAGTATGTACAAGCAAAAGATCATGAAAGACAGCAAGCAATTACTTGCAGACAATATGCAGTTGAGTTTTCTTCTTTGGCTTACCATTACGAATAAAGCATGCAGGTAACTAATTTAATTGAAATTCTCTCTCATTTCAAGCATACAGAGGATTTCCTGGTACAAAAATGCCGCGATGTTCTTGCATGCTTTCTAACCAATAAGCTTCAACGGCGGAGATAGGGGGGGCGGGGAAGGGCACCAGCTGCCTGCTACGCTGAAGACTGAAGCGAGAATTGAATCACAACGCTCACCTAGTTAGTGTTGTGTTTTTACTTATTAATGTAATTCTGTATGACTGTAAGGTGTAAATCATAGATGTGTGAGGTGTCGTATTTTTGTGGAGGAATTGTTCAATCAAAGTTTCCATTTCCAATAGAAAAAAGTACGTGACTCACCATTATGGGGTTGAAAATGTTCATTCAAAGTAATAATTTTCAAACTGTGTCAGTGTGATTGAGTAGGTGTGGACTGTGTGGCTTACCAAGTACAATTTACACAAGAGAGCGACTTCAATGGGTATTGCCGTATTGGCACAAACCCAACTTTTTGTGCCTTCCAATGAGATAGTAACAAGTCAGCTTGAAACAACCAAAAAAAAAAAAAAAAAAAATTAAACATCAGATCATACCAAATCTGAAAAAGAAAAAAAAAAAAAAAAAAAAAGAGAAAAATATGAGTCCACCACCCAGGCCGAGCGCAGGAGAAAACCGACAAAGGTTCCGTCGCCGCTGCTCAACCACCAGTATTTTTTTTTACAGATTAATCTTTATTTTAACAGATCTACAGCTCCACCGGTATTTTTTTCTCTTTTTGTACAAATCTAATCTTCATCACACAGGCTTAATTGTGTAAGAATGCAATATTATTCTCAAATGTCTGTAACTCTCATTCGGTAATGGCGTTGTAGAGTTCTAAAGATAAATTGTTGCAATTTTTGGAGTGTTTTTTTTAGTTGGCGGCCGGGTGGTCGAGGTGGGCGGTACAGGTGAGTCAGGCGGCAGTGGTTTTTGTGAAGCTACAGTAAAACCAAGCCATGCAAGAAATCTAAAATATAATAATAAATGTGAAAATAAGAAAGAAAAAAATTGATACAAAAAATTAGAAGTGATTCGGTGTTATACATTTAAGTGTATCACTATAAATTAACTTTAAGGATTACATTGTGTTCATTGACTTGATTAATTTACAATACAGAATACTCATATTTATAGAAGAATTGAGATAGATAAAAATGATAATCAAATATAATTATTATCAAGTCTAATTATAATCAACTTTATAAAAAAAAAATGTACAATATTAATATAATACATTTTTTTTTTAAATAAAGAAAATATATTCTTTAACACCATGCGTGAAAGTTGAAACAAAAGATAAGGCAAAACTAAAAAAAAAAAAATATTTCTTTTTTTCTTCAGGTTCTGTATAATTTGGTTTTTTTATTTATTTTTTTTTTTTTAAGTTGACTGGTCAATCTTTTTGACTTGTCTCTCTCTTTGGATGACACAAAAAGATAATAATTTGTGCCACAACCACAAGTTATTCTCCTACCTGTTTTCTATGAATTAAAGGCAGTAGCTATCAATTGCAAGGACACCTGTTTTCTATCAATCACTAAACTTACACATCGACCCATTGCCAACAACCCATTAAAAATTATTAAATTCCGTCAACATCTGTACAACAATTTCATTAATAATGATTAATAAATTTGGGCCCGCAAGTGAAAAAAAGATTTCTCACTTTATTTTTATTTTTTTTTTAAATAATTAATTTCAAATCATTTTAACTTTATATTATATCAATAATTTTTTTATAATAATTTAAATAAAAAAAATTCACTACAATATAAAATTTTATTACTCTTGCATACAATTTTTTTTTTTTTTTTTTTTTTTAACTTTATATCACATTTATCACTTCTTACTACCTAAAAAAAATTCAACTCACATTCACTTGCCAAATATACCCAAAAATTAAGTTAAAAAAGAAGTAAATTTAAGAAAAAATCTATAATAAATCTTTGAATAAAAGCGCGATTTGAAAATAGTCTATAACTTTATAATTTTGGATTTTAAACATTTGAGTGTTCCAAATTCTAAGTCAGTCTCTCGTCACCATTTTGTCCAAATTTTTTGTTTAATGCCACGTCTACATTTTTTATTAAAATAATATTTTTGTTATTTTATTAAAAAATAAATTTTAAAAATAAAACCTAAACAAAAAATTAACTTCTTCTTCAACCTCCTCTTCAAGTCTCCCCTCCAATGGCGGATCGAGGTCCATTTGAGACCAAAACCGTTCCAAACCCCAGAAGGAATTTCAAGCTTCTTAAAATTTTGATGGATTGAGAAAGCAGTGAGTAAGATTATCAGTTTCCGAAACAGCCTAATCTGAGAATGCATGTTCCAACTAAAAAACCAAACACCCGGGTTTTGACATTCATGATGGATCATCACATTCACTCATCATCACTGTCAACAAAGACCCAAAGACCGGCGGAACATGATCACCATGACCATCTCTACCAACAAGAGAGACAGAGAGAGCGATTTAATCAAACGTTTCACAAGACCCGATTTGAAAAATCTGCAAAATCATACCGTTAAAACTCGCTGCGGCCGGAATCTCGCTGGTCGAATTGTTCCAGAAAGTTTCAAGTTTGACAAAGAAGAAAGCTTCCCCATAAAACTTGGCAACGGACCCACCAAACTACAACTCATTCAAGAGAGATTTCTCAACTGGGGTGAGTTCTGCAACTGAGTAGGGAACATCCACCCAGTACTGGCATTCAAATTGATGGAATCCAATGCCAAGACCTCCAGACTTACAAGCCCATCAAAGAAATCTCCCTGGATGGTATCAAATCCGTTGTAGTCCAAGTAAGCATTTTTCAGATTGGTTAAGCCGCTGAAAGACGGTAAGGTTCCGGTGAACTGGTTCATTTGGAGGCCAAGGTCCGTGAGCATGGAGAGCCGGTTGAGGTTCTGCGGCAGAGGGCCAATCAATCCCATATTTTGGACCAGAATCTAGCTGACCCTGTCGTTACTGTTGCAATGCACATGCGACCACTTAGACGCACATGGGTCAGCATCGTTCTCCGACCACTTGAGGAGCTCTAGGTTCTTCAAATTTTTCTTGAACAGGTTGAGAATTGCAACGTCATTGGGGTCGGTGGCACTAAATACCACCGCGAGGAGCGAGAGAAGGAGTGCAAAGACAAGGTTTTGGTGATGGGGTTCCATGGCAGATCTGTGTTGGCGCACCACGCTTCAACATGAGACCCCCCCAAAAAAAAACTAAGAAGCTTTATTTTGAGGATTAATGGCAGTTTTAAAGATTACCCATCTGAAAAATAATTTTAATCTTTGGAACAAATTTTTAGCCAGAATTATGTAGTTGTGGTTGATGGTTTATGAGGCTTGGAACGATTTTGGTATGCAAATGGACCTCGATCCGCCATTGGAGAGGAGACTTGGAAGAAATTTTTTTTTTGTAGGTTTGATTTTTTAGATTTTAATTCTTAATAAAATAATAAAAATATTATTTGAATAAAAATTGCTAATGTGGTACTAACGATGTACAGTAAATTTGGACGAAAATGTAACAGAGGGACTGATTTGAAATTTGCATGAATTGAAGCGTTTAAAATCCAAAATTAAAAAGTTAATGACTATTTTCAAATCGCATTTTTATTCAAGAATTTATTATAAATTTTTTTAAAATTTAATATATAGAATAATTTTAAGTGACTAATTTTGTTACAAGTAGTATTTTATTATTATTTTTTATTGTTTGAAGTTTGTTTAATTCGATCCGGCCATCCGACCATTGCAACGGAAAAGAAACCAACAACTGACTTTAATGAATTCTTCTATAATTTATTATTATTATTATTATTATTATTATTATAATAAGCATTTCTGTTTTTGCTATTCTTTTCTTATACATTTTCGAAAGAAAATAATAATAATAATAATGAAAAATTGTTGCATAGCAAAGGCTATATAGGCTACTAAAAATAATGTCACGGTCCTCACCAAACAAAAAACTGCCCTGGCTGATGGCGGTTTTTAAAGGATTTAGTGCTTTTCTGCTGGCGGCTCCCCCGTCCCTTCATCGGTCTCTGTTGGTGATTTTTTATTATCATGTTTTTTATTTTTTTAGGTTAGTTCTCACAGTCTGCTTTATAGATGTTGATGGATTATTAGTTTTTATAACTTTTTAGCTTAGATGTCCCCTCTCTTAATATTTTTAGTGAGTTTTATTGTAAAGATAGATTCTTTATTGTTGTCCTATAATCTTTGTATTTGTTTAGTAGTTGCTTCTAAGTCAATTTCTTCTTTTTTTTCTTCTTTTTTTTGAACATGTAGCATGTGCTACTATATATTGCTTAAAAAGGCCTTAAGGCTTACATCTTGAGAAATAGGTACAAGACCTCTACACTCTAAGCCAGAAGGATCTGACTTAAAAAACAGCTGTCAGAACAGAGACACCAAATTTTACCAGAATTACATTTGAGTCCCTCTTACATTAACGCTCACACTCAAATAAAAGAGGGCCGATCTAGCATTTAGCCAGCAGAAATTTCAATAAAATTTGAGCAATACACAGTCAGACTGTACCGGAAGAAACAAGAGGAATACACAACACAAAAATAGAGAAAACCCAAAAAAGTTGCCGGTAATGAGACAGTGGCGAATTCCGCCGGAGATGGCGGCACGTGGAGGACATGCGCCGTCACCTGTACTATTTAGGAAGTCTTTCGGTTCACTATAACTTGGCCCTTTGGGGTTTTTAATGAAAGTTGATTCCTGCTAAAAAAAAAAAATAATAAAAACTGCTCCAAAATAGTAATAGCCAAAGCCAATCTCACGAATCCAAAGCTCCAACATTGTTGAATACATATTGAAAAATTATTTTAATTCCATTGCATAGCTCTCGTCTTTTTGTGGTGCACGCGCCACCGCTACTTTGAGCCCTTTTGTTGCACGTGCCAAGTCTCTGACTCCGCGCTCTCTATCATTGTGATTCTCCATGGTTGGTTTTGCCGATGAGTAATTCGGGGCCTCAAACATGTACAAGTTGTAAAGAAATACGGTGTCCAAATATTAGGAACAACCGATTCTCAAGTAGTGCAACAAAGTTACACTAGCCCAAGGACTCACAACCAAAAGTAGAAGAAAGATCAAAACTAAATGAAAAATGTACTTCTTATTTATGAAATAATACAACAATAGAAAAAACTTGGATTGGACAACACTTACACAAGATAGAAGAAGGTTTTGGTGGGATATGATGGAATGAATAAGTTGGAAGCATGCCTAGGGTATATATAAGGGTTAATGAAGGATTCTAGAGTATTCTCATACTTAACTAAGAAGATAAGCATGACTTTTCATGTGACCAAGGAAGAACAATGAATTTGTAAATGAAATAAATGATGATGTTCCTTGGGAAGGTATAAGGTTGTATTGAAAGATGAAGTAGGTTGAATAAAGGTAATGATGGTTAGATGACCAAGGTAGAAGATGGTAGGGTGGAAAGGCTAAGAAGGAGAGAATGACATGTATCATCCATCATGTGTAAGTGAGTCCCCCCTCATTTAAAATTACATTAATTCCTCACTACATCACTCAAAACAAGAAAATCAAAAACTGTAAATTCTAGAAAATACACTTTAAAATTTAACACAAGTTTCACTTTTTTCTTCTTCTTCTTTTTCTTTTAATTGATTTTATTTTTTTATGGACAGTATTTTTGGGAACTCTGTTGGATAAAGTTTCTTCAACTTAATCTTAAAAATGACACGTATTTTTTAGCATATAAAAATCAAATGTTTTGTTAATAATAGGAATAAAGTTGGAATAAATTTTATTTAAAAAATATGTGTATTTCACATGCTAATAAAAAAAATGGACACATGTTATTTTTTTAGATTATGTTGAAGGAACTTCTTCCAATCCGGGAAATCTGTCCTTTTTTTTGTTATTATTTTTACTAACTCACTTTTTGCTTCTTTATTTAAATGCTTTCTTTATTCTTTTCTTATACCATTTAAATATACTTTAAATTAAATGCTATCAAAAAGAAAAAAAAATCATTTAAATATTATTTCAAATAAATGATAAATGAATGAGAGAGAAAAGATAATTTTTTTTAATATAAAAATAATATTAAGGGAATTACTCTTGGTTTTTTTAAATTTAGAGTACAACTTTTAATTCTATTGCTGATTCTATAATTCAGAAAACAATAAAAAAAAAAAAAAAAAATTGATTTCAAAATTTCTTTTAAGAGTTTTTCCTACTTATAAAAAAGAGAAGGATTTGACTTTACATCACTTTGCATGAAAACTAGGAGTGTTGCACAGAGAGGGAGAAAAGCAGCAATGGTGACAACAAGTTCGACGTGGGCATGAACACGGAATACTATGGCCCCGTTTGAAAACCACTTTCTCCTCCCCTCCCCTTCCCTTCCCTTCACTTCTTTCAAAAAAATCAATTTCAAAACATTCTTAACTTTTTTCACTTTTTATATCACATCAACACTTTCTTATTACTTTTTAAATAAAAAACTCACTATAATACAATTTTTTTTTACTTTTCCATATAAATTATATCAACTTTATATCACATCAATTTTAATTTTCAATCATTAAAAAAAAAAAAAAAAACCAAAGGGGAGGGGAGGGCAAGGGGGTTTTCAAACGGGGCCTATATTAAAGGCGCCATGGGGGGATAAAACCAAAAGCTGATTGCATAGCTCCCGTCTTTTTAATTAGAAATGGTCCAAAATTTTTATTTAGAAAAAAAAAAAAAAAACTTTGAAGGGGCCGGGACGAGGGTCCTCTATAATTTTTTAGAAGTTATAAATTTTTAAATTATGTAAATTTAGATCGAAACGGCATGAAAAATGCAACATATTAAAAATGTGATATCTTAACAATGAAAATTGAGTATATTTTTATTAGAATCTTACACTTTATGTCGTATAAAAGTTTTTAATAAAAACAAAAATGTTTTTTGGTTTGTTAAAGAATAAGTCTCTCCAAAAGTGAAGAAAAAATATTTTGAAATAATTTTTTTTTTTTTTTTTTTGCCTTGATAGTCGATACCATGTCATATCTTTAATATGTTTTTTCACGCCATTTGAAGTAAAAAAGAGGGTTAAATTTACATAATCTGATAATTTATATTTTTTTTAAAAAAGAAAGAATTGTAGAAGACCTGCAATTTTTGTGGTGCGCAATAAGTGATAGCGACTATTCAAATGTCTTGTCAACTTCCTGAGGACACCCAAACTCTAGATAATAAAGGGTTTTTTATGGGAAAATATGGCTCATCTCTTATCATTTCAAAGAATTTGTAGGCTTGTTTGGTAAGTAATTGGATTTGGAAATATTTGTATATTGTATAGTAAAAAGTGATTGATGTGATATAAAATTTGAGAATGTTTTATAGAAAAGTAAAAAAATTTTGTTTTGTAGTGATTTTTTTTATTTGAATAATAATAAAATATGATTGATGTGATATAAAAAGTGTAAAAAAGTTAGAATGTTTTTGATTTGATATTTTTGAAAGAAGTGAAAAGAAATAGAGGGAGAATGAAAATAATTTGCCAAACTAGCCCGTAGGTTTTCAAATTTCGTAATTTAAGTATGATTTAAGCATTGAATCGTTTGAAAAATGTCATCTATTAAAAATATGGCATGTTATAGAGACAACCAAAAAAAATTTCCATCCAAAAAGGCTTCCTCTTCACATTTGCAGAGATACTTCTTATTCATAAAATCAAAATACAGTTTTTAGCTCAAAGAGTTTTTACAACATAGAGAGTAAGAACTTGATAAAAATATACTTAATTCTCAATTGTAACATGTCACTTTTTTAATATGTAAAATTTTTCAAACGTTTCGATGCTTAGAAATAGTCTAAATTGCATAATTTGAGAATTTATGATTTCTTTGAAATTTGTAGGGAAACCTAATCCTTTATTTTTACATCTTTTATTTTTTGATCAGGATTCTCTCAAATTATTTGCTTGAATTTAAAAGAAATTGTGTAGAAAATTGTGAGAAATCACTTATAAAACTTACATGAACAAATAAAAATCGTACTGTCCAACCGAACGGGCTTTCTCTTCTCCTATTTTTCATACCTTCCTTAGGCTTATCATTCTTTCCTGTAATGGGCTTATCACTGTACAACAAAAGTTACAAAAAGGATCGTAGCCATCTTGCTATCAAATATAGCATTCACATTTACTTATGTTATTTTATTATTATTATTATTATTATTATTATTATTATTATTATTTTCAAAGCACTTACGTATCTGCGAGAATGTTGTGAGAATGTCATCTTCGCATAAACCTCACATAACCAAGAAAAATAAATGTGAAAATGTCATCCCATCCTAAGCATAGACCCCACCGACTAAGAAAAATAGGCACAATATGCTACTTGCATTACTAGCAACAGACTTTTTTAAATGTATGAAAAATTCTTTAAAATTTTGGGATAATTTCATAAAAAAGTATCGAATTATATGTCATTTTGAGATAGGGGTGCTGAACTAGCAAACGTCTTAAACTGGAGTATCCAAATTTTCAAACATCTCACTTAAGTGTACTCCATTAAGATTTGCTGTTAAATCCTGTAAAAATTTCTAAAATACCCCTGTATTTATTTATTTTTAAAAAAAATTATATAAATTTCAAAGATTCAGGCATGAGTATTTTTGCAAATTTCGTTAAATTCTTACAAAAACCTAAATTCTAGTATTTTTTTTTTTCTTAAAAAAAATAAGGGTATTTTGAAAATTTTGGTAGGATTTAACAGTAAATTCTTACGGAGTACCCTTAAGTGAAATGTTTGGAAACTTGAATATCCCAGTTTAAAACGTTTGCTAGTTCAGTATCATTGTCTCAAAACGACATATAATTCAATACCTTTTTATGAAGTTATCCCTAAAAACTCAGGGCAACAAGTTTCTCTTGATTTTCTCTAAACCAAAGAAAATGGTAGTACTTTTGGTTCCTTTAATATTATTTTAATATAAAAAACTTTATATTTTCTCTCTATTTCTTATAGATCAGACTAACATGTTTTTTCAAGTAAGGGCACCACAAGGAAGCACAAGAATGAAATAAACATAATTAATATTGTTAAATTAGATTCAAATCAATCCATTCGCATAAACTTGCAGATTAAACTTTCAAAGATAACCTAAGGTCCAATTTATGATTTCATGATGTTGCTCTGTTTTGGTTCATCTGATTAACCCTGCTCTTAATTCTTTTAAAATCTCAATTCAGTGGCTTACAGAAAGGCAGAAGAAAGCTTTATTTGAAGCTCTAGAGAAGGTTAAAGCGGGTAAGCACATGGTTCATGATTACTAACTGTAAAGTTGCATTTTTTTGCATATTTAACCGCATCTCCTCACCAGTGAATCACGAAGACTCATGACACACTCCCACGGCTAGTGGTGGGGCTCGTGCTGCGTGTGCAACACCGTCAGCATGATGGTGTAGCTTTTCGGAGGGAATTCGTTGGTCTAGTTCTCCGAGGTCACTGATGGAATTTGTTGTCTCGTATCTCTCTCTTTTCTCACTCGAGCTCGAGCCAAGTTGACCCGCTCAAGTACTCGGTTCGACTCGACATAGCGTTTTTAGCGAGCTCGAGCTAGGGTGTTTATCTAGCGAGCCGAGCTCGGACATGAATTTTTAAGCCCAGGTCGAGCTCGGCTCGTTTATAGGACCTCTTAAACGAACCAATCTCGAAATATTCAAGCTTGACTCTACTCGATTTGGCTTGATTACATCCATATGCCCAACCAAACAAGCTTTCTCTTCTCCTATTGTTCATACCTTCCTCATGCTTATCATCTGGGCTTATCGTTGTACAACAAAAGTTTTTGAGAAATTTAGTTATTTTTTCGTTTGTTTTTTTTTTTTCTTAATTTTTTTTTTCTTTTTCATTTTTTTTTAATTTAATAAAAAACTCGTTTTTCTTTTTTCTTTTTTCGTTTCTTTATTTTTTTTAAATTATAATTTTCAGTTATTTTTTCATTTTTTTTAAAAAAGAAAGAATCGTTCTTTTTCCTTTTTTTTTATTATTTTTTTTAAAAAAATAATTTTTTTAGTTTTTATTTTCTTTTTAATTTTTTAGTTTTAGTTTTTTTTTTTTTTTTTTTGAATTTATAAGGACGTTTTTTGTTTTATTCAAAAAAATTTAGAGTCATTTTTGTCTTTTTGTTGGTATTAAGGGGGACATTGACATTTTTTAGTAGTTCGAGGAGGATATGTGTACTTTTCTCAAAATTTTTAAAAGGCCCGATTATAGCCATCTTGCTATTAAATATAGCATTCACATTTACTTCGGTTAATTTTTTTTTTTTCACCTATCTACTTTTTTCAAATCACTTACATATCTGGGCTGTTTGGTATAACTGTTGTGTATTTTTGTAGACACATGGAGCGAGACCCATGTAATGAGTCGTCCCACCCCATGTGTCTGCAAACTTGCACAACAATTACACAATTGTTGTGAAATAATCTTTTTTCCTTCGAAAATGTTGTGAGAATGTCATCCAGCATAAACCCCACCTAACCAAGAAAAATAAATGTAAGAATGTCATCCTAGCATAAACCCCACCTAACCAAGAAAAATAAATGTAAGAATGTCATCCTATCCTATCACAGACCCCACCTAACCAAGAAAAATAAATGTGAGAATGTCATCCTATCCTAGCATAGACCCACAGACAAAGAAAAATAGGCCCAATGAGCTACTTAGATTACTAACAAAGACTTTTCTAAATGTATGAAAAATTCTTTAAAAACTGACCCTAACAAATTCTCTTAGTGTTTTCTAAACCAAAGGAAATGGTGGTACTTTTGCTTCCTTTAACATTATTTTAATATAAAATTTTTATATTTTCTCTCTATTTCTTCTAAATCAGACTAACATGTTTTTTTTGAAACTAAAATGTTTTGAAATCACTCTCTTTCCTCTATGCTATAGATCTATAATATTTGAAAGAATATTAAAATGGTATAGAAAAATAATAAGGGAAGTTATTTAGTTCATTTGAATATGGAAGAAAAAATAATTTGATTCTATAAATTTAAGAAAAATCTAATAGAAGAGGCCGCTAGCTAGTACTCTTATCTATTGAATTTTAATGTAACCCGAATATAATTCCATTTGCAGAGTCATCGTGTTTCATCATAAGCACAAACAGATTATATTTTAATAGTCCAAAAGCTGATATAATCACACAGTAACTAAAGAAATAAACTAGAGAACTAGAGTGTTATTGCATTTTTATGATTAATTTTGCAGCTTTAGGGTTACCCAAAGTAAGAACAATGAATGATGATTTGGTTAAACTAAATTAAGGGATTTAGTTACCTTAATTTAAGGAATTTACTTATATTTAAAGTCCTGTATGCAATCAAATAATTAAGAGAAAATTTGTAATCTATAAGACTTACACCAATAGGCATAGGCTATAGGCTAAAGCACTTAGGGTTCGTTTGAGTTTACGATTTCAAAAAATGCGATTTAAAATAACAATTTTAAAATGTCCGATTCGAAAAAGTAATTTTTAAAAATACGGTTAAGTATTTGGCAAAATAGCAATTTTGCCTTCAAAATCGTAAATTAGCTTTTAAAATTCAGCGTTTTCAAAAAAGTACACTCTTACCTACAATTTTTTGGCGTTTTCAAATTGCAATTTTTAAAAACACAGTTCCCAAATAATTTATATTCTACAATTTGATTTAAAATCATACTTATTAACTACAAAATCGCAATTTAAAACACACCTTTAATTTTTATGTCTCTCTTTGTTTACTTCCAAGTTCCACCTCTTTACTTCATTATGAGAATCTATAGTCACAATGAAAGGGGGAACTAGCAGACCGAGGGGGCACCCATGTCGGACAAATACGGTAGCCATAAAAGTTTATATCTAGTATCAGCAAGTGCGCGATGCCCAACTTCAGAACTATATCGAGCAACAATAAATTGTTTGATTTTATTATACTAAGAAACTAAAATAATGTCCTAACATATTTGTTAAGACCTCACAAAAACACTCCCCAGAATAGTAATGGCCTACTCTCACGAACCCAAATCTCCAACAATATTGAAAAATTCTATCCCATTTATAGCACTCGGCTGCTTGATGGAAACAACTTTTGAAATAGAAACCAAAAGGTGGGTTTTGTGCTGGGAAGTGTGGTGAATCTTGACGCAGAAATTACTTGCATAGAAGTATAATTAAATTCAGAGTTTACTAATTTAATTAATGCATGATTATTTAGATTTCCTGCAATAAAGATTCCTAAAATCATGTTTATGAATATGGCCACAAGTATGCGAATTGTTTGATTTTACTTTTGGTTCTTTTTGGGTTTGAGGTGATTAGATGGTATGATGTGTGGTGTGCCTTTAATGGCTGTGAGTGAGTGTTATGGGCATGATACGGGAGACCATGGCAGCTCATGAAGGTTGGGGTAGCAGAGTATGGTACTCGTATTCTGCAAGCGACAGAAGGAAAATAGAAGGTTCTAGAGCAGTGATGAGCTGGCGATCACTTGGCGTTTCATGCTTAATGACAGTCGTTTTATGTTTGCGTTTTATGTTGGAAGGAGGGCGTTTTGATATCCTGTACAGCATGCGCCTTGCTGCCTTTTTTGTTTTCTTTTGTACGTGTCATCTAAGTAGACAGCTGTAGCTTTTCGGTTACAAAAGATTCTAACAGAAATGGGTATTTAGGAAGAGCCACAGCGGCTAGTGATGTAAGAAAAAGGATATTGGCTAAGGTTGTTTTCAGGAGAGATAGGGCCTCTACAAGCGCCCATAGCTGTTTTTCTTGCATTTTCAGTATAATTTCCATCTTCTTCCTTGAATTCTTCCATCTTTTTGCCTGGGTTATCTCTTAAATACTTGCCGAACGTTTTTTACCTTTACATTTGGTATCAGAGCGTCATTGATCCTTCCCTTCCGTCTTCTTTTACCCATAAATTTTTTTTTTTTCCTGCTCGATTGCCATGGCCGATGGCACCCGTCTTTTCCAACTTCAAGAATCCATCAAAGAGTGTACTGAGGGCCTTGCTCAGCAACAAACCTTTAAGGCCTTGGTGGAACAGAAGTTTAATGACCTCACTGAGCTTCTTCAAAATGTTCTCCAAACTCAGAACGCTGCCCGTCTAGACTGTCCACCTGACGACCGAGAGCGGGCCCATCCCCCACCTGTTGGTCCGGACCATCGTGACGCTAGGGAGGAGCGTCGGGACCATTGTGACGCTAGGGAGGAGCGTCGGGACCATTGTGACGCTAGGGAGGAGCGTCGGGACCGTCGTGACCACAGAGAGGAGCGTTGGGATCAAGACGATGATTTTTATGGTCATCCTCGGGACGACCGGACTATTCATACACGTGCTGTCCGTCTGGATTTTCCTCGCTTCGATGGTGAAAATCCGTCGGCTTGGATTTACAAGGTGAATCAGGTCTTCGATTATTATTATACTCCCTTGTATCAGCGCATCAGGATGGCTTCTTTCCATATGGAGGGTGAAGCCCTCGTCTGGTTTCAAGACGCTGACGAAGCAGGTCAATTTCCTACGTGGGATGTGTTCACACAAGCTCTTCTCACCCGCTTTGGTCCTGCTTATGACGACCCTATGGAGTCCTTGGTGAAGTTGCGCCATTCCACCACTGTGGCTGCTTATACGGCACAGTTCGAATCTCTTTCCAATCGCCTTCGTGGCCTTTCCGACCAATACCGGCTTAGCTGTTTTCTCAGCGGCCTCAAAGATGAGATTCGTCTTCCTTTGCGGATGCTAGCTCCACGCACTCTGGTTGCGGCTTTTGGGCTTGCCAAACTACAAGAAGAATATCTTAATACTGGACGTAAGACTTTCAAGTCTCAGAGTTCTTCTTACAATTCTAGCAGGTCTCTTTCTTACGGTCAACAGTCGGCCTCTCCGAGCCAGTTAAGTGATTCCTCCACCTCCATTTTTTCCCCTCGTTCCAGTCCGGGCGTCTCGGTCCAGCGCCTTTCTCCAGCTCAAATGCGCGAGCGTCGCGACAAGGGACTCTGTTACAACTGTGAGGAGCGGTGGCATCCGGCTCACAAGTGTAAGTCTCCTAAACTCTACTTGTTACATGGCCAGGAACTGCTTCATGAGGAATCGGGTGATGACCCTGTAGTAGAAGTTTTGGACCATGTTGATTCCGTGGAGGAGCCTATTATTCAGGAGATTGTAGAACCTGAAATTTCACTCCATGCAATTTCTGGTTCTATTGCTCCTAAAACTATGAGACTCATTGGTTGGATTCGTAATCACTGAGTAGTCATTCTCATTGACTCCGGTAGTACACATAATTTTATTGATTTACACTCTCTGCCTAAGCTGTGTTTGGGAGACCTTATTCCATTACACTTGAAAGTCCGGGTTGCAAATGGGGATACTCTTTTGAGTTCGGGTAAGTGTCCTTCGGTCAATATTCGAGTACAGGGGGCTGTCATCACTTCTGAATTTTATTTGTTACCATTAGGGGGTGTGATGTCGTCTTGGGTGTTGAATGGTTACGGACCTTGGGTCCAATCCTTTGGGATTTTGCTGCCATGACTATGCAGTTTAATCTCAATACTTCTTCGGTCACCCTTAAGGGTTTAAGCCCTACGGGATTAACCATGGAGGATGCTTCTCATTTTCTTCGATCCCCTGCATTGGCTTCCAAGAGTTTTCTCTTGCATTTCTTATCACCAGTTGAGGACCCTGTGGCCCACTTCCCCTCTGGTCCAATCCGGGACTTATTGCAGCAATTTGATTCAGTATTTGCGGAACCTAAGGGTCTTCCACCTCCGCGATCTCAGGACCACCAAATTTTACTGAAGTCTGACCAGCCAGTTAGCGTTAGACCTTATCGCTATCCATACTTTCAGAAGTCAGAGATTGAGAAGATTGTCAAGGATTTACTGCAGTCAGGGGTGATCCAATCCAGCCAGAGCCCTTTTTCCTCCCCTGTCCTCTTAGTCCGCAAGGCTGATGGGAGTTGGCGATTATGTGTCGACTACAGAGCTCTTAATCAGAATACTGTCAAGGACAAATACCCCATTCCAGTTATTGATGAGCTGCTGGATGAGCTTCATGGGGCTACAATTTTTTCCAAACTCGACTTGCGTTCGGGTTACCATCAAATTCGAGTCAAGCCGGCTGATGTCCCTAAAACGGCATTCCGCACTCATGAGGGGCATTACGAATTCCTTGTTATGCCTTTTGGCTTGACAAATGCCCCTGCAACCTTTCAAGCCTTAATGAACGACATATTTAAACCATGCCTTCGGAAATTCGTCCTAGTATTCTTTGACGACATCTTGGTTTACAGTCGTTCTTTGGAAGATCATTTGGCTCACCTGCATTCTGTTTTGCTTATCCTTAAGACTAATCTTCTTTATGCCAAAAGTTCAAAATGCAGGTTTGGAGTATCTGAGATTGACTATTTAGGTCATCTTATTTCAGCCCAGGGAGTGCGGGCTGATCCCTCTAAGCTCGAAGCTATGCTTCAATGGTCGGTCCCAACAACGATCAAGTCTCTTCGGGGCTTTCTCGGGTTAACAGGCTACTACCGCAAATTTATCCGAGGTTATGGAATAATTGCTGCTCCCCTCACAGCCCTACTCAAGAAAAATTCCTTTCTTTGGACTTCTGAAGCCACTGCTGCCTTCCTTCGGCTTAAAGATGCTGTTACTTCTCCTCCAGTTTTACGCTTGCCGGATTTTACCCAAACTTTCACCATCGAATGTGATGCGTGTGCAACGGGTATTGGAGCGGTTTTGATGCAAGAAGACCGCCCTATAGCTTTCCTGAGTCAAGCTTTAAAAGGTCGAGCCTTACATCTTTCAACTTATGAGAAGGAGCTTTTTTCTTTAGTCACTGCTGTTCAAAAGTGGCGGCCTTACCTTTTAGGTCGCTCTTTCAAAGTGAAGACAGACCAACAGTCTTTAAAATTCTTGTTAGAACAGCGTGTTGGCACTATATCCCAGCAAAAATGGCTCTCCAAGTTGCTCGGTTATGATTTTGTCATTGAATATAAACGGGGAAAGGAAAACAAGGTTGCCGACGCCTTATCTCGGAAGTTTGAGGATCCATTAAATGCTGAGGAATTATCTCTTTCTTTGATCTCTTTTCCAACTCCCTCATGGACTACAGAGCTGCAGGCTTCCTATCTTCAAGATGCTGAGACCTCTTCCATCTTGGAGACTCTTCAACAAGGCAGACCTGCACCTCCAGGGTATTCCTTGCAGCAAGGCCTCCTTTTACGAAAAGGTCGCCTATGGATTGTAAAAGGTTCTCCATTTCAGTTTCAGCTTCTTGGATACATTCACTCTAATCCCACTTCCGGGCATTCAGGCTACCACAAAACCGTCCATAGGGCTAAACTGGATTTTTATTGGAAAGGAATGCGTAATGATATCAAGAAGTTTGTTCGGGAATGTGACATTTGCCAAGTAAATAAACATGAGACTCTTCACCCTGCAAGGCTTCTCCAGCCCTTACCCATACCTTCCCGCATATGGGCTGACATATCCATGGATTTCATAGAGGGTCTTCCACCCTCCCATGGTTGCACGGTTATTTTGGTTGTCATTGACAGACTTTCTAAATATGGCCACTTCCTACCCCTCTCTCACCCCTACACTGCCTCCACTGTTGCCCAATTGTTCCTTTCTCAAATCTTTAAACTTCATGGAATGCCCCAAACCATTGTTTCAGACCGTGATCCTCTGTTTACCAGCTCATTTTGGCGTGAATTGTTTCATTTACAAGGCATTTCCCTGGCTTTCAGTTCTGCATACCACCCCCAGTCTGATGGTCAAACTGAGTCCCTCAACAAGTGTCTTGAGACCTACCTCCGTTGCTATTCGGGTTCTAAACCAAAGGATTGGAGTCGCTGGTTGCCCTTGGCTGAATGGTGGTATAACACTAACCACCATTCCTCCACGGGTCTCACTCCTTTTGAAGCTGTATACGGATATGCTCCTCCATCCTTGCTCTCTTATGTGCCGGGCACTTCGGCTAACTTGGCAGTGGATTCCCAGCTCAAGGATCGCACCACTATTATCAACCTCCTTAAGGAGCACCTACAGCAAGCCCAGAATCGGATGAAAGTACAGGCTGATAAACACCGCACTGAGAGGGAATTTCAGGTTGGTGACTGGGTCTACTTGCGCCTTCAGCCATATCGGCAGAAGTCAGTAGCCATGAGAAAGAATTTAAAGTTGTCTCCTAGGTTCTTTGGGCCTTTTAAAATCTTGCAGAGGATTGGCCTAGTGGCTTATAAACTGGACCTCCCTCCCTCTTCACAAATTCATCCTGTTTTTCATGTGTCCTGTCTGAAGCTTAAATTGGGTCAACACATCACCCCCTTGCCAACTCTTCCACCTGTGAGTCTGGCGGGGGAAATCAAGCCGGAACCGGAAGCTGTGATTTCTCGTCGTATGATTAAAAAGGGGGCCCGAGCCGTAACAGAGGTGCTGGTTCGCTGGAAGGGAGCAACAGTTGAGGATGACTCTTGGGAGTTGCTTCATAATTTGCAGGAGCAATACCCCCACCTTGCGGGCAAGGTGTTTTGAAGGGGGGACTCCTGTTATGGGCATGATACGGGAGACCATGGCAGCTCATGAAGGTTGGGGTAGCAGAGTATGGTACTCGTATTCTGCAAGCGACAGAAGGAAAATAGAAGGTTCTAGAGCAGTGATGAGCTGGCGATCACTTGGCGTTTCATGCTTAATGACAGTCGTTTTATGTTTGCGTTTTATGTTGGAAGGAGGGCGTTTTGATATCCTGTACAGCATGCGCCTTGCTGCCTTTTTTGTTTTCTTTTGTACGTGTCATCTAAGTAGACAGCTGTAGCTTTTCGGTTACAAAAGATTCTAACAGAAATGGGTATTTAGGAAGAGCCACAGCGGCTAGTGATGTAAGAAAAAGGATATTGGCTAAGGTTGTTTTCAGGAGAGATAGGGCCTCTACAAGCGCCCATAGCTGTTTTTCTTGCATTTTCAGTATAATTTCCATCTTCTTCCTTGAATTCTTCCATCTTTTTGCCTGGGTTATCTCTTAAATACTTGCCGAACGTTTTTTACCTTTACATTGAGATGATGCGTAGTTACATGAAATTAATCCATTTCGATTTTGAAATCGTCAAACATTTGATATCAGTGTCGATGATATTAAAATTCTTGATTCTGAATAGTTTCTCGGTGGTTCTGTTTGAAAATTTGATGTGTATGATGTTTATGGTGGGTGATGTCTAATTAAGCAAAAACTCTTTCAATTCCCTACCTACAGTTGTTTTGTCTATTCTTTGGTATGAAAAATCATGTTTTACTCATTCAGCTCTTCATGGAAAAATACAAAAATACCAAAGAGAATGAAACGATTTTGGCCATTGGGACTGCTTACGTCCAAGGGGAAGATGTTGGAAGAGGACGTGTGCTTTTATTTTTTGTTGGGAAGAACATTGATAATCCTCAAAATTTGTTTTTTTAGTTTGGATCCAATAAACCTCTAATTATATAATCTATGTTGTGTTTTGCGTTTTTACCCCAGCTGACCCAACATGTGTTAGAAGTTCCAATTCCATTTAACGCTTATTGTATTTATGCTATTTTTTTTATGTTTTACTACTGGTTACCAAAAAAACGTGCCTGTTTTGTTAATGCAGTCATTACTTTTTCAAGTTTCAGAGGTTTACTCAAAGGAATTGAAGGGTGCTATATCTGATTTAGCCTCTCTTCAAAGCCATCTATTGATAGCTTCAGTTCCCTTAAGTGTGTTCATGGACACTTTAAGTGTTAATTAATGTGAAGCCTCCATATAAAATGAATTGGTGATTCAAGGAGGGGGCAGTTTGAAGATGTGCCTTTGACATTGAAAATCAGATTTTTACATTGCAGCTTCACGTGTTAAAATGTACTTCTCAATTTAGAGGATTTAAAAGCTTCTGTTCCTAGACCAAATATTTTTACTCAAAACTGTATTTTAATTCAATTATGTAAGCTTGATCCCCTCAATTTCTTGTAAGTCTCTATTTCTTTCCTGCCAGCAACTGAATGCCTCTTAAGCATTGGGTAGGTTGTAGGCATTGATGGTTTGAAAGAGTGGGAAATTTGTCTGTTAATTTGTATGCAAAAGAGGTTGATGGGGTTCCCCTTTCCAGCCACTATTCACAACTTGTAAAAAACAGAGGAATTAAACACACATTACCGTGAACAGTAGCGTGAAAATCATCTGTCATCAGTTTAAGGCCAAAATATAGAAGGATCTGATATCGCCATTATATATGAACATTGAGGAACTCATTATCTTCCATTAGAATTTGAAAACAATAACCTGAAGTATCCTTAAAGGGTGATTTTGATATTCAATGAGTTCCGCAGGATTTGGTAGTTGGATTAGTTTGATAAATTTTGCTTTGAAGTGGTAGACTGGTAGCAGATGGGTTAGCTTTGCTTATTTTGGTTGGCTATGAATGTTATTATATGTGCTTCCTACCACACGTTTAGCAGCTTCATATTTGTTGACAGGACACAATCAGATAGTCTTAGATCTGGATCTTCGATTTGTGGATTAAAAGTTACAAATGATTTTTTTGTTGGCTTTGTCTTTGTAGTTTTGTGTAGTCTTTTAGAGCTATTGTTGTTACTATTAATATCTGGTAATAGTCTAACTCAGAGAATGGAATACATCCATTTTCTTTCTTTCTTTACTTTTAAGTTCCGGCGATATTACAATAGCATGGAATGGTATATGATTGGAGCAAGTATGGGATGATCATGAAGATGTTAGGTGCAGTAAATTTGAGTACAGTAGCCACATAAAACAGATACTATACAAGGTGGTCATTTGTTATTGTGATCTATGCTTTCTAGACATTTTTTATGGTGTCCAATTTGTTTGGTAGTTGATTGCCACAACTTGTATGCCAATGCGTAATGATGTCTTTTCCTTTTCTGCTGCTATCCTTAAGGATTCCTACATATGGGTTATCTTTGTCAATTCTTGGTGACCTATTAAGTGTGGTCATTCTGATTCTGCAGACCAAAGGTAAAATCTCCACCTCAAGATATATTACTAAAGCTGGAGAGGTAGCAAAACTTTAAGAGTCACAAGAGAGCTCCATGTTTGTTTATAAGTTTGGTGTTGCTAAGCTGCAGTGCTGCCTTTTGATGAATGGACTTGTCTTTGATTCTAATGAGGTATTGATTTTTTTTATTTTTATTTTTTGTTTTTGAAAAAGTAAAAATAAGGGGAGGGATTGTGGTGGTTGTTATCAAGCACACCAAAGGGCATGAAGTGTTGTTATTCACGCACCCTCTACTTCGCTCAAAAACAGAGTGCTTCTCCTTTCAAAAGACGGGAACCAGAGAGAGCCGTGAGAGGGGGAGCGCATAGGGGAACGCGAGAGAGAGAGAGAGAGAGAGAGCAGACCACGGAGAGCTTGGAGGAAGATTTTTCATGATTGCAACGCAAGGTATAAGCCCAAATTCCCTCTCTCTGGTTTCTCTTCACGTGGATTTAAACCCTTACCCGAAATCCCCTTTCATGTTTTCTTTCTTTTTCTCTTTTGTATTGACTGATTGTTGAGGAAAATTTATGGGTTAGTATGTATGGATGATTTTCAGTTATACCCACTTAATGATTTAGCCAAAAAAACATCCCTAAAACTTTGAGAGCTTAGGTTGTAAACCGAAAAATTTTCACCACAGTATTTGTCAACATTCATAGTAGGAATAGGAATTTCAGCCTGAGTGATTAATGGAATTAAGTAAGACTAAGCAAATGAGGTTCGATCAACTCCACTTCAAGGGTCAAAGCTTAGTTTACTCTACGGCATAAAGCCGAGCTATAGATAGACGCAAGAAAATGTTCATGCTTGGGATGATTTGATTTATGGGAGAAAATTTGCCTAAGGCTGAACATGTTACGGGTTTTCTAGGTTAATGGAAATTTAAAGGAGAAACAGAGAGAAAATGGAAGAGAAATGGAATGGAATTGATTTAGAAAATGAAATTAATCTGGAAACATAGAAGAACACTGATAATAGGCAAATTCGATGATGCCCAAAACCTCGAAGGAACAAGTTAATCGCAATTCAAAAGCTACTCTCTCCTTCCCGAGAAAGGCCTTACAACAGATTTGATTCCCTTGAGCGAAAAGACAAAAGAAGACAAAGATAACAACTACCAAAACTACCCTTCCCTTAAGTGCACCGTTTAGATGCTTAAGGCCTTCCAGCTGTAAACACTTTTATTTACTATTCCACCTAACACTGCTATGTGTCACTTCAAACAACCACGCTTCACTTTAGTTCCGGATCCTTCTGCAAAGCAAGAGCTCGTTTGGCAAATTGGTTTATGCTTTTCTTTATGAAAACTGTTTTCGAGAAAAAAAAAAAAAAAAAAAAAACTGTTTTTTTGTTGTTTTTGCGTTAAAAAAATGTTTGGCAAACTGTTTTGAAAAACAGTTTTTGAAAATAGAAAACAGTGGTTAAGGGGTTTGGACAATTGATTTTAAAATAGTTTCCACTTAGGAAAAAAACAGACCAAGTTATACATATGTGAAGAATATACCAAGCTATAAAACAAGGAAAAAAAAAAAAAAAAACAACTCCATAAGCATCATTGATACATATCCATTCATGAATTTAGTCTGACAAAAAAATGACAAGGTTACATCCATCAAACAAATTCACACTTGCATAAGAAATCTCAACAAAAAATCCTCAAAATTTGTATGAGTAAAAGCACAATGTCATAATCCATCTGAAGCACTATCCATAGTCTATAAAGAAGTTCACATAAATCACTATCATGAAACTCATTATCATCATATGTGATTGGAACTCAATATCCTTCGTTGCATGCTTCCTAATGAAGTTATGATCATGAAGAGCCATAGATGCCAAAAATTTTCAGAGGCCATCCAAAATATAAGATAGATTTGCAACCAAGATGAGTGACAACTTCATGTAGCAACTTCAATGCGAGAATGTACATGCCCATAATAAACTTGTTCATGTATTCTGGGAAGCTCATCATTCATGGCATTTGTGAGAGACTCTTGTTCAAAGTAATCACAAAAGAATTATACAGTGTTGGAAAGTAATCACAATAACAAATGACCACCTTGTATAGTATCTGTTTTATGTGGCTAGTGTACTCAAACTTATTGCATCTTCATGTTCATCCCATACTTGCTCCAATCATATACCATTCCATGCTATTATAATATCGCCGGGACTTAAAAGTAAGGTAGGAGAAAGAGATCGAATTTGATTTGTGCTTCTCTGATACACCTTGCGGAGCCTCCATTTTCACAGATCCGAACGGCCAAAAAAAATGCAAAGTTTTGATATTGTGATCGGTCTTTGCAATTAGATCATCTTCAACAGTACTAGAGATTTAGTTGAGCTCAATATCAATTCAAAGTAATAAGTTCAAAAATTCAAAAGACACAGTAAATCTCAGCATCCAGCACCCGACTGAATAACTCATCAACAACAATTATACCTCCCATTTCAAATTTAGTGGAACCTTAAATGTTATTTTGAAGTAATGTTCTGGAAATCAACAAGGAGAAATTCTAATAACAACTCCCAATTGCTACACTAAATGAAACCAAGTTACAAACAAAAACAAAAAAACAGAACCATCAAAACACTTTTGTCTTTTTTCATTTTTGTTCAATACCAAAAAAAATTTGACTTGAAATTTAACAAACAACAACAAAATAGAATAAAAAAACCAAAATAACAAGAACACAACCAAAACGCACACACAGAGAGATTGTAATACCTAGTCATGGTCATCTTGAGGGAGGCCTTGAACAGGAGTTGAGAGAGCAAGACGGAGTCATTGGCGAGTTTGGATCCAAGGACGTTGGGGTAGAGAAGCTTCTGCCGCTTCGGTAAAACGGTGGTGACCTCGTAGATTCGGCGCTTCAACTCGGCCTCCGAGTCGTCCCTGCACACTCGCACCGTGTACTCCTTTCCACTCCACTTCACTATCAGCGTCAGCTCCTCCTCTGACAGCGACGATGTTGTGGAAGCTGACGCAGCCATTGCTAGAGTCTAAACCTCTCCCTCTCACTTTTCTCTCCGGCCAAACCTCCTACTAGCTCCATTTTTGTTTCTATTGGGAATATTTTATTGACAAAAGGATTTGTTCCAATTTCTGTGGCCAGAGAGAGAGAGAGAGGCAAGGGGGGAGAGGAGGAAGATGAAGTGAGGCATGGTGTGAAGAAGAAAGAGAAATGAGGTTCCTATGGAGGTTGAGATACATGAAATGCTTTTGAGTATTCCCATGAATCGAACCCCAGATCAACCATACTTTCTTCGTCACTATGCACTTAAAAACAAAGGCACCTTTTCTTGTTTTCGTAAGAGCTGTTTTCGGAAACAGGTTGAACCTGTTTCCATTTTTCGTGTTTCTTCGTGTTTTTGTTTTCTTAGTTTTTGTTTTTAAAACAAGTAACCGAACGCTAGTCTACAGTGCAGAAACATGTTTTGTTGTTTTGGAAACAGAAAATCTGTTTTCAAAACAGGTTGCCAAACAGGCTCCAAGTCTCATTCTCACTTTTACTTCAAGCTCTTAGCTTTCTATTTATACCCATGGCAGAATGACCGTGACACTAACCCCCCCCCTCCCTTTCAAAACACCTTGCCCATAAGGTGGCGGTAGGCATCCTTAAGGGCATGAAACTCTTCCCATGTGGCATCATCGGCATTCTGGCCTTCCCAGTAAACCAGCAATTCGATCAAAGGGTGGTTGTTGCATGGCCGGGAACAGCGGTCCAGGACTTCGACCGGCTCAAGACGGAAAACCCCAATGGAGTCAACATTAGGGAGCTTTGGCAAGGCGGATGCAGAAGAGCCCAGTTTGAGCTTCAACTGGGACACGTGGAAGACCGGGTAAACTCTGGACTCCCGGGGCAGATCCAACTCATAGGCGACCTCTCCCACCTTCCGGATGGTGGAGAAAGGGCCATAGAAGTGAGGAGCAAGTTTGAGGGAGCGGCGATGTGTCACTGTCGACTGCCGATAGAGTTGCAATCAGAGGTAAACTTGCTGATCGAGTTCAAACGTTCTTTTAGAATGCCTGAGATCTGCATATTTCTTCATTCTTTGCTGAGCATGCTTTAAATTGTGATGGAGAAGATTGAGTATTTGCCCTATGTTGCGTAAAACATCATCCACTGCTTCTACTCGGGTAGTTCCAGGAATGTAGTTAAGTAGTTTAGGTGGTGGAACACCATAAACGGGTTCAAAAGGAGTTAACTTTATAGAGGAATGCCATGTAGTGTTGTAGGAATATTCAGCCCAAGGTAGCCAATTAGTCCAGTGTTTAGGGTTGTCTTGGGTAGAATAGCGTAGGTAATTTTCAACACACTTGTTCACAATCTCGGTCTGGCCATCCGTCTGTGGATGATAGCTGGTACTGAGCTTCAAAGTAGTACCTTGGGAACGGAATAACTCACCTCAGAAAATACTAGAGAAGGTGGGATCTCCATCTGAGACAATGGAATTAGGCATTCCATGCAACTTAAACACATTAGAGATAAAGAGTTGGGCAATCTTGGTTGCAGAATAGGGGTGTGATAGGGAAGTAAAATGAGCATACTTGGATAACCTATCCACAACCACAAAAATAACAGAATGACCTTGAGAGATAGGTAGACCCTCCACAAAGTCCATGGAGATATCAGTCCAAATCTGTGTTGGAATTGGGAGCGGCTGTAGCAACCTGGCTAGAAGGCTGTTGGCATATTTGTTTTGCTGACATGTGTCACATTCCGGGATGGACTTTTTGATATCCTTCCTCATACCTTGCCAGTAAAAATCTCTTTTGGCTCGCTGCAGTGTCTTTTCATAACCCGAGTGGCCAGCCATGGGATCATTATGGACATAGAGTAAGACCTGAGCTTTTAGGTGAGGGCACTCTCCCAACAAAATGTTGTCCTTGTAGAGGAGTCCATCCCGTAGAGAATACCTTCGGTTATCAAGCTCATGTTTGTGCCATTGCTCCATGTACCCCTGCAACTTTGCATCTGCCAAATATTGTGCCTTAAGATCTTCCACCCAACTTAAAATAGGAATGGACAACAAGGGTAAGAAGAGTTCTGCCTCTGTAGTGGCTTGTCTAGAGTGGGCATCATCAACCCTATTCTCTATACCTTTCTTGTACTCGACCACAAAGTCATAGCCAAGAAGTTTGGTGAGCCATCTCTACTGAAATGGTGTGCCAATCTTCTGTTCTAGCTGGAATTTGAGACTCTGTTGGTCAGTCCCAACCACAAAGGACTGTCCCAAAAGATAGGTTCTCCATTTGTGAATTGCAGTCACAAGAGCAAAGAGCTCTTTCTCATAAGTCGACATATGAAGTGCTTTTCCTTTAAGGGCCTGTCTAAGGAAAGCAATGGGCCTATTTTCCTACATAAGGACTGCTCCAATACCCACCCCACTTTTATCGCACTCAATAATGAAGGGTTTGGAGAAATTAGGTAAGGCGAGGACGGGTGCTTGACTCACAGCCAGCTTGAGGGCTTCAAAAGCAGCTTGTGCAGCTGCTGTCTAGGCAAAGGAATTCTTCTTGAGCATGTTTGTTAAAAGGGCGGCTATGGACCCATACCCTTTAATAAATTTTCGATAATAACCCGTCAGTCCGAGAAATCTCCGCAAGGCCTTAAGGGTTTTGGGAAAAGGCCAATCCACTATGGCCTTAATTTTACCTGGGTCAGCACAAACTCCTTGAGCTGAAACTACATGTCCCAAATACTCCACCTCTAAGCAAGCAAACCTACACTTAGACATCTTAGCAAATAGAGAATTCTGCCTAAGAGTGTCATGTGTCATAGATAAGTGGGTGGCATGAGATTCCATATCCTTACTATACACCAAGATGTCATAAAAAAATACTAGAATAAATTTTCTTAAGTAAGGTTTGAATATATGGTTCATAAGGCCTTTGAACGTAGAAGGGGCATTGGTTAGCCCGAAGGGTATAACGAGGTACTCATAGTGTCCTTCATGAGTCCTAAAAGCAGTTTTGTGGATGTCTTCATCAACCACGCGGATTTGGTGGCAACCGGACCTTAAGTCCAGCTTAGAAAATATCTTAGCCCCCCATAATTCATCTAAAAGCTCATCAACTGCAGGGATATGAAATTTGTCTTTAATTGTTACCTTGTTGAGAGCCCGGTAATCCATGCACATCCTCCATGTGCCATCGACCTTTCAAACGAGCAAAACTAGGGACGAGAAAGGGCTGTGACTATGCCGGATAACCCCGGAGTGCAGCAGGTCTTGCACTATTTTCTCTATTTCCTTCTTTTGATAAAAAAGATAGCGTAGGGCCTAACGGAAACAGGTTGGGCCCCTTGCTGTAAGGCAATGCAGTGGTCATGAGATCGCCTCGGAGGCAAGCCTTGAGGCTCTGTGAGTACATTAGCAAACTGTTGCAAAACCTCTTCTACTAGAGGTGACACTTGCTGGTCCTCATGGTGGGCAGCGTGGCCGTGTAAGTGCAAAGAATGGGAAGGACTGTCCATGAGCTGAAAGAGCACTCCCTTCTGCTCTTGCTTAGGAAGCTTAAAATGAGGACCCCCATCAAGGCTGACTTGTGTACCTTGTTTAAGGCCATGCAAAATACAAGTACCTTCCCCATATTGGAATTTCATCCGAAGCTCCGTAAAATCCCAAAGGATTGGCCCCAAAGTGCGAAGCCAGTGGATGCCAAGGACTACATCACAGCCAGCTAACAGCAGAACAAATAATTTTGTCCGAAAGAGAAACCCTTGCATCTTCACGTCCACATCCTTGCAGCGGCCCGGGCTTGTAAGTTCTTCCCCATCAGCAACCTGCACCCTTATTTCATCTTGCTGCAGAGGGTGAATGCCGAGTTTCAGAGCTAATTTTGTGTCCAAAAAAGTAGGCGTGCTTCTGGAGTCAATTAGAATAACAACCGGCTGAAATCGCAAAAACCAATAAGTCTCATAGTCTTTGGACTTGGGGTGCCAGTAATGGCATTCAAAGAAATCTCCGGAAACTCTTCCAAGAAGAATTCCCCCAGATCATCCTCCGCAGGCCCGAGAGCCTTGGCTGGTTCAGTGGTGTCCTCGTTAAGAACTTCAATAAGGAAAAGCTTTGGGACAACACACACATGGCCCCTCGTCCACTTAGAATCACACGAATAACAGAGGCCTTTTCGCCTCCGTTCCTCCATTTGGGCCTGAGATATCTTCATAATCGGAACCAAAGCTTGGTTCGGTTTAGGTCCCTCCTTACCAGACATGTCACCCCCAGGTTGTAGGGTAAAATTGTGTTTAAACTGGGCTGGAAAATTAGTCCAAGTAGAATCTGGATATGTAGTTCCCCTAGTAAACCCAGTTGGAATTTGGACACTAAGGCCTTGATTACTTTGATGAAATTGACTAGAATAAGAAGCAGATCGGGGATACCTTTTTGTTGTCATCACACACTCCTCCTGCATTCCGGCTAAGGAGTAGGCATCAACCAGTGTTTGAGGATTCAGCATCCTCACAGGCAGCCGAATCTCATCTCTAAGGCCTCCCAAAAAACAACTTAGTTTGTGAAATTCCTGTAGGTGCTGCACCTTAAGAGCCAGTGTGTCAAACTCGTTCTTGTAATCTTCCAGCAATCCGTCTTGCTTTAGCTTAGACAACGTCTCCATAGGATCATCGTAGGACCCTTTTCCAAAGCGGATCTGTAAAGCACGGACAAATTCCCTCCAGCTATGGAACCAAATAAGAGCACAGCCATCCATGTGAAAAGAGGATAGTGGCAAACGATGTTCATCGGGAGTACTGTAATAGTCAAAAAACTGCTCTGCACGGCAGCACCGGGTCTCAGCATCCTCACCATCAAAACGCGGGAAATCCAAACAAACAGATTTGATTTCAAAAGACCTTCCCCACCACTGGTGCCTCGGAAATTTTTTTTCCCCACTTCCAAATGGTGGAGAGTAATAATCAGAGTGATGCATCGGGGATTTAGAGCCTCCTCCAGCTTCCGATTGTTTCACTATCATGGCCTCCAACCGGTCCATTTGGGTTTGCAAGGCCTGGACCATACCAGAAAATTCCGACTGGGACACGGGTGCTTTTTTTTCAGCCATGACCATAGATCTAGTTTTCATGTGCAGGGGATCGAAGGCTGCTAATACCAATTGTTACGGGTTTTCTGGGTTAATGGAAATTTAAAGGAGAAACAGAGAGAAAATGGAAGAGAAATGGAATGGAATTGATTTAGAATTGATTTAGAAAGGATCCTTCTGCAGAACAAGTCTCCTTCTCACTTCTACTTCAAGCTCTTAGCTTTCTTGGTATACCCATGGCAGAATGACCGTGACAGAACACCTTGAAATTGTGGTAAGGAGCTTATTAATTGTGTCTGAGAGCATCCAAAATTCTGTGGTTTTAGATAAATATTTTGTGATATGATGAAATAAGTATATAATTCTATTGACGAAGGAATTATTAAGCATTGATTTATGGATACACCTAGAGGATTTGATTACTTAAATAGTTTAAGATGGTGAGGATTTATAAGGCCAAGAGTTTTGACACGTGGAATTTAAATTGATATGCAGACGTAAAAACATAGAGGCAGTAACCTTTGAGGATAATAATAACCTTTGGGTCATCCCTAATTTGCATCAGCACCTACTCTAGAAGAGTGCTGAGTGGTGTGAAGTGGGCGAACTAGCCATTAGGTGGACCCGAGCTCCTTTGTTGAGGTTTGGGTCACTCATTGGCCTTCTTGGATTTGCGTTCAGGGTCTTGCGGATTCAGACTCTATCCTCCTTTTGCTGGGCTGGCTGCTCTCTCCTTGGTCTTGACCCTTTTGGGTGCTCATGGTATCTTCTGCGTTCATAAACTTCTGGCCTTTAGTTTGCACCATACGAGCTTTTGCCTAAGAAAGTAGTCAAATATTCACGAAGATGGCGACAATTGATCACGCAGTCAAATTCTGACAGTGGACGCCTACAAGGAGTAAGATAATCGGAGACATGGAGGAGGGGGTGTTGGCTAAGGAATCTTTGACGCTTAAGTTAGCTACGGTAAAAGGTAAAATTTCTCTGAGGGAGAGTGCTAAGGTAATTGTTAGCTTGGTAGTTATGTGAAGATACTTGAAAATGGTTGCCCGCCAAGGATGTGGAGTGTCTACAAAAAGTGTACGGTCTTGGCCAGGTTTTGCCAACTAAACATGAGACTCAAGCGAAAGGAATCCAACAGGCAACTATTGATTGGCATTGTAATGTTAGATCGGAACAATAGAGGGTGGAAGTGTAAATATAGGCTTTAGGAGGATTGAAGAAGTTGATATAGTCAAAAGCCTTGGCAGCCAGCTCCGCTCAACTTCACTTGACTTGATTCTTGCATGTGATTGACACTGCTCAAATCCTCCGCCCACTCAAAATAAAAAAAAAAATGAAAAGAAAAATATTACACTTGAATCAGAAGAGATTATATTCGAACATTTTTTTTGATGAATAATAAGATCTTATTGAGAAAGATTATATTCAAACTTGAATTGGAAAAAGAAGAATAGCGAAAAAAAAAGAAAAAGAAAAAGAAATTTCAATCATCACAAAATACAGTTACTGTTGAGAAGTTTCAAGTAAAGGAAGATATTCAAATCTTACATATAGGTTACTTCACAATGACTAGAACAAAATAGCACACAAAATTACAATCATTACCAAATACAGTTACCATAGAGAAGTTCCAAGTAAAGCAATATATACTGGGAGAAAAGTTTCAAATACAACCTTCTTATTTATATAATCCAATATTTTTTCCACTAGAACCTTTTCAAGTCTAGTAAAGGACAGAAACTTGCATTGGTATCAAGGATTATCATGTGTCCGGTCTTGTAGAAGAACTAGTTGTGCTATAAAGGCCTGTGCCTGGAAAAAAAGATGGTTGTTTTGGGGTTGGGATTGTTACAGTTTCACTGTCAAGCATGCTAACAACAGTTGACATGGTGGGGCGGTCATTTGGATCTTCTTGTACGCATATGAGTCCAATGTTTACGCACTTCTTGAACTGATATGCATTGCAAACTTCACGTAGAGTTTGGTCCATTAAATCCAAAAACCTTGTTTTCTAACCACAACTCCATGCCCGAGACAATCTTAAAACTAGAATTGTAATCAAGTATAAAATGACCAAAGAAATTAATGACTACAAAAAAGTAAACACACTTACATAACCTATAAGGCTCACGGCTAGATTTGACTCATAATTCTTTTTTCTACTTATAATCTCAAGTAGAACTACACCAAACTGAAATCATCGGTTTTAACTGAGAAAAGTCATACTCCAAAGACATATAGCACTGCATAAAAATGTTCATTAGTGGATAAGTTAGGCACTTGTATATTTTTTTTTTTTGTCTAAATAGAGTTAGGATTGATTCAGCTTTCACAATTACATTGAGATAATGTAGTGGCCTGATTCTTCTTTGTATTACTTAAATGTGAACTCCCCGCCTGTCCATGAAGTCAACGTCAGGCTTTCGAGAGCTGGAGGGAAACTGAAACAGAGGGAGAGACGGGGAGAGTCAGGGAATCGAGAGATCGAGAGATCGGTAGAGAAAGAGGCCGATCGAGTGGAAGATCCAGAGAACCCAAGAAGACCTCACGAACCCGAGAGAATCTGAGAGCTAGAGGGAGATCCGACCGTCTGGAGGTCCGATTTTCCGGTGGGTCGACGACGGCAGAACCAGAGTACGTGAAACAGAGAGGTCGATCTGAGAGAGACCCGTGAGATCCAAAGACCGATTGGAGGCCCAATCCTCTGTGAATCGCTGGTGGATGGTGCTGTGTCGACGCCGGTGGCCTGAGACGCGATTCCCAGTGGGTTTTAGAAGCTGACTTCCAGCGATTCAACCTGTGACCGATTGTAGCTCATCTTCCAGGAACTTCTATGTGATTGAACGAGAATCCTCTGGGTAAGTGATTCTTATAATTTATTTAGTTTACCAGATGAGTCTTGATGCTGAGTTTTTCGGTGCTGATCATCCGATATTTTGGTTGTGTATTCTGGAATTTGGATTTCCCCTCTATTGGCCGAATACTGTCGTGTTTTGTGGGTTTAGCCGATTGATCGTGTGTGTGTGCAGTGTTTTGGCTGGATGGACATGTGTAAAGTGTTTCGGGTGTACTTATAATGCTTGGCCATTTGATGTTTAGCCATATATCATGTATTGACTGATTGCTTGTGATGTTTATATGATTGGATTTCTTTAATTAAACTCATGGAGATAAATGTGAATGCTTAAAATTCATTTTTAAGGCATGACTCACATGGGTAGTGATAATAATGATATTTCTGTGTACATGTTTATAATTATTGCAGATGATGAGTTAAGAGACTGTAAAAAGGGCTGCAAGTATTAACATATTTACTGAGAACGATGTTGGTTTATTTAATATTATGTTTATGTGTTTATTTAATTGTTTGCGCATGTGAAATTTGCATATTTTTTTTGTTTAATAACAAAGCTGACGGGCACTAGGCTCACAGTGCGTACATAGGTTCACTGGGGGGCACAAGGCTCACAGAGAAACACAAAGTTTCCGGGGGCACAAGGCCTCAAAAAGAAAATAATAAGCCTTATATGTGAGGAAGCACAAGGCTTCTATGTTAACACGCTAAAACAAACATGGATTTAATGGCCCTGGAACGAGTAAGTGAAAGTAAATACATAATTCTCTGCATATAAAATGTTATCATATCATTGCATTATGTTCATTTAAATAAATATTTAAACATCATATTACTGAGTCAGCTGACTCACACAAATACAGTATAGGATTGCGAAAGTATTCACAATCACATATTTATTGGTGCAGGTTCAAAAGATAATGGATTGGATTATTTGCTAGCTTAGAAGATGTTACAGCTAACGTTTTTGTAACTGTTGTATTTATTTGTAATCATTTGTGTTTACATGCCATTTTTCTATGTAACATGCTTAGAAGAATGCTTGTATTTAATAGGCTTTTCATGTATGCTTTTGTGTCATTTGTGACACATATTTTAATGTATTTGGCATAAAGGAAAAATATATTTCGCTGCCAATACTCAATTTTTATGATGTCGTAATGTCATGTGGAAATGAGAAATTTTCACTTACTCTTTTTGTAAAAAGCGGAGCGTTACAGTTTTAATTTAGAAAACGACTTACAGTTTTTAAAATTATAAATCGTTTTAAAAAAATTAAAGAGGCGTTTTCGGTCAAATTGAAAATGATTTCCATTGACCATCATTTTCGATTGTACCAAACACTAAAAAATACAGAAATTACGGCAAAAAAAAAAAAAGAGCATAAGCAAAGGAATGATAGACTCAACTATCCAAAATATGATATTTTTCAGGTAAGCACCGTATCTACGAGCAGCTTGGCTACTCTATTAGAATTGATATCCAATGTTTGGTCCACTAGAATTTTTGCAAGTCTAATAGATGACAGACTTATGATAACTTGCATTGGCACAAGGCATTATCATGTTTCTTCAACAGTACTACTTGTTAATTCCGTATATGTATCCTGTTTACTAGAAGAAGTAGCTTTGCTAGAAAGGCCTCTCCATGAAACAAATGCTGGCTGTTTTGGAGTTGGAATTGTTGCAACTTCACTGTCAAGCATGGTAAGAACATTTGACATGGTGGGTCGGGCATTTGGGTCTTCTTGTACGCATAAGAGTCCAACATTCACGCACTTCACAAACTGATCTGCATTGCAAACTTCATGTAGAGTCGGGTCCATTAAATCCAACACCTTCATTTCACCCCACAATCTCCATGCCTATGACATTTTAAAATTAGAGTTTTATGCAGTATAAAATAACTAAGGAAATTAATGATTGCAAAAAATTAAACACACTTACATAGCCTATAAGGCTCATGGCTAGTTCTGACTCATAAAATCCTATATTCTTTTTTCCACTAATAATCTCAAGTAGAACTACACCAAAGCTAAAAACATCAGATTTAATTGAGAAGAGTCCATCTAATGCATACTCCGGAGACATATAACCACTGCATGCATGCCAACATATTTCATCAGTGGATAACACAGGCACTTGTATATTCTTTGTGAAAACAAAGTTGAGGGATTTAAATTTGTTCTTACTAAGTTCCAACTACTCTGGTTGTGTTTGCTCCTGTTTCTTTGCCTCCAATAATCCTTGCCAAGCCAAAGTCAGATATTTTGGGGTTCATCTCCTCATCTAAAAGAATGTTGCTGGTTTTCAGATCTCTATGAATGATTCTCAATCTGGAGTCGTGGTGAAGATAAAGAAGCCCACGAGCAATTCCCAAAATAATGTTGATTCGCATTTCCCAGTCCAAACACATGCTTAGCTTTTGATCTTGCAAGTTTTCCATTTTCCATTCAAAGAACAATGTCAAGAATAGTAACAAATCAGCTTTTACTCAAACAAGATATATGCAAGAGATTAGGAACTCAGTTTAGAGACCAACCAAATATAAATGAGTCTAAGCTTTTATTGGGCATGTACTCATAGAGTAAAATCTTTTCATCTCCTTTTATGCAATATCCTCGAAGTCTAACAAGATTTCTATGTTGAAGTTTTGCAATCAACACCACCTCATTTTTAAATTCTTGTAAGCCTTGTCCTGAAACACTCGAGAGTCTTTTTATCGCAATTTCTTGACCTCTTGGAAATAAGCCCTGAGAAACCGTACTCACAACGTTACCAATAACAATAAACTAGTTTACATGAACACTAGCGCTAGTTAAAGATGCTAAAATTACTTTGTAAACAGGCCCATAGCCCCCCTCTCCGAGCTTGTTTGCATCTGAGAAGCTATCTGTAGCTGCTAGAATGCCTTCCAAATCAAAAAAGGGTACATCTATGCCTTTCTCATCTTCTTCTTTGAACTCACCCGAGCCCATTAAGTCTTTTAGATGTCTTTCACTATCTAATGTGCGAAGTACTCGATTTCTTTCTTCACTTCTTCTGTTTTCTGAGTTTAGTAGACAACCATATATACAGTTACACTTGCATGATAATTAATCAAATGGAAATACAAATTGTGCATGGTAGAGTGCATTTTGTTAAAATCGTTAATATCCCAAAGGCTTAAGCTAATAAAAATTGATAAATTTAATTATTTAATTTATATTCCAATACATTTCGCAAATGCGTTACCTTGTCTCTTGGCCACCTTGTCTCTTGGCCATCTTTCTTCTCCAGAAATATATACAAACAATTGCACTTGCGAGAACAAACACTAGTATTAGAGGTATCAAAACAATCAAAGTCAACGACATCTTTCCTTTCGAATAGTACTCTTCTGAAGGATGAGGAACATGCCTTCTACAATATCTGATGGAAAAATCAAAGTGATCATAAGTCAAATTCCTCAGATATGCTGTTTAGATTCATTATCGCAATTATAATGTCTATTTTTAGTACAAGGTAAGCTAAAGAGAATTTGAAAGTTCTACCAAGAATCTCCCAATTTCTAACGTACAATTAGAAGTGATTATATATACATAAAGGAAAATAAAACTTTTAGAAAGATGCACAAATCCTAAGTTTTACAGGGTAAATTTTTCTTAATACTGATGAAATGCAATGGAGAAAGAGGTTCGGGCTTTGATTATCACAACTAATTTAAACAAAAATAAATTGAAAATATGATTAGGACAGGATCCTCCTTCACTAATAGAGCAATCTTAATCTGCCACAGGCACATGAAATAGCATCCTAACCTTTAGTGCAGTTTAAATTTGAGCCATCCCATAGGAAGTTTCCAGTGCAAAGACACCGCTTTTCTTCTCTTGTTACATTGCAAGTTGAATTTGGCCATTCCTTGCAGTCTCTGGAAGAATTACAGCTTGGCTCGTGCGGGGTCTCCCAACTAATCTTTACTTCAGCTTCAACGCCAGAACTAAATTTGCTAGAATTAGGGAAAAGCCACGTGCTCTCAATAAACGGCAATGAGTCATTGAGAAGCTGAGTTGCTCTTGAATTTCTATCATATCCTACATGTTTGACTTGGATGACAAATGTTTGTGTACTTGGATCGATACTGGCTACTCGATAGCCACTGGGAGCCTTGAAGCTAATCTGGCCTGTGGAACTGTTGCAATCAAAACTGAAGTACATGCTGTCGCCGCAATTTGGTCCAGTGCTCAGCGGATAGGGGATCAAGTTTGTGCCACAAGGCTCACAATTTCTAACAGTTGATTCTGTAAAGGTATAAAATTTGGAATAGTAATTATAACAAGCTGCTTGACATACCCTGGCAGCCCGCGGATGACAAGTGATCATGTACAGACAAGGTTATTTTTTCAAATTGTCTTAACATAATTAAACAGAACTATTTAATGTCATTGTCAAGCATAAAAAGAAAGATTAGTGCTATGATTTTAAAAATCCATACAAGCAGAGGTGGTTTCTCACTTCCCTTTCTACTATCGATGATGATTTTTTTAATTTAGCTACTGAATTAATCCCAGCGGATTCCAAGGTGTAAAAGGAGTACCTATAACAGATTTTGCCACGCGGACAAAGAGGTTACGGCCACCGTTTATGTACTCCTCTTGAAGATTACTTAGATTCTCAGTCCAAATCCAGCAGATGTCGGTCAATGGCTGAAATGAATAAGCCTGGCACAGGCTGGAGTTAAGGCACTGCTTTCTGCATTCTGTTTCATTGTTTGCATCAAAGATATTAGAGTCTGGGTTGTTCACTTTCATCATCTTTAAGCTCAAGAACATGTCGCTGATGTCGGATGATGTCGAATTTCTGGTGCACCCATCCAAAAAATCTCCAGAATTCCATTTCCCTGGGTTAGTAGGCTGGAACCCGGGCAAACATTTGCATACCACCCAATTGTTAACATTGCAGCTGCCAAATTTCCCACAAGCATTGTAAATGCTACATTTGTCTTTCGGCGCCCACCATTCCAAAGACCAATTTCTGCTGTCCACATCCCACTTCAAATACTGTAATTCCCCCGTATGATTCATTACTAACCTTTTGTAACTATCAGCCTCCGACAAACACCTGCTATAGGGGCCGTACTTCACGCATGGCCGGCTGCTGACATTTGATAACAAGTTGGCTACTTCAAAATGCTCGTGCATTTCATCAAAGCTCAAAAAGTCGCCTGTCATCCAACTTCTCCAATAATCGAGTAGTCCTGGCTTTTTTGAGATTACGTAGTGGCCTGATTCTTCTTTGTATCGCTTAAACGTGAACTCCCCACTTCCCGGGTCAACATCACTTGTCCATGAAGTCAACGTCAGACTTTCAGTCATATTCATACCTGGAAGAAATGTATCAGTTGGATTTTGGAAGCTCTCCCACAGACTCGTCGCCAACTGATCATCACCACCATCGCTTAAGACCAGGTTTCCAGAATCCATGAGCTTCACAGTTCGATTTGCAGACGAAGAAATCTCAACACTTGTATTCCAATAAAGGTGTCCAGTAGTGTTATCCCATACCTTAAGGTTTCCATCTTCTGCAATTCCAAAAGAAACTCCCGTGGAACCGTTAAGTACTGGACTGTCTCTGTTGGTAACCCATACAACTGTTTGTTGATCCCATTTGTACCATATCCCAACGAACCCTTTGTGGCTAGAGGTGAAGAATCCCAGTTCAAAAACTCCTCCACTGGAGACAAGGGTTGTTTCTCCATCTTCAATAATCCAGTCGCCCTGCTTCAAAGTATCTCTAGCATAGCAATCCACACGACAGGAACACAACAAGAGTATGTACAAGGAAAAGATGGAAGACAGCAAGCAACTTGCTGACAATATGCAGTTGATTTTTCTTCTATGGCTTACCATTACGAATAATTTAATTGAAATCTTCTATCATATTAAGGATACCGAGGCTGCTTATCATCTCGTTGCCCTCACGATTTCGTGATACCAAGAAGCTTTCCTGATCAGCAATTTTCATTATTTTGGTCTGCAATTCGTCCATTTCCATCTACAGTACTGTATAGTCTTGGTAGCTTTACTTTTCTCGTTCTCGTTGTGAGAAACAATAATTGACATGATTATGTGACTAGAAAAATAATAAAATCGACATGGTTACGCGGATTTCAATATATTAAATGACGTCTGGTTTTGTTTTTGTACTTTTTCTTTTTAAAGTTAGGGTGGCTTTACCACCCTCAATAGCCAAAGTGAAAAAAAAAAAAGAAAAAAAAAAAGAAAAAAAAAAGAAAAAAAAAGAGGTTTTCGTCCACCCCCAAGCCAAATGGGGTGGTTCGCCCACCCCAAAACTGGCCTCGGGGTGGCTAAGCAACCCCTACATTTTTTTTTTTTTTTTTAAAAAGAACCTTAAAAAAATAAAAATAAAGGGGCCACGTGTCGCAATTTTAATAGAGCCAGGTGTCGTTGACGTGGAAATCTGTTAGTTTTGGACTAAAAAATGGATAGAGGTACCATCTCTATTTTTTTCCATAGCACAGGCACCACCTATGAAAAAAATAAACACTAAAGGGATAAAAAATAAAACTTTTTGACCACAAGGGACAAAAAAATATTTAACCATATAAAAAGCGACCATTGATTCAAAGTGGGACGCACCTTGAGAATCATGTCTAACTTTAGATTCCCTATAGATGCATCCATTCGTATTGGTGGTGTCAATTTTTGGTATACCATTTTATGGGTACATCTTATAGCATTGGCAATGGAACTTTTTCTAGCCACTTTTCAAGTCTACTAAGAGTTCGTTTGAGTTTGAAATTTCAAAACGTATGATTTTAAATAATGATTTTAAAATATACAATTTGAAAAAGTGATATTTAAAAATACAGTTAAGCGTTTGACAAAATTGCAGTTTAGCCTTTAAATTCTGCATTTTAAAAAAATCACTCTCTTACTTGCAATTTGGAAAATCAGATTTTATGCGTTTTTAAATCGCAATTTAAAAAAAAAAAAACAATTCTCAAACGATTTATGTTCTGCGATTTGGTTTAAAATCGTACTTATTGTCTACAAAATCACAATCTCAAACGCACCATAAATATCAAACTCTTTAAATATGTATTTAACTAAATATTATTTTCTGTTAATAAAACTAACAATCAGAATTTAATTTCTCTGTCCAACTACAACTTTAATTCAAATCGTAGCTGTGCATAGGGAATAAATAATATTAAAAAAAAATTTAACTTTTTGCTTTTCGGGCTCTTTACATTTAAAAATGAATTCTTACCAATGTTAAATATAACATTTACAAAAGAGCTTGTTATATGATGTTTTTTGTCAAATTTTAAAGTAATGCCAAATGTAGAGAGCCCATTAGAAATGCTCTTAACACAATATTTAAGGGTAAATGTTAAATTCGTCTATGTGGTTTGAAATTTTGATAAATAATTTATTAAAGTTAAAATATGACTAAACACTCTTAAGCGTAAAGTTGAGAAATTTTAGAAGTCACTCTTGTGTCTAGCTTTCTTGTGTCCCTTCAAAAATAATGTAGCTTTTAAAATCACCACTTGATCAAAATTCAATAATGATCAGTTACAAACTGAATGATGATTTTAAAAGTCACATTATTCTTGAACTGATACAAGAGTGGCAAAAATAGTGACTTGTAGCATTACTCCGTAAAAAGACATACCATTAGAAAAGTTGACAAAATTTGTTAGTGTCACATTAGCACCTATCATATTGTGGCATGTGTCACTTATAATAATAATAAAAAAATCACAGTGGTTTGTCGAGCACTCGCTTTGGTTAAATGGGGGTAGCCGAATTACCCCAATCTAGCCGGCCTAGAGGAGGTTCAATCACCCCCATTTATTAGAATTTAAAGGGTTTAATCTACCTGACTGGAATTGGAAGGTCCTCTTTGCTTACCAAAAAAAAAAAAAAAACCTCGAATCAGTGAAGCGAAAGCAACTTTTATAGTTTCAAAAGAAGCATTAGATCTCGACCTAGATGAAATTACAGTAGAGGAGGATTAATTCTCTATAATCAGCACAACACTCGAGATTGGAACATTGATGCTATAATCAAAGATGTTCTCCTTCTCCACGATGGAATTCTATTCTAATATCCCCTTAAATTTAAGGTGAAAAATTCTAAAAACTTGAATTTGAAAATAAAAAACGAAGACCGGTGGTAAAGACTGACGGATGCTGCTGGAGGAGACAAGAGGCTGGCGAGCGGCAAGTGACAGCCGGTAGTAAAGACTAACGAACGCTGACTTGAGCCTAAAACTGAAAAATGAATTATCAACTTCTTTTTTTCTTTTATCTTTTTTTGAAAATGGGCTGACAACGGGCCAAAAACTGAAAAGGGGTCGACTGCGGGCCATTAACAAAAAAAAAATGATGGGCTCAATTGGGCAGTTATCGGTAGGTGGTGTGGGCCTAGAATCGACTAGGGGCCAACTACGGGCCAAGAAAAAAAAGAAAAAAGATGAGCCCAATTGGACGGTTATCGGTAGGCACTGTGGTCCAAGAACCGACTAGTGGCCAAATGCGGGCCTAGAGGAAGAAGACAAAAAAAGAAAGAAAAAAGATGAGTTAATGACTTCATTTCTTTGTTTACCTACAGTTTTCACAATTAAATAATTGTGGGTTAAATACAATTGATCTCCTAAAGTTGTTACCCGTTTTCAATTTTGCCTCAAATCTTTAAAAATTTGTAATATGACCCTACAAAGTTTCTCGATTTTTCAATGTCATTATTTTGTTAGCCCTTTCCATCAGACTAGACGGAATGGGCATCACGTGCATGTCATGTGACTTTTTCGGTGCTAAAGTCTCCATTTTTACCCTCATTCTGTACCGGTCAATTACCGAATTGCCCTTAAAAAAAAACATTTTTCTTCAATTCTTCTCACTAAAACTTGATTTTATGGCAAGATTTTTATTCAAAATCATAAAATTTTACCACTATCAGAATAGAGATTACATAGGAGAATATAATACCCAGCACTAGTTCAATCCTTTTCGAAGATATGATGTGCGGCGAGTTCGCTTGGCCGTGGATCTTGCATGCATTCAAGATCTGAATTAAAGAATTATACACCGAAACATCTGAATTAAAGAATTATATAGTGAAACATCGACTCCAAACTCTGTTCTCATAACATAACCATGGAATTCCCTGGCTAATCTCACATCACCAAGAAGCTGACACGGAGAGATTACACTAGTCATGGTCTTCAAATCTGGATCAATAGAAAGTTCACGCATCAAAAGAAACAATCTTAACCCTTCCAAACACTCTCCATTCTCAAAATACCCAGAAATTATTGCGTTCCACGAAATCTTATCTCTCCTCGGCATTCTATCGAACATCAATCGTGCACTTAGAACATATAGTGTGATCAAAGCATTAACCACGTCGACATCCGACTCAAACCCAAATCTTAACACATGCACGTTAACCTCCCTCCTCCTCGCCAAGTCTGGTACGCCCCCACAAGTCCTCAACACACAAGGAAAAGTATACACATCCAGCTGACTACCAACCCACAACATTTTGGAACCTTCGATGACCACCGGAACCAGCAAAGTCGCTGGGTGAATCGGATCTCGAAGCAACCGGCGTGGTCTGGTTTGCTGGCGTGGTCTCGTTGTCGTCGGTGTGGCTTGGTTAACTCCGGTGTGGTCTGGTTTGCTGTGATGGACGTGAGGGTAAAATGGAGTTTTAGAGAAGGTGCGTATATCAATCGCAAGCATAAACGACGACGTTTTAGAGTGAGGATAAAGTCACGTGACACGCACGTAATACCCATTCCATCGAATCAAACGAAAAAGACTAACATAATAGCAACATTGGAAAATCGGGAAACTTTGTGGGGGCACATTGCAAATTTTTAAATATTAGAGGCAAAATTGAAAACGAGTGACAACTTTGGGAGGGGGGGTGAATTGTATTTAACCCAATAATTATGAAAACGTAATGTATCCCTTAAATTAAGGTTAACAATTGGGTTGAAACAACAAGGAGACTTGATTCAAGTGATTTTTTAAGAGTTTTCCTTACATGTAGAGAAGAGATTGAGATTTAGGGAAACTGCTCCTAGTGCTCTAACCAGCAATCTTACGTTATAGGAACTAATAATAATCTAAACACATAAAAGAAAGAGAGAAAGATGTAGAAATAAAGAAGCGTTTGAGTTTACGATTTTAGAAAGCACGATTTGAAAATGTATGATTTGAAAATGTGATTTTTAAAAATTGTGTTAAAGGTTTGGTAAAATCGCAATTTGGCCTTTAAAATTGCAAGTTAGCTTTTAAAAATATGCGTTTTAAAAAAAGCCTTTAAAATTGCAAATATCAATTTTTTTCAAATCACAATTTTTTAAAAGTGTAATTTCTAAACGATTTATTTTTGGCGATTTATTTTAAAATCATCCTTTTTTTTTTTTTTTTTTTTTTTTTTCACAAAATCGCAATTCCAAACACATCATAAGGTGGTTCGACCTATGGCCTCTATCATACGTTAAAATCTTATAAACTACATCTTTCTTTTATATTTGATTTGAGTATATGATTTGAATAATTTCAAATACAAACATATACCTTGGTTAACAATTGGGTCGGATATGACCGCTGATGCCACAATGATGGCATGTGGGTAGGCATCTTTTGGTGGGAGACTTCTTGACAAATTCTTTAGAAATTTTAGCCACTCCTCCAATTGTACCCTTACCCTTATCCTCACAGGCAATCTGAGGCTCTGTAACTGTAGGCTTTACAAACATAGTTTTTGAAGTAGAGGCAATATCAGTACCAGAAGCTACATACCCGAGACCAGTTTTGTCAGATGAGCACTTCTCTCCAGACAACATTTGGATTAGCTTATTATCAGTGATCCTCTCCAATTGCAACTGTTCACTTACCAACTCATCCTCCAAATCCTTGACCTTCTAAAGTAATGTGCTTTTCTATGTCTTCAAGTTGTTCAACTCTAGCACATTTTGTTGGTGTGGCTCTCTCAGTTTCATGAACTTGATGTAGAGAACTTTGTAGGCCTCTTTGAGATGTTCCTTATCACTACTCTTAGAATAGTAAGACTGGGCCTCCTCAGGGTCAGCATGTGGAGTAATAAATGCCATAAATTTTTGCTCTTTACCTGGAATCTCTTCTTTCTCTGAATCATCGCTGAGAGTAGCATTGAGAGCCTTTTCCTTTGCCTGGTTGAGATTTCCACAATTTGCCCACATGTGTTCGTAGCTTGAACATTCATAGCATCTAGGACCTCTAGGATCCTTCTTGTCAGCTTCATCTTGTTCAGCTTTCTTGGGGTCACCTTTTAACTTTTCAGAAAACTTATTCTTCTTGAATTTCTAGTTCTTTATCAGTTTTCTGAAATTTCTAGCAAGCATGGCTAATCCGTCATCTTCATTGGTGTCTTCATCTGAAGAAAATCTGCTTTTACCTTTTGCAGCCTTGAGTGCAATGGATTTGACCTTCTTGGCAGGGGGTAGGGAAAACTCATAGGTTTGAAGAGATCTTACGAGCTCTTCAATCTTCATGGCATCAAGATCCTTGCTTTCTTCAATAGTAGTTACTTTAATTTTGAAACGCTCAGGCAAAGATCTTAGTATCTTTTTAATGAGCTTTGCATACGAAATCTTCCTCCCGAGACTCATCATGGAATTTCTCAAGTAGCTGATCTTGGTGTGAAACTCATTAAAAGTTTCATCATCTTGCATCTTAATTCCTTCAAATTGGGAAGCCAACATTTGAAGTTTGGTAGATTTTACAATTTCCGTGCCTTTCGATCTCGGTATAACAAATCAAGAAAAGAATCTTTAGTTTTTTTTATGTGGTTTCCAAAATTTCTCATGCTTCTTGAGCAATTTTACAATGCCAAATTCATGAGAATTCAGATGGTGAAAGAGCTTGGAAAAGGGCATTTAGGGCTTTATCATTGGAAAGACAAGCACTTGTTTGAACAATAGACATTTCAACAGCTGTTGTATCCGATGGGGTCCAACCAGATTCAACAATATGCCAAATGTCTATGGATTTAAGATTGTGAGACATGTTAGAACAAAAAATAAAGCGTCTAGGATAACACTCAAGAAATTAATCCAAACACAAGTGAACCCACTCTGATACCAATTGAAAAAATAAGACTCCTACTAGTGTGTGTGTGTGTGTGTGTGTGTGTGTGTGTGTGTGATCAACCAATCAATCAAAATATAAATGCGAAAAATAAATAAGACAGATATTTTGGTGACGAAGTGAAAACTCTTTGAACAAAGAGAAAAACCACTCTGGGGCAGCCAGACCCAAGAAATCCACTATTCAGAAGAAATAGCTAGGTACAAAGCAGTCGTACTCACATACTATTGTTGCAGTAGTTGTAGCTTGAACTCTAACACGTACCTATACGTGAGCCCCTCCCAACCAGACCGTCTGTCTAAAGGGTTCTTCAATGGACTCCTTTAGCTCAGGGCTCCTCCCTAAGCTAGATTTCAATGGTTGATCAAATCACACAATATAAACTGTAAGAGAGCTAGCAAATCTACCAGTCTCTACATAAATACCCTCTCTTAGCACACAGGAATTCAATACATAATTCTTACAAATACACAGCCTAGGAGCCCCTTTAAATAGGCTTTGGAAAACCTAATTTGACACAAACTCGGATTTCCCAAGGCGGCGTCCGGATAGGACATTGGGCGTCCTGATGGTTAGCAACAATTCTTCATAAGTTGTTGAAGCACGCCCGGACAGCTTGCCCTAGCGTCCTGACGGTTGTGTATAACATCTCTGTTAGTTTTATTGGCTACATTTTGTTGACAAAATCAGTGCCATGTTAGTGTACTATTGAAACAGGGACACTGTAATTATTCAGAGTCTTCAAAATATTCAAAGCATATTTTCTCAATTATGGAAAGGCCTTAATATGACAAGTATCAGTGTCACAAGTATCAAGAAAGCAAATTCCGAATTCCAGGAAGATTCTGCGCAGTTTACAACTCAGCAAAAGTCAGTTTCCCTAGTTGCCGTCCAAATGGCCTAGGAAAATGTATGGACGCCCTTCAGTGTTCGAGAAGATTCTGAATAGCTCAGAAGACACAGTTGGTGAAGACAGCATGCAACCGTTCGGACGTGAAGACTGAAGTTTAATGAAGAAACGCGTGAAGTGCGTTATGGAAGTTGGTTGCTGCTTGCCGTCCGAATGCCGCTAGAGAACTCTGAATCAATGTTGTAATAGGTTTTCTAAAGCCTATAAATAGAGGTCTCTAGGCTTGTATTATTTACAGAATTTGGTATTGAATTCCTTTGTACTAAGAGAGGGTGTTTAGGCAGAGATTGAGATTTGTGCTAACTCTCTTAGGGTGTTTATTATGTGATTTGATCAACTCGTGAAGTCTAGATTAGAGAGGAGTCCTAAGCTAAAGGATTTCATTGAAGACCCTTTCAAGTAGGAGACCTGGTTGGGAGGTGTTCACGTATAGGTACGTGTCAGAATTAAAGGTATGACTACTGCATGAGAGGTATGTGAGTACGAGTGCTTTGTAACTAGCTTTGTCTTCTAAATAGTGGATTCCTGAGTTTGGCTGCCTCAAAGTGGTTTTTCTCTTGATAAGAGTTTCCACTTTGTCAACAAAATATTTGTTTCTTTTAAATTCTGAAAATTAAAAGACTTATAATTTTAACAAGTGTGTTCAAAAGTGTGCAACAAAATATCACAATGCGAAAAATAAAGAGACAGATATTTTGTTGATGAAGTAGAAACTCTATTAAAAGAAAAACCACTCTAGGGCAGCCAGACTCAGGATATCCACTACTCAGAAGACAAAGCTAGTTACAAAGCAGTAGCACTCACATACCCTTATGCAGTGGTCGCACCTTGAACTCTAACGTGTAACCCAACACGAACGTTTCCCAACCAAGTCACCTACTTGAATGGGTCTTCAATGGAATCCTTTACCTTAGAGCGAACCCCCAAGATAGACTTCAGTTTAGAACAGCAACAGCACTTGGCAACGGCTTGAGAGAGACTAACTCAGCACAATAACTCAACCGAATTTAACTGCCTTGAAATCTTCACAGTCTTTGAAGAACATAATAAAAAAGTAGACTCTGGATAGAAAAGCTTCCCTGTATAAAAGCATCATTACATTGAAGTGATTTTGTCAAACAGAATGAAGCCAAATACACACCAACAAACTCCTCATTTGGTCATTCTGGGACAAAAATCACTTGACTGGTTTAGAAATATAATCCCGGTCCTAATAAAAAATTACTCCTCTTTTTTGTCATAAAGGGACAAAGGGTAAAATAGAGTAATAAGAAAAACCACATAAAAGTTACTCCCCCTAAATGTCTCAGAAGGACAGGGGTAAACAGAGTAATAATATCTAGGAGTTAAAAATGTTTAACAAATTATCCAAAAAAAAAGATAGAGAAATTGTCTCAAAAATAAAAGCCAAGCACAAAATAAAATCAAGCAGCCTCTACCATAGGCGCATCATCCTCATCATTACTGCAGAATGGATTATGGTACTTGAGATACTCCTGGAGATCTAGCTGGTTCTGCTCTACACGGAGACTAACAGAGTGAACCTCCTACTGCATGCTAGAGATGGACTGCTGCATAGATGACATGGTCAACTGCATGGAACTCATACCTCCCCTGTATAGATGCCAATGCCTCCAAAATCTGAGCATAACTAGCATCCTGCTAAGGTGGAGGAGCAGTCTAAGAAGAGGATGCCATATCAGGTACTGTTACATGAATAGGAGGGGGCGGTGGCACATCATCATCCTGATCGTCTTGCTACAGCTGGGCATTGGACTTCATCAGTGTCTGCTTGTTGATGGGATCCAAGATCTTTATTTTCGGCTCTCCAGCTACACCGATGCCTGACTGTAAAATAATCTAAGTGAGCAGGCAGCCAAAAGGGAGACCGGTATGGCCTTCATCACAAGCCTCCAGGATAATCCCCAAAATATGCTTGCATGGGCAAAAAGGCAAACGAAGACATATGGCAAAGACAAACTGGACCCTCTTCAAGATCAGATCACTGCGCCTAACAACGGGCCAGAGGTTGTGCTGAACAATCTTGGCAAGCATGCGATGTGGGGCAGTAAGGGCACCGATCTTGATGGAAGTGGCACGCTTCTCTCCCTGAGAGACAATATGGAAGAATTCTCTGAGATCATCCAGAGAAGGAGGCAATACTACCTCATTGTATGGACTGGCAGAAATCTGGAGTACTAGCACCCCGATGAACTGATTGATGATCTGAAGATCAACAGTGATAATATGCTCGTCCATAGAGGACTGAAGAACCACCCCACGATCATCATTCTGAATAACCTAGAAGTTCGCATAAAATAATCTGACAAGCCTAGTGAGCACAACACATGCACAGTTGTGGAGATATCCCCAATGGTAGGTTTGGATAATCTTGTGGATACTGTCTAGAGGAGCCACCATGATGTCTGCACGAACTACATTCCTCTCGGCAATGACTGGTCTGTCCATAATTTTAACTCTAAGGGTTGCGATATCTCCTTCTGTCCTCTGTCGGACTCTGCGTTGTGGACTGACAGCAGACATGATTCTGCAAAAAATAACCAACAAGATTTGCCACAAATAATCTTAAAAAGAGTAGATTCTTGTTAGTTCCAAAGAAAATCCGACATTATAACGGCAGTAAAATGGACTTTTCCAAAAATTACACATAGCAAAAAAAAAAATCACAATACAATCCAAAATAATACTGAAACATATGATCCCAACACAGCAGATATCACAAACATGCAATTCATATTCTCAAAAACATTCCCAAAGAAAATTCAATATTCTAACAGTTATCAAGACACTGAAAAGAATAAAGAGAACTGAAAAAGTACCTGGAATGGAGAGAAATAAGCACAAGAGGACAAAATAAGCCGAGATTTTGTGAAAACCATGAGAAAAAGAGCACTAGAAGACAAAATGTACGAAAAAAATGTGTGGGGACAAAGGACTATGCGGTGACTAGGGTTGAAACCCGATTTATAACCTGTAAGGTCCCTGTCCGGACGGCTCACTAACCCGTCTGGACACATGTTGCCACATAAGCATGCGACAGGCTGTGCGCGTTTGGACGTGTAACCTTACCGTCTGGTCGTTTAAGCCGCATCCGTCTGGACGCATGGAGAGACCGTACGGACACTTCACACTAAAACACAAAAATTGAAGGAAAAATTACAAAAAAAAAATATTTTCCTAATGTTAGCTTCAGAATACGCATGTATAATCAACTGATAAAGCAGACAGCATGCATAGATATAAAGGAGAGTTTAAAGTTTAATCAGCACAAACATTTCCTGCAAACAGAAATTTTAAATAGATTACTCAACTCATACAATGCGTCTGTGTGTTGTGTGTGTGAAGACTTTCTCAACGAGGTACGAAGTTCACTGATAAGACTTGAAACAATTAAATTTTCTAAACAAAAGAGAAAATTAGTGAAGATCAATCAAAAGTCAAACCTTATTTTACTAGAGCCTAGCCGCCCTTATCTGAGACACCCCTCCTAAGATGCAGCACCTAATTGTTTTACTTGTACCATGAAGGACAAGGTAAAATTTTTACTTGCACCATGAAGGACAAGATATAAAGCTAATTCAGCATAGAAGCAGTGAATATAAGCATATAACACAAAAATCAAAAGAATTGCTGCTTGTTTTTTATTGGTGCTGCAACCTAGAGAGAATGATAGAATTTTTAGGCTCTAGGTTCAACTAGCATATTGGTCAATTTGACCATCTTATCAAAAACATCTCTCTTATTTAGAATTTCCATAAGCAAGAAGTTAGAAAGGAAAAGATATACCTTAGGGAAGACTTGGATAGTGCACATTTTCATCGAATGAGGAAAGTAACTATCCAACTTTTACATGCACAGGAAAAACTTGGCAGATATAAAGTCATAAACTCTCAATCATATTTGAGCATAGTTAATTAATGCATAATAAATTGAGATATCAGGCAAAAATACAAGCAATATCTGACATGCCAAGAAAAGAAAAAAATTCCCTACATTTTCTCCCCCAATAAGAGAGATGGAAACAACATCATAAAATGAGCATGCAATGCAAGATTAAACCTGTGAAGGGTCAAACTTGCTAATACAGAAAAACAGTCGCCCAACATGCTTATTTTGTCTTCCCCAAATAGTACATGCAAGATTCTTTCAAGAGAAATAGGGGGCAAATAACAATGGTTCCTAATTGCAAAGCAACACAAGATATAATAGTAGAAGAATATGCAATGCAATCAAACCTGATGCTATAGGATTAGGAACCAAATCCTAGGCATGAGTACCTTCACCAACTAGAGTTCATATTCCCTCAAAGGGTGAATGTCTTCCTTTTAAAGTACCTGGATTTGTTGGTCTTGGATTTGCCACTATGATTGGCAGGAACAAATCTTTGTTGAGGCCATTGATGCTGAGGAGCCTGGCGCCGTGGGGCATAATGCCATGGGGCTTGATATTGAGGAGCTTGATGCCGTGGGGCATGATACCATGGAGCTTGGTACTAGGCCAAAGGTTTTATGCCAAAATTTGCTTGTCTGGGCACCTGTTTCTTGACCTTTACTCTCTGAGCCTTGAGGAGGGAGCACTGGGGTTGAACATGCCCACTTAACCCGCAGTGATGGCATATGGGAGATCTTCTGATGGTAGGGAGCTTCTGAGTGACTGGAACATCTTTATTGATTTTGTCTTTCCTTTTATCCTCGGCAGTGGATGGAGGCTCGGGGACTGTGGGTTTAACAAAGATAGTCCTAGAAGTAGAAGGAATGTCAGAGGAATGAGCTACATACTCGAGTCTCATCTTGTTTGTTGGGCTTTCCTGGATTGACAACATATGGGTCAGCTTCTCATCGATGACCCTCTCCAATTGTAGTTGTGTCTCTAGTAGCTTTTCCTTTAGTCCCTGTATCTTAAGTAGCAGTGAGCTTTTCTCTTTCTGTAAACTATTCAGCTCATGAATGTGCTGTTTGCGAGCTTCCCTCAGCTTCTCGAACTCTGCATAGAGGGTTTTATAAGCCTCTTTTTGAGTTCTTCTCCATCTTCATCACTGCGCTCTGAGTAGTAAGAATCCTCCTCTTCTACAAGTGGAGCCACAAAGGCTAGAAATTTCTCTTGCTCAAGAGCTTCTTCTTCTTCGGATTCATCACTGAGAGTCACATTGTAAGCCTTCCCTTTTCCCTGCTTGAGGTTCCCGCAGTCAGCCCATATATGCTCAAACCCTGAGCATTCAAAACATCTTGGGCCTCTGGGATCTTTCTTCTCAGCTTCCTCAGGTTCAGATTCTCTAGGGGCCTTCTTTATTCTTTCAAAAATTGTCTTCTTGAATCGCTCATTCCTCATTAATCTTCTGAAATTTTTTGCCAGCATGGCCACAACTTTTTCTTCATCCTCAGAGTCGTCTTCAGATGAGACTTTGACCTTCTTTTCGTAAGCTTTTAGGCCAATGGTCTTCATATTTTTGACCGGGGGCAGGGACATCTCATAAATTTGAAGAGATCCCACCAACTCTTCAATCTTCATTTCTTCCAAGTCTTTGCTTTCTTCAATAGTTGTCACATTGATTCAGAAATGCTCAAGCAAAGATCTTAGAATTTTACGGATGAGTTTTACATCCGAGACGGGTTTCCCAAGACTCACCATTGAGTTTCTTAGGTCACTCATTTTGGAGTAAAACTCTCCGAATGTCTCTTCTTCCAACATCTTAATTTCTTGAAATCTAGAAATCAACATTTGAAATTTGACAAATTTAAACGGTTTGGTGCCTTCATATGTTGTTTCTAAGATTTTGCCATGCTTTTTAGCAGTCACAGTTTGAGATTCTTGGGAATTCAGACGGAGAAAGTGCTTGACATAAAGCATGGAGGGCTTTATCATTGGTAAGTCGTGCGTTTTTCTCAGTGACTGCTTCGAGAGTTGCATCCGCTGGCTTAGTCCATCCAGTTTCAACAATTTTTCAACAATCAATGGATTTTAAAAAGAATCGCATATGAGCTTTCCAATAGCCATAGTTCGTACCATCAAAGGCAGGAACATTATTAAGATTCAGAGACATTTTAAATAAAAACTAGAAGTCAAAAGAAAAAAAAATAATACTCAAGAATTGAATCTTAAACAGAGTGTACCAAGCTCTGATACCAATGGACAGTATGAGCAATACCTGATCACTTGTACCACAGGTACACCAGGGTTGGGTTAGAAAGGATGAGACCATTTATCCTTTGAGGGGAAGTGGACTCACCTAGTATAGGTGCAGTCTCACCATGCCTAGGATTTTGGTTCCTAAATCCTAGTGCATACCAGGTATGTTTGCATTGCATTGATTGTCATATCTTATATATCCTATTTTTGCATTGCATTCTATTTGAGGAACCACATTTTCTATCCCTTGTAACAAGCTCAGCAACCCTTCATAGGCATGGTTGATATCAGGCTTTTGCGGCTTTTTCTTGTAGTGCCTTGATGTGTTCTTCAGAACAGACCGCTGTTGCCGCTGATGCCATGGAACCTGATGTCCCGCCGAAGGTAGAGTACCTAATGTGGTCTTAGTAGGCAACTTCCTCTGAGCCTTCTTCTTCTGAGCTTGGAGCTGTGGACATTTGGGTCGGATGTGACCAGTGATGCCGCAGTGATGATAGGTGGGCAGCCTTCTTTTGTTGGAATGTTGCTTGACTTTCTCTGCAGAAATATGGTTAACAGTCTTACAAACAATATTGCCCTTACCTTTCATATGTTTCCCATGCGGAGGGACATATTTTGATGAGGAAGAATCTTCAACTTCATTTTTCCTCAGAGCATCTTGTTTAATCCAAGGCCTGTGGGATTTCAACAAATAACAATTTGGCCTAATATGACCAATCTTCCCACAATTATGACACTTAGGAATAAACTTACCTTGTATTCTTGATTCCTTGGATTTAGGCATCACATGATTAGTTAAGCAAGAATTGTAAAATCAAAGACTATTTTTCTTGCTTAATCTTCTTGAGTTCTCTATTGGATTTCTTAAAGAGTTTACCTATCAAAAGGATATTTTTAGAGAAATCATAAAAATCATCTTCAGAGAACTCAGGAAGATTTATGTTAGAAGAAGTCATGGATCACACTTAGGAAATAAATCCAAACACAAGTATACTCGCTCTGATACCAATTGAAAATTAAATAATGACTTCTAACAACCAAGTGTGTATTTGTGTGCAACAAAATATCTTAAATGCGAAAAATAAAAAGAAAGATATTTGTTGACGAAGTGGAAACTTTGTGAAGAGAAAAATTACTCTAGGGCAACCAAACCCAGGAACTCCACTATCCAAAAACAAAGCAAGTTACAAAGCACTCGTACTCACAAAACCTATTGCAGTAGTCATACCTTTAACTATAACACAAAGCCCATCGTGAACGCTTCCCAACCAAGTCTCCTACTTAAAGGGGTTTTCGATAGATTCATTTACCTTAGGGCCGACCCCTAAGATAGACTTCACACAAACTGTTGAGCACACACCGGCAACAACTTGAGAGCTAGCGGAACTTCGATTCTCCCTAAACACCCTCTCTAAGCACTATGGAATTCGTTACAGAATTCATATAATTTACAAGCCTAGAGCCCTCTATTTATACGCTTAAAGAAAACCTAAATCTGTACAAATTCGAACTCTGACTATCGATCGTCCTGTCGGAAGTTAACCTCGTCCGGACGGTCTTCTGCGACCGCCTTCCAGAATAGTGAAATTCTTTCCATAATAGGTATACATCCGGACGGTCTTCGCTATAACTCCTTTCCGCATTCAAACGGAGCACATGAATATTCTGAAATGCTGGACAGCGTCCGGACGTGTAGCCATGTCGTCTGGACGTCTTGTAGAGACTTCCCAAACAGTGTCGACTGTTGAAATCCAACTCGGTGTAGAAATTGGAGAAGCTTGACCTAGAGTCCGAACGGTGTTGCTTTGACATCCAGACATATTCAACGTTGCAACTTATAGACACTGTGGGGCATCCAGACGCCTTCAAAGGCTTGTCTAGACGGTTGTACAAGAACCGGCTGTTTTGTCTTGGAATTTGCAAGGAATCTTCATGGACATCTTCTAGAAACTTGTGATCAGTCACATGTTTTGAAATGAGACACTATCTATATTACTTGAAGACTCTGAATAGAACTGATAATCTTGTTAAAAAGCAATCGTTACATAAAGTGTTTTTGTCAATCAAAATGTTGCCAATATAAAATACTAACAGACTTCAGTTCAGCACAGCAACAGCACTTGGCAATGGCTTGAGAGAGACTAACTCAGCGCATTAACTCTAAAATACAACTCTCTAAGCACTACGCAATTCAATACCAAATTCTTACAATTCTCAAGCCTAAGGGTCTCTATTTATAGGCTCTAGGTTCAAATAAGCATCTTATTTGAAATACCTAGGCGCTGTCCGGACGGTAGTCATAAGTTGTTCGGACGGACAACAGTGCGATCGGCTTTCCAAATTTCGTAGAAATTCTTTCTAGAATAGAGCCGTGTCTGGATGGTGTTGCCCTAGCGTCCGGACGATCGCCTTTTAGCTGCACGCAATTTCCATATCAAGGCTTGGCGCGTCCGGACAATAACATCTTTCGTCCGGGTGATGAATCTGATGCATGCAATTTCCATATCTAAAGCTCGCGTGTTCGGACCATGAAGACTGTCGTCCAGACATCTGAATTTTGAATGCTCGACTTGACTTATGAATGAGTGCATCCGGACGAGAATCCACATCGTCCGGACGGTTGCAGCTGTCTTCCCATATCTGTGTTTTGAAAAGAAATCTCATAGCTGAACGAACACTGAGTGGCATCCGGACGTGCTGCTGCGACGTTTAGACGGATGCAAGTTGGAACAGTTCGAAGCTTCTCGACATAGAGGAAGGTCCCGACAGAAAGTTCTCGTCGTCCGGACAGTTGATGGTCCGGACGGTATATCACGTCGTCCGGACGGTTGCAAGGGAACCGAATTTAACTGCCTTGAAATCTTCACAGAGTCTTTGAAGAACATAACAGCAGAGTAGACTCTGTATAAAACAGCTTCCTTGGATAAAAGCATCATTACATAGAAGTGATTTTGTCCAACAGAATGAAGCCAATTACACACCAACAAATTCCACATTTAATATTTTGTTGCACAATCGATCACAGACACACACACGTTAAATTAGGAGTTTATATTTTTTCAATTGGTATTAGAGCGTTTACACTCGTGTTTGAATTAATTTCCTGAGTGTGATCCATATTTTTTATCGACTCCTTTTATCATGAATTCTTCTTAGCTATCTAAAGAGAATTCTAATAATAAGCTCTTTGAGGAGGTGGAGGTGGTGGTGCATTACCACCTCTCCGATGAACAGACTCCTCATCTCGATAACGGCGTGGAGCTGGCTTCGTCTAGGCGGCATATTCTTGTCTACATAATGAAATGCCACTTAAACAACACAGAGCAAGATAGGTTAAATGCATCACAATATCCATGTAATGCATACAAGAATCCTAAAATTTCCTTTTATCCGTATTAAAGCTTTTAGAATCCTAAGGCTCTTTCTTTACACTTAGACTTTAACTCAACCCTAGGTGTCTGCTTTCCGCTTTTCCTAACATACCCTAGAACTAACTGCTCTGATACCATTTGCTATGACGACCCGTTTTTTTTTTTTTTTTTTTACAAAACGTAATACGATTCATCGTAGTGGCACGACTACGTGTCACTCAGCCAACATAGGCACATGCCCCATAACATGCACCTGATATACAGAGTTACATCTACAGTGAAATAAATCATGATACCATCAAACATAGTGGAAAAGCATAACTATAAATAAACCTATTATCTATACAAAAGTGAGCCATAACACAAGTCTATCTGTTTAAGGCTTAACTACATATAACTATTACAAAAGAATGGCTTATACAAAATAATAAGTGACACATACGTCACAAGCCATATACAAAAGCACTCAAAATAAGGACACCATAGTCCTATCCCACTACGACTGTCGCTACGAGCTTCAATCGTAGTAACCCAAATAGTATGCTACCGGATCATCATCCACCTCACGAGTACCTGCAATCACAGGAATATCATCTACACGGTTGTGGTGGTATCCACATCCGTATAGGTAAAATAATGAGTTCACCGCCTTAGTGTTAAACATACTAAGACCTCAGTGATATAAGACTAACTAAGTTTTCACAAAGAACCAACCTTTATTTTATTTTTAGTCGTGCGAGCACTATATTAGCCACAATTTACCAATAGCTAATGCAGTAAACACCGACTATTCAGAAAACATTTAAAACATACTATATAGCTGTGAGCATATGTAGAAGTTCTAGTCATCCCTCTTTGGAAGTTTCTACATATAGATCCCTCTATAATAATACTTTTCATCGGTCACTCAAACATATGTGCACACGATCACTCCATCACAGATATCACGTATACACACAAGTCTTAAGCAATAAAACATGGCATCTTACTCTTCTATACTAGGATAACATCCTTCAACAAAACACTTGTAACACCATCTAATCGTATTTCAGCTTCGTGCCTTGAACGTCAGTAGATCATGAGAGCACTAGAGTTAAACTTAATTATGCTAACACGTCTTTCCTGAAGAACAATAACAGTCAACCTTCTTACTCATAGACATGCCATTACTCGCACCTGGGCAGTCATGTATCCATGTACTTTCAAGTTCAATGTATGACATTTTAACACATGCGACCATCCGATAGAAATATACATAAGCGCTTTTTATTTAAGACACTTATGCATACCAACACGTCTAGTAAAAACTATTCATAAAACATCACTCATAAAACAATGCTATATATGATATGCATGAACTGGGGCTACTGATGCTGCTGATACTGATATGCTGCAGATACTAATATACTGATACTGCTGGGGTATGTATGCTCTATACTACATGCTCTATGTTTTGTACTTGACCATTATATATTTCACTACTGTATCATGCTATAAAATCATGCAGTTGCTAAATCAAGTTCTCTTAAAACTAAACAAATCCAACATTTTATCAAATACTTTGAAATCATTCAAACCGTAGTTTCTTCATAAAATCTAAACAGTTTCAACATGACATGTTCTCAAACAATTTTGCATAATTTAAATCCCAACCGCAACACACACTCAAACACTTTAAATCAATTTAACACATTTCACTCATGCATCATTTCTTAAACATCATTGATATAATTGAACATAATCGAAACTAATCAAATTATCTCAAAACATATATATTTCATCATATGGTCGGTTCGGATTCATAAACAATATATATATATATATATATATATATATATATATATATATATATATATATATTTATCAATCTATTACATATAAAAATATATATTTTCTCAGTGAGTAGAATACTCACCTCAGGTCGCTTGTACTCCCAAATGTCCAAACGACTCTAAGCTCAACCGTAGAGTGTCGCTAAAAATACAATACATTGCATTAGTTAGCATTCTAACTAATAATCACATTAGATAGCTTTTTTTGAATCGCTCAAAAAGCCACATTGCTAATTTACCCATAAAACCCTAAAATTCCTAAATATTTATTAAAATTTCTAATCACTTTATTAAACCCAATATTGCTAACCCATAAGCATTACTTAGGGTTAATCACAAATAAATAGCATTTTAGCAAAATACCCAAAAACTAACGTCTATGGAAAACTTACCAAAAATTCACTAAGCAAAGACCAAATGCTCGGGAAGCAACTCCAAACCACACCAAACCTAGAGAAAATGCCAAGTTAAACTCATTTCTACACCAAACCTAGAGTTTAACGATTTACCTCAAAACGTTAGGTCAAAAAGTAGATCGGGCTTCGAGGATTACGTTATTGAAGTCGGATCTAAGATTGGACGGCTGGATTTCAAGATATCATGGTTTTTAGGTGAAAAACAATAGAAAATAGGGAGGAAAATAGAGCTGCTGAGAAGAAAAAGGGCGTTCTTCCATCTTTAATTCGGACCTTGTTCGGATGGGTATCACAAACCGTCCGGACGCGCGCCATTTAAGTAGACCGTCCGGATGGGCACTAACCACCATCCTGACGTGAACTGTTTAAGTAGGCGTGTGCCACTCGTTGCAAGCTGTCCGAACGCATTAAGCCCGGCATCCAGACCCGCATGAAATGAGGCGTCCGCCTCGTATTGATAAAGTACCGTCCGGACAAGCCTTTTGAGCTGTCCGGACGCGCCACATTAATTTTATTTATTTAATCCATTTTTCGCATTTATTCCATTTCTCATTCATTCTCACATATTTTCTCTTTGTATAATTTATTTCTTTGGTCTATAAAATATTCTCTGCGCGTTCCATTGTATTTTTCAGTTGTCTAATTAATTTTTGTTATTTATCCCATTAAGTTTTATTCTTTAAAATGGCAAATAATATTTGGGACATCACACTAACCCTAAATCTGCAGAGGCCTGTCAAGAAGCATTTTAGCAAACAAAGTCAGACTACCAGCCATCATTGTGGTTTCTCTGGGCACATCATGCCACACTGTCCTAAGATCCATTCCCAGAAGCCTCGGATTAGGAAACAAGAGCCGAAGACAGGTAAGTCTAGCTCTAAACCTTCCAAGCCTCATCATGCTTCTCAGCAAAAGCGGCAATACCCTCAAAGGGGTTCTCCCTCATGCCGTCGCAGTGTCAAGAATGGCCACACTAAGGCCGATGCTTCAAATTGAAGCCTTACAAGCCCAAGGAAATTCAAATCTATGAAGGCTTGTCTACATGATGAAGAATGTCCTAGCCTGTTTGGACAAATTGGACATGGCTTACAACCCTACCTCACATGTAAAGAAGGAATGAGCAAGGAAGGATGAGACTATTCACCCCTTGAGAGGGAGCGGACTCGCCTAGTTGGTGAGGTCTCACCTTGTCTAAGATTTTGGTTCCTAAATCTTATTGCATGTAAGGTACGTTTGCAGTGCATTGTTTATCATGTCATATCTTATTCATGTCTTACATTCTATTAGAGAACTATTTATTCTATCCCCATATTTTCTTTTGTTGTCTTGAGAAACTTCTGCAAGTACTTTATGGGGATGACAGGAAAAGTACATCAGGCAGCTGCTTTTCTGTCTTGGTAATTCCAAATCTCTCTCCTCGAGGTCATATTTGCTCTTACCTTACATTCTAGGATTAGATGTTATTTATTTTCTCCATAAGCATGTTTTTGTTATTTTTTTTTTCAACATAAAAAAAAAAAAAAAAAAAATATTGGGGGAGAAGATGTAGAATTTTATTTTATTTTTTCTTTTGATAGCTTTTAAGATATCATATGTATTGTTGCCTGATATTTCAATTCATTGTGTATTGATTGAATATGCTTATATATGATTGAGAGTTTATGCCTGATATTTGCTAAGTTTTTCTGTTGCATCTTAATGCTAGATAGTTATTTTTCTCATATGATGAAAAAATTGTGCACTATCCAAAGCTCTCTTAAAATACAGTTTTTTTACTCTCTGATTTTTAGCTTCTAAAAATTCTAGTTAGAGAGATTTACGATCATTAATGGACTAAGTGAAAGAAAAAGTGCTGCTTCTTAGGGGGAGTGTATCAGATGAGTGTGACTAGGCCCTAGTAAGATAATGTTTGACTTTTAACTGATTTAACATTGAATACTTCTCTCTTGTTTAGAAAATTCAGTTGTTATAAATCATATCAGCAAACATCATACCTTATTGAGAAAGCTTTCACACACACACATGCATTGCATGAGTTAAGTCATCTATTTAAAATTTCTATCTGCAAGGAAAATTGTGCTTATTGAATACTTAACTCTTAATTATATCTTTGCATATTTTTGAATTGCTATTTGACTGTCTTATCAGTTATTTATACATGTGTGTTCTGAAGCTAACTTTAGAGAAAAATATTTTTCTACAAAATTTTCTTTGTTTTTCAGCTTCCAGTGTGAAACGTCCGGACGAACCTGTTCTTTGGTCCGGACGTGCGCAACTCTGTTGATCATTGATCTGGCAGTGTGCTGTCTGGACGAGTAACACGTCCGGACGCAAGCCCATTAGTTTCTCGGCCAACCGTACACCACTGCATTTGTTTTTCCTCAATTTGTCATGTCATGTTGTATGCGTTTTCTCGTAGGATTTCTCCCAAGATTTTGGCATTCTCTGCACATCTCTTCTAATTTTATTGTATTCTCTTTGTTTTCCTTTATTCATTTAAGTTGTTATGCTTTTTAGAATAATGAAATATTTATTAATTGGAATATTTTCTAGAGATATTGTGCATGAAAAATACTATTATGTCTATGTGTTGGGTTGATATTGATATATCTGTGTCATTTGGATTGCTATGTTTACTTTTGTAGTTTGTTTTTGTATCCAATTACAGCCGTCATAATATCACAATTGTTTTGGAACTAATAGGATCTAATCTTTCTTTGTGGTGGTATTTTTGAAAATAGTTTTGTTTAATTTAATTTAATTTAATTTAATTTAATTTAATTTTTTTTTTTTTTTTTTTTTTTTTTTTTTTTTTTTTTTTTTTTTCAGGAATATGTCATCCAGCGGCTCCCAGCACAGTATCCGATAGATGGATCATTTGGAAAATAGGATGTTGTTGAAGTCATATGCTCAAATTTCAAAGGTCTCAAGATTTATATGAGCTTATTCCCCCAGCTCATACAGAGCCTTCCGTAGCATCTTTCTTCAGATATGCACCAGTTAGAGGTTCAATGGTGAATTCACACTCATCTTGCGGACTAGATAATTAGAGTATTTCAATCTATGGATGATCAGTTTCAGGCTTTGAAGACTCAAGTGATTAAAGGTGTTCAGTCTTTGCATACTCGGCTTCAGGAGCTAGAAGCTAAAGTGGCTCAAATTCAGATCAATATGCGGAACAATCTCTGTATCTTAATGGCAGAGGACTAGCTTGACTTGACTTGGTGCCTTGAGGATTTTCTTTCCTCCTATGGTTATTTGAGTTACTGTTGAGCCACTTTACTACTATCCTTATTATTTTGGATATATGTCATTATGTTACTGTGGTTTTTAATACTTTGTTTACCCTTTGTCATTTTGAGACAAAAATAGAGAGCATTTTTAATTTTTGGACCGGGATTGTATTTTTAAACCGGTCAAGTGATTTTTATCCCAGAATGGCCAAATGGGGAGTTTGTTAGTTTTATTGGCTACATTCTGCTGACAAAATCACTGCCATGTTAGTGTACTACTAAAACATGAACACGGTAATTATTCAGAGCACATTTTCTCAACAATGGAAAGGCCTTAATATGACAAGTATCAGTGTCACAAGCATCAAGAAGGCAAATTCTGGATTCTAGGAAGATTCTGCGCAGTTACAACTCAGCAAAATTCGGTTTCCCTAGTTGCCGTTCGGACAACCCAGAGAAATGCCCGAACGTCGTTCTATGTTTGAAAAGATTTTGAACAGCTCAGCAGACACAGTTGGTGAAGACAGCATGCAACCGTCCGGACACTAGGGCAACACCGTCCGGATGCAGAGACTGAAGTTTAATGAAGAAACGCGTGAAATGAGTTATGGAAGGCGGTTATTGCTTGTCATCCAGATGCCCACTATCTAAGTTCGGACGCCGCCTAGAGAACGGATAAGTCTTGAATTATTCTATTCAAGACCCCTTAATTTACATTTGTTATGCCTAGTTTGTGTTGTAAATATAACGTTGTGTTGTAGTTTTGTGTTTTGTCTTATTTTCAGGTCTTAGTTGAAATCTAGTTCAAAACACTTGAATTAGGCTTGAAAATATATCAAGGGTGATTTGGTCATTTCCAGAGTTCAAAGTTGCTCATGCCAAGTGAAGAATCGGCTAAGGCAAATAGATCGATCGAATTTATAATCGATCGATCGAATCATCAGTCGAAGAAAAATCGATCGTGCGAGATGCGATCGATCGAGACAGGGCAACCACGAATGCGATCGAGCGAAATGCGATTGATCGACTTTATAATCGATCGATCGAATTTGGATATTTTCAGAACAATCTGGAACAATGTTGACATGTCACTCTTCCTTGATATTTTAAATATCTTAGATATTTTCTAGATATTTTTTAGATATTATTTTAGATATTTTTAGATATTTCAAAAATATCTTAGATATTTCCAAATATCTCTTATCTTATCCTATCCTATCCTATCCTATCATATCTTATCCTATCCTATCCTATCTTATCCTATCTTATCCTATCCTATCCTATCCTATCTTATCTTATCTTATCTCTTATCTTATCTCTTCTTTAGATTTTATTTTGTAAATCTCCTCCTCTATATATATGAGGCATGGGTGAGAGTAATAGGCATGCATCTTCTTGGGACTTCCATTTTCTCAGGTGTATCTTCTTCGTTAATTTTAATGCTTTTCATTTCTTTTATGTAATCCGAATTCCATACTTTCAATATATTGTTTTTAGTTTATTTTGATCGTGTTTCTTTATTATTTTTATGCTTAAATTAGTTTACTTCATGTCTAGCTAAATTAGTTCTTAGGGTTTGATCAAAATCCTCTCCAAAAACCATGAAGTGTTCTTGATGTTCTTGAGATTTTCTTAATATGTTTGATGATTGTGTAAGGCCAGAGGATTGCAAAACCCATGCTAAAAGGTTTTGTTTTCAATATTTCAATTCATTTATTCATGAAAAAGAGTTATGCTTGTTCATGAGTTTTATTGGATTCATGAGTAAAATCAACATTTTTGAAAGAGAATGATGTCTTGTGCAATGATGCTTTTTGACATAATGTGTGTTTTCTCATTAGAGTCATCTTATAGGGTATACTAGGGAATACTGGTCGTTTCACACCTTTGGTAGTTTAAACCGTTTTTCAATTATAGTGTAACTTTTATGTGATGCGTTCGGTGTAAAACTAGATACCTTATCATTGTGGCCTAACTAGTGTTTTCATATATTGTGTATGCTTATTAGGATGTGTTGTAGAGTAGTAAGCTAGGGAGCATTAATCACTCCGCACCTTTCGTAGTGTAAACATTTTTTAATTATAGACTAATCTTTACGTGGAGTTGATTAATGTAAAACTAGGTGCTTTATAACTACGTCTTAACAAAAGTGTTTTCATGTCGAGGTCGTCGTAATGGTTGACGCCCATGACGCGCTCATATCATATATGTTAGGAAGATCCATATAGACTTTAACTATTTCATTGGTTGAGGATTGGACAAGATCAATACCCCTAAGTTTTCTCTTAGTTTGTTTTCATTTTCCGCTTTCATTCCTTCACTTTATTGTTGTAGCTTCAATTCTATAACCTTTACTTTTATTTTTATCTTTAAGTTAAGTTAGATACGCTCTTTAATATTCTATTACGCAAAACAACCAATAATCTCTGTGGTTTGATCACCCTTACTATAGTACAATCGATATGTACTATTGCGAGTGGTAAACTTATAAATTTAAAATCCACATAGCCGGTTAGTCAGCTACCAAGAACTCCAAATCAGTGTTGTAATATGTCTTCTAAGGCCTATAAATAGAGATCTCTAGGCTTGTCTTATTTACGAAATTCGGTATTGAATTCCTTTGAACTAAGAGAGGATGTTTAGGCAGAGATTGGGATATGTGCTAGCTCTTTTAGGGTGTTTATTGTGTGATTTGATCAACCCGTGAAGTCTAGCTTAGGGAGAAGCCCTAAGCTAAAGGATTCCATTGAAGACTCTTTCAGGTAGGAGACCTGGTTACGAGGTATTCACGTATAGGTACGTGTCAGAGTTAAATGTATGACTATTGTATCAGAAATATGTGATTACTAGTTCTTTGTAACTAGCTTTTTCTTCTGAATACTGGAATTCCTAGGTTTGGTTGCCTCAGAGTGGTTTTTCTCTTGATAAGTGTTTCCAATTCGTCTACAAAATATTTGTCTCTTTTAAATTCCGGATTTAATATTTTGTTGTACAATTGATTACACATACACATTCAATTAGGAGTCTATATTTTTTCAATCTCCACTGTTTGTAGCTACCGCATTTGCGTCCTGACACTTGTGTGAACATGTGCTCTCTATGGGTCACATCCATTGGGTCGTCTGGACGGCTGTGCGAACACCAATTCCCTTTGGTTTGCGTCTACTATGATGTTCGGACAGTTCATCAAACACTGAAGGGCGTCTGGACGCTTCCTCTAGCCGTTCGGACAGTCACAATGGAAACCGCCTTTGCTGAGCTGTACGTGTGTCAAACTTTCATTGTCTCAAGAAATTGTCTTCGTTGAGATATTTGATGCAGATCTTGCCATATTAAGCCATTTCCATATTGGAGAATATGTTCTACAATATCTGAAAAGTTCTTCTAAATTACGGTATCCCTGTTCGAGCAGTGTCTTGATATGGTAGTGTTTTTGTCTACCAGAATATAGCCAATAAAACTAACATTATCTCTCCTCAGCATTCTATCGAACACCAATCGTGCACTTAGAACATACATAGTGATCAAAGCATTAACCACGTCAACATCCGACTCAAACCCAAATCTTAACACATGCACGTTAACCTTCCTCCCCATCACCAAGTATGGTACGCCCCCACATGTCCTCAACACACAAGGAAAAGTATACACATCCAGTTGAATATCAACCCACAACATTTTGAAACCTCTGTTGACCACCGAAACTAGCAAAGTTGCAAGGTGAAATGGATCTCGAAGCAACTGGCGTGGTCTTGTTGTCTTTGCCGTGGTCTAGTTGACTTCGGCATGGTCTGATTGTCGTCCCGTGAGGGTAAAATGGAGTTTCGGAGACGATGCGTATGCTAATCACAAGCATAAATGGTGACATTTTGGATTGAGGGTAAAATGGAGACTTTAGCACCAAAAAAGTCACGTATCACGCACGTAATACCCATTCCGTTGGATCAAACGAAAAAGGCTAACATAATGGCAACATTGAAAAATCGGGAAACTTAGTGGGGCACATTGCAAATTTTTAAAGATTTGAGGCAAAATTGAAAACGAATAACTTTAGGGGTGAATTGTATTTAACCCAATAATTATGAAAATGTAATGTATCTGTTGACCACTGTTTTCACAATTAAATATTTTCTCATTTTTTAAAGTTGTAAGCAAGAGCATTATGCATCAATTTTCTATTGAGTGGCCGACTAATTTGACATACTCATGACTCATGTGTTATTCTACAGAAATTATCAATTACAGAATAGTCTAGAGAGAAAACAGAGAGAATTGGAAAGGGAAAATTTTGTAACTTGTATTGACTAATCAAGTATCTCTTTTTTATACAACTGTAAAGAAAAACAACTCTACAACTAATTTGTAAGGTTAAGTACTCTAACTAACTTCTAACTATCTAGAGTTAACTTAACATCTGAAGACATGTGCTGTTGTTCAATGAAGCATGTGCTGTTATTCAATGACAGCCTGGATAAAATCTTCTTGTTGATCTGTATGTTGCGTGCTGCAAGTCATGTGGCATGGTGATAGAAATTATTGATAATAAAAAAGGAGAAGATGGTTGTATTAGGTAAGAATAATCAATTTATAGAAGAATTTTATACGACCTTATTGCAAGAGGCAGAGAGACACGAAGGCTGTCTGAGTTGCGTTGGACTTGGTCTTGCCTTCTTTCTTCTTTGTCCGTTACTCCCATAGACTGTTTGGTCTAACCATTTTTCTTTTATTAATTAATTTTATAACCTTTTATTGACTAATCTGACCAGCTGCATGCCTCGTGAATGAATCACAACCAAACATTACAACTTGCAGAATTTTTAAAATATTTTGGCTTTTTCCCAATTTTGAACCATATCGTCCAGCTCGCGCAATGTTAATTATATAGAATCACATATAACTAAAGAAATAACTAGAGAACTAGTGTGTTATTGCATTTTTATAATTAATTTTTGCAGTTTTAGGGTTACCCAAAGTAAGAACAATGAACGAGGATTTTGTTAACTAAATTAAAGAATTTACTCAGCTTTAGGGTGCGTTTGGGATTGCGATTTCGTAGAGAAAAAGTGTGATTTTAAATCAAATCGCAGAAAATGAACCGTTTGGAAACTGCGTTTTTAAAAAATTGCGATTTGAAAACACAGAAAAGTGCTTATTCAAATCGCAGGTAATGAAGTGTTTTTTTGAAAACGTAGTATTTTAAAACACTAACTTGCGATTTTAAAGGCCAAACTGCGATTTTGCTAAACGCTTAACTGCGTTTTTAAAAATCATTTTTTTAAATCGCACATTTTAAAATCACTATTTTAAAATCGCATTTTTTAAAATTGCAAACTCAAACAGACCCTTAGTGCTATATCGAGCAACAATAAATTGTTTGATTTTATTATACTAAGAAACTAAAATAATGTCCTAACATATTTGTTAAGACCTCACAAAAAAAAAAAAAAAAAGAAGAAGAAGAAGAAACTCCCCAGAATTGAAAATTTCTCTACCATTATATAGCACTCGGCTGCTTGATGGAATAACTTTTGAAGTAAAAATCAGGACGTGCTTTTCGTTACATTAATGGCAGATTCAAAAGAAACTTCTTGCGGTGTGCAATAAGAATATTATAATACCGACTATTCAAATGTTTTGTCATCTTATTCTCATTCATTTCCATCTGTAATTCATAGTCCCTATCATTCGTATAAGAAAGACTTTACAGAGACACACGAACACCAAAAATTGTAGACTTGTCAATTTTTGAAGTCCCTGGTCAATGGTCGTATCATTTCACTGAATAAGGTTACAGGTCATTGACAAGCATGCACCATTAGTCCATTACCCACCTCGCTGTGAAGAGGATGGTACTTTGTGACACGTGGCTACATTATTGAGCTGTAAAATTGGCATACAAGAATTAATGTCACTCGATCACAATGAGACCAAGACAAATGTTGTTGAATCGGCCAACTTCTTCTGCCCACGTTTGTGGAAACGGATTCTCTCCATTTCGTTTCAAATGAGTGGAGTCTGTTCTTTCAAATATTATGTGATCACTAAGAAAGATTAAAGATTATACAAAATAAAAGCAAATGATTAACAAAATGAAAATAAGCTTGATGAATTAGAATATCGAAAAGTATGTAAGCATCAAGTCAAATAAATTCAAATATATGAATAAAAATAGGAAAAACTTCACTTATTCCGAAAGTGTCGAGGGTTTTGTAATCATAGCCTTAATTATCAAAATTTGTAATATTGATATTCTATTTTTCAACTCTTTTTATTTTTATCCCAACCGGTAGGGTTAATTAAATGACAAATAGGTGAAATGTCTCTTATACTTGTGTAGAACTTATAAAAATACAAATTTACCCCCCCTCAAATCCCCACCATATTGTCAATGTCTTCCAAAACTACTAATTGTATCAATCTTCTCCATGCACGTGACTACTTTTCAACCTTCTTATAATACACTTCATTTTTTTTAAAATCAAAATTAAAAAAGCGATTTTTTTACAAAAAAAAAAAAAAAAAAAAAAAAAGAAAAAGAAAAAAGAAAAAAAAGGGTATTTTCGAAAAAGTTTGATCAAAACTGACTTTTCCATCCAAACAGACGGTCAACACTAAAAGATGAGTTAATTACAATAAAATAGTAGTTTTATGCACTTTAGAGTCACAACTGTCAGTTCGTGGTTTTCTATCAAAAATAGCTATTAGTTGAGGAGGTTAAAATATATTTAACCCTATAATATATGAAATTGTGATTGGTGCACAACATAATTGTACAACACTTGCACAATACAAGACGTCAAGACATATGTGGTAGAATCTATGTGTGGGTCCCACCCCCTATGTGTCTTGGTATAAAGTTGATGTAGGGTAATGTAATGTAGAAAAATCATTTCCCTTTCTTTAATATATGATTGGATTGTGATTCTTACACAACAAGATTTACACAAGTTTTACACAACACTCATATGGGGTGGGACCCATGTGGTGTGTCTCACTCACATGGATCCCACCTTATTCGAGTGTGTTGTGTAAAAGTTGGATAAATTTGTTGTGTAAATATCATTTATTTGATTTTTGCATGTGAATAACACTACTCAAATCTTCGGCCTACTCAAAATAAAAAAAAAAAAAAAAAAAAAGAAAAAAAAGAAAAGAAAAGAAGAGAAAAGTGGTATGCTTGAATCAAAAGATATTATATTCAAACTTGGACTCGAAAAAGAAGAATATAGTAAAAGAAAACAGAAATTACGGTCATCACCAAATACAGTTACCATAAAGAAGTTTCAAGTAAAGGAATAGATATTGGGTGAAAACTATCATTTGGGTGAAGGGCTAATACAACCTTCTTATTTATAGAAAACCAACGTTTTGTCCCCTACAACCTTTACTAGCTAGTCAAGTAGAGGACCAGACTTACTAGAACTGGTATATATATATCATGCATTATATTTCGATCATCTTCCTCCAAAACTACTTGTTGATTCCGTATATGTGTCTGGTCTACTAGAAGAAGTATCTGTACTGCTAGAACAGCCTCTCGGAGTTGGAACAAAAGCTGTCCGTTTTGGAGTTGGAATTGTTGCAGGTTCGCTGTCAAGCATGGTAACCACAGTTGACATGGTGGGGCGGTCATTCGGATCTTCTTGTACGCATAAGAGTCCAATATTTACGCACTTCAAGAATTGATCTGCATTGCAAACTTCACGTAGACTCTGGTCCATTAAATCCAACACCTTGTTTTCTACCCACAATCTCCAAGCCTGAGACAATTTTACTATCAGTATTTTTATGGAGTTATTCATTGGTCATCTTACTATAATGACTACAGAAAATTAAACACACTTACATGACTTATAAGGCTCATGGCTAGTTCTGACTGATAAAATCCTGTATTCTTTTTTCCGCATATAATTTCAAGTAGAACCACACCAAAGCTAAAAACATCAGATTTGACTGAAAAAATTCCATTTAGTGCGTATTCTGGAGACATATAGCCACTGCATTATAATGTTTATCAATGAATAAGTTAGACACTTGTACATTTTTTGTAAAACATAGAGTTAGGATTGAATCAGCAATTGCATCGTCTACCATAAACTTACTAAGTTCCAACTACTTTTGTGGTGTTTGCTCCGGTTTCTTTGCCTTCAACCATCCTTGCTAAGCCAAAATCAGATATCTTGGAGTTCATCTCCTCATCTAGAAGAATATTGCTGGTTTTCAAATCTCTATGAATGATCCTTAATCTAGAGTCATGATGAAGATAAACAAGCCCACGAGCTATTCCCAAAATGATTTTGAGGCGCATCTCCCAGTCCAAAGACATGCTTAGCTTTTGATCTTACAAGGTTTCCATTTGTCATTCAAGAGAACAATTTTAGCAACAGTAATAAATCAACTTTTACTCAAAAAAAAAGATATAGTCTATCAAGCACGATAGGATATTAAAAACTTGGTTTAGAAACCAACCAAATATAAATGAGTCTAAGCTTTTGTTGGGCATGTATTCATAGAGTAAAAGTTTTTCATCTCCTTTTATGCAATATCCCCGAAGCCTAACAAGATTCCTGTGTTGTAATTTTGCAATCAATACCACCTCATTTTTAAATTCTTGAAAGCCTTGTTTTGATACACTTGAGAGCCTCTTTATAGCAATCTCTTGACCTCCTGAAAATGTGCCCTGAAACCAAAATCAACATTATCGATCACAATATTACCACTAACTAGAAACTAGTTTACATGAAGATTAAATACAAATTAATGATGTTGAAATCACCTTGTAAACAGGCCCATAGCCCCCCTCTCCAAGCTTCTTTGCATCTGAGAAGCTATTTGTGGCTATTAGAATGCTTTCTAAATCAAAAAATGGTACATCTATGCCTTTCTCATCTTCTTCTCTAAACTCACCAGAGCCCATCAAGTCTTTGAGGTGTCTTCCACTGTCTAATGTGCGAAGTACTCGATTTCTTTCACCGCTTCTTCTCTTTTCTGAGTTTAGAAGATATCGATACATATTAGTTACATGATAAGACATGAAAGGATAAATATTTTTATTGTAATTCAAAGGGACAAAACCTCAGACTCTGCATGGTGGGCATTGTGAAAAGCCGTTACCTTCTTCCTTGGCCATCTTTCTTCTCCATAGATATACACAAGTAATGGTACATGTGAGAGCAAACACGCTTATAAGAGGTACCATAACACTCAGAGGCAACCGCTTCTTTCTTTTTGAATTCTCTTCTAACCCCCCGGGAAGATCACCTTCTACAAGAAAGAAACAGGACACCCATTATGTTTGTGAAAGTGAACAAGCTCTAATGGCTAAATCAAAATGATAATAAATAAAATTCAATAGATATATTGTTCATAATCAGTTTTGCAATTATAAGATATATTGTTCATAATCAGTTTTGCAATTATAATATCTATTGTTAAGGCAAGATGATCATGATGTTGCTAATGATGATTTTGAAAATTCTAGGAAACACCTCCTAACTTCTACGTCAAATTAGAGGTGATTATACATAAAGTAAAAGAAAACTTTTTTGAAAGCAAGATATGTACTAAGTTGATCAGGGAAAAATTGCCCTTAGCAAACCATTGCACTGGTCTGGTTCTTTCTTCAATAACAGAGCAATTCTTCCAGAGGTATATATATATGATTAGCATACTAACCTTGAGTACATTTCAAAGTGGTGCCATTCCAATGGAAGTTTTGTTTGCAAAGGCACCTCCTCTTTCCATCTCTTGTTATACTGCAAGTTGAATTTGTCCAGTCCTTGCAGTCTGCGCGTGAAGTACAGGTTGGCTCCAGTGGTGGCTCCCAACTAATCTTTACTTCATTAGCAGTAAACCAGCCGGGTGTATTAAATGGGAGTGTGTAATTGAGCAGCAGAGATCCTCTTGGACTTCTAGCTTCAGGATTTTCTGCATTGTTGACTTGGATGACAAATGTTCCTGTACTTGGATCGATACTGGCTACTCGATAGGTGCCACTAGGTGTCTTGAAGCTAACCTGGCCAGTAAAACTGTTGCAGTAGAAACTGAAGTACATAGGGTCACCGCAATTTGGTCTAGTGCTCAGCGGATAGGGGATCAGGTTTGTGCCACAAGGCTCACAATTACTAACGGTTGGTTCTGCAAAAGTAATTAAACAGTAAAAGATGAGCTTGAACCCTTGTAGTATTATGAAGCTATGATTTTAAAAATCCATACAAGCAGATGTGGTTTCTCACTTCCTTCCTAACATCAATGATGATTTTAATTTCCAAAAGAAATACTTGTTGATGCAATTCAGTTACCGAATTAATCCCAGCATATTCCAATGTGTGAAAGGAGTACCTATAACAGATTTTGCCACGCGGACAGAGAGGTTACGGCCACCGTTTGTGTACTCCTCTTTAAGATTACAAAGATCCCCAATCCAAATGTAGCAGATGTCGGTCTCAGTAGTGGTTGTACTATCACTTCTTAGGTTGCTGTTTTGAGGTACGTCGTATGAATAAGCTTGGCACTGGCTGCTGTTAAGACACTCCTTTTTGCATTCTGTTTCATTTTTTGCAATGAAATTAGAGTCTGGGTTGCTCACTTTCATCATCTTTAAGCTCAAAAACATGTCGCTGTTGTCAAATGATGTCGATTTTCTGGTGCATCCACCCAAAAAATCTCCAGAATCCCAATTCGTCGGGTTAGTAGGCTGGAACCCGGGCAAACATTTGCATACCACCCTATTGTTAATATTGCAGCTGCCGAAATTCCCACAGGCATTGTAAATGCTACATTGGTCTCCCGGCCCCTTCCATATCAAAGACCAAATTCCCTTGTCCACATCCCACTTCAGGTACTGTAATTCCCCGTTATATTTCATCACTAATCTTGTGTGACTATAATCCGTATAATTCATCACTAACCTTGTGTAGTTATAATCCAGCAGCAGTTGTGGGTACTTGTTATGCTTCATGGTGTTGCTGAAATTTGACAACAAGTAGGCTATGGCAAAGGGTATTTGATCATCTGAGCTCAAGAAGTTGCCTGAAATCCGACTTCTCCAATAATCGGCATGCTTTTTTAAGATAACAGAGTAGCCCTCTCCTTGTAGATATTGCTTAAACGTGAACTGTCCTCTTCCCGGGTCACCATCATCTATCCATGAAGTCAACCTCAGGTTTTCATCCATCTTCATACCTGGAAGAAACGTATCAGTTAGATTATGGAAGCTCTCCCACAGACTCGTCGCCAACTGATCATCATCGGTTAGGACAAGGTTTCCAGAATCCATGAGCTTAACAGTTCGATTTGTAGACGAATGATTCTCAACACCTGTAGTCCAATAAACGTTTCCAGTAGTATCCCATACCTTAAGGTTGCCATCTTCTACAATTCCAAAAGTTCCAATGGAACCGTTTAGTGGGCTGTCTCGGTTGGCAACCCAAACAACTGTTTGTTGATCCTGTTTGTACCATATCCCAACGAACCTTTTGTGGCTACTCTGGCTGGAGCTTCTGATAGGGTTAAAGAATCCCAGTTCAAATGTTTCTCCAATGGAGACAAGGGTTCCTCCATCGCTAGTAATCCACTCGCCATGCTTTAAAGTATCTTTAGCATAGCAACCCACACGACTGGAACACAACAAGAGTAAGTACAAGGAAAAGATCATGCAAGACAGCAAGCAATTACTTGCAGACAATATGCAGTTGATTTTTCTTCTATGGCTTTCCATTTCGAATAAAGCAAGCAGGTAGCCAATTTAATCGAATATGTCTATCATTTCAAGCATTGTACTGATCAGGATGCTTCTAATCTAAATAAAAAAATTGAGTTAAATTGGAATTATAAAAAATGTAAAAAATGTGACGCCGACACCATGAGTTTGAACAAATGGATGGTTTGAAAAGTGAAAACATCTTTCCCCATCCCAACCAATTGCCGGAACACCACGAGTTTGAACAAATGGATGGTTTGAAATCTTTCCCCATTCCAACCAACCCGGAAACCCCATTGCGCGGCAACAGGGTATAACTGAAAATTTGTTCAAAGGGAGGGGCAATGCCTCAGAAGAGTTGGGTCTTCCTTCCTACTTTGTTGACTCATTTTCATTAACAATTTTCAGAGTCTTCCCCCAATTCCACGGCGGCGGAGTGCGGAAAGAGGAGACATGATATACAGGGAGTGTGGAAAGAGGATAAATGATTCAAAAGTGTTAGGTGGTCTTAGACCTCTCTCAACCTCCCTAAAAGTTAGCTCAGGAGGTGAGGCTTTCTCTCACACTTATAAACTAACAACTAGCCCCTTCTACAACCAATGTGGGATAAATCCCAACAATCTCTCCCTTCACACATTGGGCTTGGATCGGCTAACATCGACCCCCTTCCACGGATTAGGTTGAGACTTGTTGTAACCTAGGCTCTGATACCAGTGTTGGGTGGTATTGGACATCTCCCAACTCCAAAAGCTAGCTCATGAGGTGAGACTTTCCTTCACACTTATAAACTAACAACTAGCCCCTTCCACAACCAATGTGGAATAAATCCCAACAAAAAGGAAGGGGCATTGCCTCATAAGATTCGCTTGTAGATGCATCATTTTATTACACAATCCAAAATGACTTTTTAAATACGGTTCATTCGATTATTTTTTTTTTTTTTATACCCATTTAATTTTGTTTTTGTTTTTTAAAATTTTTCTCCATTTTTTAACCAAAAGAACAATATCACAGCGAGCACTAATCCAAATAGTAGCAAATCAACACAACCATGTTGAATATGCTGAGAAAATCTTAAAAAAATAATGGAATTGTATTTGAATTGCAAATATAGAAATCATTAGTTGAACGTTTGAAACATGATCTTGAAGAAAATTCATGCAGTGGAACGAAATAGAGAAACTTGGTTTTTAATTCGAGCCAATCCGGCACTTGAACTCTAGGCTCAAACTAAATTGGGTTTTGACGGCAGGTTTTGCTGGAGCACTTTGCAAAGATATAATAAGATTAAATTGGGTTTTGACGGCAGGTTTTGAGGATCCGGTTGCCTAGGTCCTTGCATAAGATTATAGCAAATCTGACACGAAAATGAGGAAGAGAGGGTCTAGGATAGGAGAGAGAGTTTGAGTGAGGAAAATCGAGAAGAAATTGCCAAAAAAGTCACTGGATAAGATTATAGCAAATGTGACACGAAAATGAGGAAGAGAGGGTCTAGGATAGGAGAGAGAGTTTGAGTGAGGAAAATCGAGAAGAAATTGCCAAAAAAGTCACTGGATAAGATTATATAGCAAATGTGACACGAAAATGAGGAAGAGAGGGTCTAGGATAGGAGAGAGAGTTTGAGTGAGGAAAATCGAGAAGAAATTGCCAAAAAAGTCACTGGATAAGATTATATAGCAAATGTGACACGAAAATGAGGAAGAGAGGGTCTAGGATAGGAGAGAGAGTTTGAGTGAGGAAAATCGGGGAGAGATTGCCAAAAAAAAGTCATTGCAAAAAAGCATCAATAGTAATTGTGGTTAAAATAGCTACAGAAAAGTATTAAATCTACTTTAGCTACTCATTTTCTTAAAAGCACTCGAACAATATTATCTATTCTACTCTTTATTTTCTTTAAATATTATTTTTTAATCTTTTTTTTTATTGTTTTATTTTCTTTCTCTCCCTCTTTCGTCCTCATCCCCAAGACCCCAACCAAACCAGCCTTACCCACCCACACCCAAGACCCAAAATCGGTGCGATCGATGGTGGCTTCTGAAGCAGCTAATGCTGCTTCTTCTGGGCGGCGAGAATGACCCAACGTACGTGGAGGCCGGTGGTCAGGGGCACGTAGACGGTGTTGACATCTGGGTCGTCAAGGACGGACTCATTCGGCACCGGAGGTTTGGGAGGCTCGATCGGACCTCGACGTCGGCACAGAGAGAGGAGACCGCCGAGATAGGAGGGGGTCTCGCTGTAACGCCTTGCCTTTTACAAAAATGCGTAATTGAAAATTTCGATTTTCACGTGACATTTCGACATCATCAAAGTTATAAATTGGCAGCGAAATGTATTTTTTTTTCTTAACATTAACACATCAAAACTTCTAACAAAAATACTTCAAAATATGTAGAAAGAGTGTAATTGAATAATTACACATTAAAATAGTATTTGTGCCATGTATGACACAGATAATTTACAAACATTATATTCATAGCATCATTAATACATACCAACAAAAATATAAATATTATTCTCCGAATATTATAATAATGGACTAATCATAGTAGTCCACAAAAATGGGAGGCATCCTAGCCTCAGATACTGCCAACAGATCATCTAAGGGTCTGGACAATCCTGATACTCTTCCTCTTCATAACCTGTATTAATATATGATACAGAGAGAAATAATAGTACAAAAATACCTAGTGAGTCCATTGTTTTAAATAATATGATGATTACTGATTTATTTAACAATATACGATACAATGATATGATGTAATGATAGTTTTATATGCATAGTCTTAATTATTCTCTTTTTACACTCCTCTCATACTAGGGCCATTAAATCCCTGTTCATTTAAGCGGCTAATTATTGGAGCATAGACTCCCTTACCATGTTTTCTTAGCTTTACCACACTAGTAGTCAAAGTAGCATACTTAGTACATTGGCTATCTCGACAACCAAGTACATTGACCATCCCGACAGCTAATTAAGTAGCCGTAACTTGCCTAGCACATTGACCATCCCGACAGCCAACTTGTACTCATTATTGTTTTTTGTACAGGCGGTATGCTTGTCCATTGGTCATCCCAACGACCAACTTGTTATTAACCCTGCATCAGAATTATTAACAGTATGCAATATACTATTCCTATGAATATAATTAAATAAAGCAGAAATCACAACATTATAGAAAACAACCACGTATGATCCTCAGTGAGTAAGAATACTCACAGTTCTCTGCTACAAAGAGAAATCCACAGGAATAATGACTGCATAGTTGTATACATTTGATAATATATTAGTATAAAAGACTAAGAACCTATTTTAACATTTTATCACTTTCGACTTCTAAATCACTTATCCCAATTTCTAATGTCGCTTAGATATCATAACGGCATAAAAAGGTTAATTATATTACCATATATTTTATGCGGACATTATTACGGCTTTTATTAATTAACGACTAAAATACCCTTTAATTAAAACGGCATTCTCAAAGCTTATCTATTTTTGTACCAAATCGACATAGTAACTCGATTAATATAATTAATGAGTTTTATATTTTAAAAGTACACAACATTAAAATATTAGTACTTATTAAAACTCATAAAATCATAAATTTTAAAACAAAGCTTTATATGTCACTAAATATCATTTTTCTTTTCTCTTTCTACCTTTCTTTTTTTCCTTTTCCTTTTCTATAGACTACTTTTTGGTCCTTTTCTTGCGATCACCGAACACACACTCTTCCTTTTATCTTTTCTTTTTCTATCATTTTGCTTTTCATTTTCTATAAGTGTTGACTTGTCTTCTTTTGTTTTCTTTCCCCTTTTTCTTTCTTTCTTTTCACGAGCTTCCTTCTTCTTCCTATTTCTTTACTTTTCTTTTCTTCACCGAAACACACACAGCAGGTACCCGAGAGAGACAGAGAGAGAAGAGAAGAGAAACTAGAATCCAAAAGAGAGGATTCTTACCTGCAGTTGCTGTTCCAAGATGGAGAAGAAGAAGAGATCTGCTGCTGGTCGAGTGGGGAGAAACAGAGAGCTCTTTATTCTCTGTTTTTTCGGTGCAAACAGGGACAGTTTCTGGTGTTATTTTCTGCTGGGTTTGTGGGGAAATGAGAGATGATTCAAGGCTCCATTCTTGGTTTCTATGTGCTGGAAGCTTAGAGGAAACAAGAGAAATCTATAGCAAAGTTTCTGCACTCTAAAGAAAAGGAAACAGGGAGTTGCACATAAAAGAACGTGCTGGAATTGGTTTCTTGATGAAAGCTGATTCACCCATGCTCTCCTTATATAGAGGGCTTGAAGGGACGAGATTCACCCAGCACAAACTATCCTCCACGGCTGGATGATCAACTGGTGGTTTAGAGAAATGATTACCAAGATAAAATCTCTTATTTGTGAATGAAGGGGGATGCATTTTCCTTGGACGATTGGGATGGCTTAAATGGTTGAGATTTCTTTGGTTTCATCTCATCTAATGGTTGGAAACTACAACTTGGGCAGCAAGTAGAAGAACTCAAGGATGAGTCATCAGACTTTGAAAATATCTGCTTATCAACATCTAACCGGAAATAGTTTCTAACTTATGAAACTAAGTTTTCTAACTAAGTGTTTAAACCGATATTTATCAATGTGCATGGGCTGGGCGCTGATCGTGTGGACTGAGTCTATCATTCCATATAAGCTGGGTTTTATGGGCTGGGTCCATTTTAACTAAAATGGGCCCACAAACTTATTAATGTTAAATTTTCGTCCAAAATAAAGCTAGTATTTTTCGTGGGTATTTTCTTACCCTTAACGAAGTTCAAAAATTATGAAATTCGGAGGGTAGCTAGAGAACTTTGAGACGAATGTTCTGGCTTTTGAATCGACCAAAACGGAGTTTGTTTGACCATATTTTCGTTATTCCAAAGTTTAAAGTCCGTTTGAACTTTTTATCAAATTGAAACTATAAATGCTTCTAAATGAATATTTATTTTCATAAATATTCATATTTATTCTTTTACCATTTATTATGTCATAAATCTTATTTTAATATATTTTATTCAATATCTTAAAATACGGGGTATTACACTCGCCGCCAAGATAGGAGGCAGATCTTGGTCTCGTCTTCTTTGATGGGCGAGAGAAAGGAATGAGAGAAAGGGGGAAAAAAATAATAAAAAAGTAGATATGCGAACAGTTAGTGCTGGCAAAATGGGTTTGCGGGTCGACCCGTTTACGACCCTTGAGGACCCACGACTAGTTTAAGCTAGATCCAAACACAACCCGTTTATGTTAACGGGTCAGAGCTCCAGACGCGACACAACACGGTAATTTCATGGGTCACCCGACACGACCCGTGAAATCCGTGTAATATAATGGGTCGTATCGGGTCGAAACAACCCGACACGACCCATTTAGTTAACAGACAAACGTCTACCATCTCTTTAGTTATCTTTCTTCTTCTCATCTATCTTAGCCCACCCTCCTTCCCCTTCACATCTATTGTCACCCTTTCTCTTATGTTCTCTGTTTATGTCACCATATCTACTATCATCCCTCCCTCTAACATATGCGAACTTTTTCTGTTCCTTTCACCCAATGTTGTCTCTCCTTTCTGCAAACTGTCGTTTCTCTCATTGAAGCATTCTGTCAAACACCTTAGCCTCAAGATCCTCTCCTCTCTTTTCTGCCTTAATCTTATTTTCTAATATGGCCAACGACATTTCATTTCCCACATCGTTGCCGTTTTCCCTTTCAAAAAAAAAAATCGCACATTTTTCTCAAACATGGCAGTTCCACAACCATGGTCATTGCCACACCTTTTTTTAAAAAAAGTTCACTGGTCCTTCTCTTTGTTCTTCTGTCTTTCTCTTTATTCTTCAAGAAAACTCTCCCTTTCATCGAATCTGTCGTCTTCTCTTTCCTCTTATTTTATTTTGTTTTTTTTTCGTCTCTAACTCTACCTAATCAGCTAATAATCTCATTTCCTTTAAAAAAAAAATAAAAACATAATCGTGTCGGCGATGACACGACCCGTCTGACCGAACTAAAGGTCAACTTGTTTATGACCCAAACCCGTTTAAGGTAAACTCAAATTCGTTAATTTCGTATTGTGTTCATGTCGGATTGTCGAGTCGTGGCTGTAATGTCCAGGACATTATTTAATAATTAAAGTAAAAATTTGTGTAAATAATTGATTAAACTTAATTAGGTGCATTTAAAAAAAAGTGCAAAAGAATATTTTTCAAGTCCAAAGAAAAGAAAATAAAAATAATTAATTAATTAAATTATATATATATATAATGAAGTGGTGAGGCGCAGGGCGCAAGACCTGCGCCCCACCACTAAACAAGAAGGGCATGTGGCCCTTCTAAAAGAAAAGAAGACAAAAAAAAAAAAAAAATATATATATATATATATATATATATATATATATAAAAGAAACAACAAAGAAAAGTAAAGGGAAAAGAAAAGAATTAAAAATAAAAGGAAATATAATAGCATGTGGGGCAACCTGCGCCCCACATGCGTAAAAGTTGAATGAAGGGCCAAATGGCCCTTCACTAATAAAAGGAAGAAGAGGCTCCCGAGAGCCTTATTTCAGAAAATGGAGAGTTCCTCATTTCTCTTTCCTTAAGGTTTTTATACAAAATCTATGATCAACGAAGATCTAACGGTCCGATCTTCGATCCGTCTTCGGAAACGTGATCCCTGCACGTGGATCTACGTTTTCACCGATCGTTTTGAGGTAAAACACTAAACTCATGATTTCGTAATTTTGGGTTAAAATATTGAAATGTGAGTTTAATCTAGTATTTTCTTTAGGTAATGAGTTACTTGGAACTTGCTTAAGACTACCCAAACCATGGATTTTGGTTTGGTGAATTTTGGTAAGTTTCCTTAAACCCTAACTTTTGGGTTATGTATTTTAATTGCGATTTCTTGTGTCTAATCCTAAGTAAATCTTATGGGTTAGTGTTATTAGTGTTTAAATAGCAATATTATGTTATGGGTTAGTAAAATAAATTATGGTTTAAGTTTGGAAACTCTAATTTGATGGGTTAAATTAATTTAGAGTTTTTAAGTGTAAAACCTAGATTGTTAATTTGTGGATTAATTGTGGTTATAGTGATGATTAATCCCAAAGTAGCTATAGGTTTTGTAAAAAAAAAAATAAGTATTTATGAATTAGGTTCTAATATTAGTAAAGATAAATAATTATGGGTATTTAGCTTAAATAGTATTTGCGAAGTTAACCATAAAATTTTCTTAGGGGTTAATGTTATTTTAAATGAGTTAATAATTATTGTAAAAGATTAATGAAAATAATATTAGAGTTAATGATATTGAGAAAATGTTAGTGAAAAAAATGATTTAGAGATTAGTGAATATAATTTTAGGGCTAATATTATTATAAGCGTTAGTGAAAATAATTTACGGGTTTGTAAAATTAATTGCGGATTAGTAATTAATTAAACAGTAATTTTAATATCTAATCCTTAGTAAATACTTCGGGTTAGTATTGTTTGAGTTTTAGATAGTGTCTAAGATTTATAGGTAGACGTTTGGAACCCTTAAAAACATTATGGGTTTTCCAACGGTTTAGCCTTGAGCGATTCAAGTGCTAATTAGGGTGTTAATTATTTAAAGTGCTAAATAGTACAATGTGTTATTCCACAGTGATACATTGCAAGGTGGTGTCTAGGAGACCTAGTACTTGATATCCGCGCAGCCAAAGTGAGTATTCTACTCACTGAGAAAAGATATTTTTATGTATTTTATAGAAATGCAAATGATATATGATTTTCTTACTGAACCAACGATATGTTAACATGTATGCTTTGGATGTTTTAAGTAGTTTCAATTATGTTGAAATATCAATGATGTTATGAAATGATGCATAAATGAAAGGTTTTGAACTGATTGAAGTATTTGAAAGGGTGTTGTAGTTGGGATTTAATTATGCAAAGAAGAATGATGAAATTTCATGTTGATTGGTTCATGGTATTTGAAGAAAGCATGATTTGCAAAGAATAGGAGTATAGAGTTTGAGTTGTAAAGCATAATGCACGAACACATAATAAAGAAGAGAGCGTGAGACTCATAATAAAGAAGAGAGCGTGAGGCTCATAATAATGAAGAGAGCGTGAGGCTCATAATAATGAAGAGAGCGTGAGGCTCATAATAATGAAGAGAGCGTGAGGCTCATAATAATGAAGAGAGCGTGAGGCTCATAATAATGAAGAGAGCGTGAGGCTCATAATGAACAAAAAGACTATCATGAGCATGCATAGCATTGTTTAAATTGTGTAATGTTTTCATGATAAGTATATTGTAGTTTTGCTAGACGTATTAGTATGCATAAGAGTCTTGATAGAAAAAGAACTTATGTATATTGGTATCGGATTGTGTGATGTTTTTATGAAAGTATATTGTAGTTTTGCTAGACGTATTAGTATGCATAAAAGTCTTGATAGAAAAAGAACTTATGTATATTGGTATCGGATGGTTGCATGATTTAAATGTCATTGTGTTCTATAACGAATCTTTTTGTATAATACTAGCTGCCCACAGTATTTAAATGTTTTCTATTAGTCAGTGTCCGCTAAATCAGCTATGGGGATTTTCAAACAAAAATATATAAAATTGGTGGCTGTTATAGTGTACGCATGACTAGAAAAGAAAAGTTGGTTCTTTGCGAAAACTCAGTAAAAAGTATACCTCTGAGGTCTTAGTGTATTTATTTATGCTAAGGCGGTGGGCTCATAATTCCACCTGTACGGATGCGGCAACCTCCCGCAACCGTGCAGACATTGATGCTTTGGTTGCAGGTCCTGCGGATATAGATATTGACTCGTCCACCTAGCGTATGAGATATTATGATTGGAGCACATTGCGACAGTCATAAGTCACGGACTCATGGGTAGTCCGCATTTTGTGGTATTTTATCCATGGCTCGTGTCCTACGTGGCACATGTATTTGTTGAGCCTATATTTTAGAATGTAATTAGTGTAATATGTTATATAAGCCTTAAATAGTTAGACTTGTAAATGGCTCTTGTTGTAAATAACTGTTGTATATTAGATGTATTTTCGCTTATGATATGTGTTCCGCTGCACATTGATTATTATATTCCGCTGTTAAATGTAACTCTGATTATCAGGTGCATGTTATGGAACATGTATCATATGTTGGCTGAGCGACATGTAGTCGTGCCACTGTGAAGATCCGTTTGTATGTTTAAAAAAAAAAAAAAAAAAAAAAAAAAAAAACGGGTCGTCACAGCAAATGGTATCAGAGCAGTTAGGTCTATGGTTGGTTAGGAAAAGCGGAAAGCGAAAACCTAGGGTTGTGTTAGAGTCTAAGAATAACAAAAGAGCCTTAAGAAATCTTAAAAGCTTCAACAAAGATAGAAAATTAAAATATAATACTCCATATGCATTACATGAATTTTGTTATGCATATTATTTGATTTACGTATAGTTAGTTTACCTCTCACTTTCACATTGTAGGTTAACCTCAATGTGATTGTGTAGAGTATATCACTTAGACGGGGAACGATTTAGAATAAGCTTCTTAGGTGCATTACATGGGCATTATAATGCATGTAGTCTTCGTTACGCAGCATTGTTTATGTGGCATTTCATTGTACGGGCAAGTCATGCCGCCTAGACAAGCAATGTCGATACGCAATGAGGAAGATGATTCCTCAGTGGGAAGCCACACTTTGGTGTACGTGTCGTATAGAATCACGAGTATGCTTTCGATGCGGTAGACATGGCCACCTCGTAAAGCTATCTCCCTCGTCAAAGCAGCTCTAGTGTTGCCCAGTGTAGGGTGTGGGGAACTACACTGGGATGTATGTTGTAAAAGATCTAGGGCACGTTGTAAATATAGTTGAGGAGACCATGCCACGAGAGGTCACCAACTTGTTGCCGCCAAAGTCAAGTATCTTTAGCGGTCAACTACAAGCCGAGACAGTTTGCTCAAGTATGGTATGCCCACTCACACCGAGCAATGTTGAAGTTCGTCCGACCACCACAAATGCTGCCACATGTATTATACCTTTATGTTGTAGCATTGTGTGCATTTGGCTTATTAGAGTTTTATCCATTTACGTCTCATTATGCACGGTTACATACATAATGAGTACAAAGTCTTTAAAACCAAAACACGTGCGTGACCATTTCCATTGGTGACGCATATGGCCACAATGAACATGTAGCCGTTGCCTTAGCAATGTATAGGTAAAGACGTTGTTAGCTCTAGTGTGACATGATGAGCTACAGTGTCTAACTCATTTAGTTTGATATATTAAGTTGTCCACCCTTGTCTCATATGCATTTGTAAGCTATGCAAATTGAGCATTGAACCTTAGATTAGAACTTATGCGTTGCCACTCACGTTGATGACGTCATCGCTTATAGGGAGCGTGTGTAAAAGTGTGCCATCGGAATTAGAGAAAAGACTCTGCCAATGAAGCTAACCGTGTTATGCGTGTAGAATTCCAATATTGGCTTATTTAGCTTCAACATGTAATATGTTGAGTTTTAATGCCATGCATATAGAATTTTGGTGTTCAACATGCTAGACAATAAAACTTATCATGTTGAACTACAATATTAACTCGTTAGGGCTTTGGTGTCAATTTGGAATGGATTAACAATCAAAGAGTAGAAGTGAACGTAGACAATCACGAGTGGGTAATTGTACTCTTACCCTATTGTATTGAGAGTCCAAACTTTGTGGGTCTCATTTGCGAGTTACTCCGCTATCTCTCTCTAACGTTCGACAATGATGGATGTCCGAGAGTATACACTTGTGTGTTTGGCTTATGCTTAAGTCAAGCTCATATCGAGTCCAAGTTGTGAACATTAGGATAGTGCAAATGTTTCCACTTTAGTCGCAAGTCTATGCGAGAATGCATAAATTATTGTGTACTAAACCAAGTGACAATCAATTGGGAGGATTCCTTCTTGAAAACTGACAACTTGTTCAGTCAACTCTTGGGAGCTTTAGTATTCTCGGAGATCGACTCTCTTTTGAGATTCCATACACACACGGTGCAAAAAGGAAATGTTGATATCAGTGTTGGAAGTGCTTAGTAAAATAAATTCTTCACCAAGCTTATGTGATGTGGGTTTCGGTTTGAAGAAGCCTTGGTTCTTAGATTGAACAAAATGGATTCGTAGTCAACTCGGTAGAAGAAGAACACACAATTGCACATGTGCTTAAACTACCCATGAAAATCGTTGGGTATGTGGTTTGGTACATGTGTAGCGCGATTAGGATTGGGATGTAGCCTATGCTTCTGGGTGACTGTAGACCACGAGGAGCACAGTTCTACTCATGATTTGAAGTTAGCAGTAGTTGTCTAAGCCCTAATAACGTGTTAGAACTACCTCTATGGCGGAGTGTGTGAAACCCACACTTATCACCCAAGTCTCAATGCATTCCCACGTTGAGAGACTAAATTGTAAGGTAATGTTGATGGCTTGTTGTACTTAGAATCTTGATGGTAAGATGTTCTGACGTGCAACTTAAGCTACTATCACAGCTAATGCACCGTGTGCAAAATCTTGTGATGGTGAGATTGAGTCAAAGTGTATTTGGAGCGTTAGCGCATCATTCCCTCCGCAAGCGTACGATTAATCCGAGAGATCTATTTAGACACTCGAGGATACGTCTAAGTTGTGCGTGTAGGATTACATAGAGTTGGTCATGATATCTATCAGTAGTTGTAAACGTTGTATCGCACGTAACGTCGTAAGGACGCAAAGATGAATGCCAATTCATTTGGCATGATGTTGGTGTGAGACGATCAGTGAGCTTTGAAGTGGTGTATGATTCTAGGGAAGATTGCACTCGTTCAAAGTAGATATTCACTACATAGTGATGGTAAGCTATGTGGATAAACATCGTCGCAAATTTGTGTTTCAAATTGGTGATCTTGTGAAATGAAAGGTGTCACCAATGCGAAACATGTAACGCTTTGGACAATATGGATGTGCTCAATTTTAGGTATGTTGAGTAATCCCTTGTGTAAAACGTATGGCCATCACATAATCGATCATGATGTCACCTAATTTTAGCAGCCATTCATGACATTTTCCTGTATTTCTCCGTTCTGAACGTGTTTGTAACCTTATGCTTGTGATGTGCTTCTTTGTATTCAATAGAAATTGACCTATAAAGAAGTGCAAAACGAGCTATGGTTTGAAAGAACAAAACTCGTTTCGTTAGTTTGAACTCTGTGGTGAAACCATGATGTTGAGGAAGCCACACAAGTGCTTGATCGTTAAATGTTTAGCGATTCCCTATTTTAGGGAATAAATTCGAGTATGATTATTATATCATAGAACTTTCGCGTAAATATCCAACGTAAAATGTGTACTTGCATGTGTGTTTCTAATATAAAATGCATGCTCGTATGTGCGTAAAACGATTAATGTCTAAATTTCGAGGACGAAATTTTTATAAGGAGGGAGGGATGTAATGTCCAGGACATTATTTAATAATTAAAGTAAAAATTTGTGTAAATAATTGATTAAACTTAATTAGGTGCATTTAAAAAAAAATGCAAAAGAATATTTTTCAAGTCCAAAGAAAAGAAAATAAAAATAATTAATTAATTAAATTTTATATATATATATATATATATATATATATATAATGAAGTGGTGAGGCGCAGGGCGCAAGACCTGCGCCCCACCACTAAACAAGAAGGGCCATGTGGCCCTTCTAAAAGAAAAGAAGACAAAAATATATATATATATATATATATATATATATATATAAAAGAAACAACAAAGAAAAGTAAAGGGAAAAGAAAAGAATTAAAAATAAAAGGAAATATAATAGCATGTGGGGCAACCTGCGCCCCACATGCGTAAAAGTTGAATGAAGGGCCAAATGGCCCTTCACTAATAAAAGGAAGAAGAGGCTCCCGAGAGCCTTATTTCAGAAAATGGAGAGTTCCTCATTTCTCTTTCCTTAAGGTTTTTATACAAAATCTATGATCAACGAAGATCTAACGGTCCGATCTTCGATCCGTCTTCGGAAACGTGATCCCTGCACGTGGATCTACGTTTCCACCGATCGTTTTGAGGTAAAACACTAAACTCATGATTTCGTAATTTTGGGTTAAAATATTGAAATGTGAGTTTAATCTAGTATTTTCTTTAGGTAATGGGTTACTTGGAACTTGCTTAAGACTACCCAAACCATGGATTTTGGTTTGGTGAATTTTGGTAAGTTTCCTTAAACCCTAACTTTTGGGTTATGTATTTTAATTGCGATTTCTTGTGTCTAATCCTAAGTAAATCTTATGGGTTAGTGTTATTAGTGTTTAAATAGCAATATTATGTTATGGGTTAGTAAAATAAATTATGGTTTAAGTTTGGAAACTCTAATTTGATGGGTTAAATTAATTTAGAGTTTTTAAGTGTAAAACCTAGATTGTTAATTTGTGGATTAATTGTGGTTATAGTGATGATTAATCCCAAAGTAGCTATAGGTTTTGTAAAAAAAAAAATAAGTATTTATGAATTAGGTTCTAATATTAGTAAAGATAAATAATTATGGGTATTTAGCTTAAATAGTATTTGCGAAGTTAACCATAAAATTTTCTTAGGGGTTAATGTTATTTTAAATGAGTTAATAATTATTGTAAAAGATTAATGAAAATAATATTAGAGTTAATGATATTGAGAAAATGTTAGTGAAAAAAATGATTTAGAGATTAGTGAATATAATTTTAGGGCTAATATTATTATAAGCGTTAGTGAAAATAATTTACGGGTTTGTAAAATTAATTGCGGATTAGTAATTAATTAAACAGTAATTTTAATATCTAATCCTTAGTAAATACTTCGGGTTAGTATTGTTTGAGTTTTAGATAGTGTCTAAGATTTATAGGTAGACGTTTGGAACCCTTAAAAACATTATGGGTTTTCCAACGGTTTAGCCTTGAGCGATTCAAGTGCTAATTAGGGTGTTAATTATTTAAAGTGCTAAATAGTACAATGTGTTATTCCACAGTGATACATTGCAAGGTGGTGTCTAGGAGACCTAGTACTTGATATCCGCGCAGCCAAAGTGAGTATTCTACTCACTGAGAAAAGATATTTTTATGTATTTTATAGAAATGCAAATGATATATGATTTTCTTACTGAACCAACGATATGTTAACATGTATGCTTTGGATGTTTTAAGTAGTTTCAATTATGTTGAAATATCAATGATGTTATGAAATGATGCATAAATGAAAGGTTTTGAACTGATTGAAGTATTTGAAAGGGTGTTGTAGTTGGGATTTAATTATGCAAAGAAGAATGATGAAATTTCATGTTGATTGGTTCATGGTATTTGAAGAAAGCATGATTTGCAAAGAATAGGAGTATAGAGTTTGAGTTGTAAAGCATAATGCACGAACACATAATAAAGAAGAGAGCGTGAGACTCATAATAAAGAAGAGAGCGTGAGGCTCATAATAAAGAAGAGAGCGTGAGGCTCATAATAATGAAGAGAGCGTGAGGCTCATAATAATGAAGAGAGCGTGAGGCTCATAATAAAGAAGAGAGCGTGAGGCTCATAATAATGAAGAGAGCGTGAGGCTCATAATAATGAAGAGAGCGTGAGGCTCATAATGAACAAAAAGACTATCATGAGCATGCATAGCATTGTTTAAATTGTGTAATGTTTTCATGATAAGTATATTGTAGTTTTGCTAGACGTATTAGTATGCATAAGAGTCTTGATAGAAAAAGAACTTATGTATATTGGTATCGGATTGTGTGATGTTTTTATGAAAGTATATTGTAGTTTTGCTAGACGTATTAGTATGCATAAAAGTCTTGATAGAAAAAGAACTTATGTATATTGGTATCGGATGGTTGCATGATTTAAATGTCATTGTGTTCTATAACGAATCTTTTTGTATAATACTAGCTGCCCACAGTATTTTAATGTTTTCTATTAGTCAGTGTCCGCTAAATCAGCTATGGGGATTTTCAAACAAAAATATATAAAATTGGTGGCTGTTATAGTGTACGCATGACTAGAAAAGAAAAGTTGGTTCTTTGCGAAAACTCAGTAAAAAGTATACCTCTGAGGTCTTAGTGTATTTATTTATGCTAAGGCGGTGGGCTCATAATTCCACCTGTACGGATGCGGCAACCTCCCGCAACCGTGCAGACATTGATGCTTTGGTTGCAGGTCCTGCGGATATAGATATTGACTCGTCCACCTAGCGTATGAGATATTATGATTGGAGCACATCGCGACAGTCATAAGTCACGGACTCATGGGTAGTCCGCATTTTGTGGTATTTTATCCATGGCTCGTGTCCTACGTGGCACATGTATTTGTTGAGCCTATATTTTAGAATGTAATTAGTGTAATATGTTATATAAGCCTTAAATAGTTAGACTTGTAAATGGCTCTTGTTGTAAATAACTGTTGTATATTAGATGTATTTTCGCTTATGATATGTGTTCCGCTGCACATTGATTATTATATTCCGCTGTTAAATGTAACTCTGATTATCAGGTGCATGTTATGGAACATGTGTCATATGTTGGCTGAGCGACATGTAGTCGTGCCACTGTGAAGATCCGTTTGTATGTTTAAAAAAAAAAAAAAAAAAAAAAAAAAAAAAACGGGTCGTCACAGTGGCCATCCTTATGAACAGTGAATAGGCATATGTGCCTATTCACTGTTCATGTTTCTAAAATAAATGTTAAAGTAGAGCATCTGCTGGAGTGAAAAAAAAAATGTTCAAAATAGTCAAATTTAACTATTTTGAGCCTTTTAGAGCATCTGCCGGAGATGCTCTAAGATTATAGCAAATCTGACACGAAAATGAGGAAGAGAGGGTCTAGGATAGGAGAGAGAGTTTGAATAAGAAAAATCGAGAAGAGATTGCCAAAAAAGTCCTTCCATAAGATTATTGCAAATCTTACACGAAAATGAGAAAGAGAGGGTCTAGGATAGGAGAGAGAGTTTAAGTGAGGAAAATCGAGAAAAGATTGCCAAAAAAGTGGATGGAGGTAGATTTATCAGATGATTAAAGGTGCATGGTAGTGACATGCAGCAGATTGAAGTGACAACAAAACGATAGGTGGCAAGATGTCTATCTATTGAATTCTAAACAAAATGAGAAGTACGTGGCATGAGGAAGAGCACTAGTTGATCTAAGAGATGAATGATAAGTGTGATTGTGGAAAAAAAAAAGAGTACGTGCTGGAGTTGGTAGAGGAAACTATAGGAGTTTGGGAGAGTGTGGTGTTGTGCAAATATCTAATTCAAGAAATAGATAAATATTTGTATGTTTTACTCGCAATCGCACAAGATCAAAATAATAGTATAGTACGCAAATTAATACGAAATCATTCCCACGAAGATTTGTAAATTATGTTTAAAGAGATTTTCCTAAGTAAAGATCTTGAATGAGATGAAATAAAATATTAAATTGAAATATTAAGAATAAAAGGTAAGGTTTTGATATCCACCACTAATTAGACTCACATAAGATTCGCAATATGTACAATACTACAATCATAACATGATGCTTGATGTTTACCAGCCACAAGGGAATAATCTCTTTTCCTAAAGCTCTATTGATTTCCCTAAGCAACGCGTTAGGCATGGTATCTACTCTAGATCTTTTCTTCTTTAAACAATTTAGCATGGTATCTACTAAGTTGTTCTTCAAGAAAGTATAAATCTATGAGAATCGGTAAACATACTCAGATTGGAACATGGTACCTATTTCAGTTGTCTTTATGTTGATTAATCTAAGAACCTGTGACGGGGTTCTTTCGTTACTCTATTATGCCCATAGCTTGGTCAACCAAATTGACATAAATAACAAATTCATACCATAAGCATATGTTGGCCAACATAAACATGCGATGAATTCAAGAAATTAGAATTAATCAAGTTAAGCACCAATATATGAATTGTAGCAAGACAAATTGAAACCTTAAAGAGACATGATTAGGGCTTCAATCGAACCTCAACAAAAATAATTAACTACAACTAATTCAGACTAAAAATATATACATACGGAAAATAAATAAAGGAAGAAAGAAAAACCAAAATCCTTCTTGAAGTAGCTTTTGATCCTTTCCAAAGCTTGTGTGTTTCTTCAATGTTTAGAGGCCTATCTATAGGGATTAAGAGAATCCTAGAAGCCCTAGTAATCTCAGAAAATTCAGAAGTCAGTCTCGTCCAAGTAGGAGATTGAAAATCCAATCCAAGAAGGAAAAAAATTTCAAATTCGTTCAGATTTGTGGTCTTTTATTGCGGAGAGATTTTGGCATAGTAAACGTCCGAATTAAGGAAAAACCTATTTCATACATATTTGTTTATTTGTTTATTATCTTTCTAAATCAGTTAATTTCACAGCAATCTGATACTTGAGAAGAAAGTTATGATTAAAATATCGAGACATATTCATTTTGAATTCTTTCCAAGAGTAACATATTTTGCCGACTTCTTTTTTTATTAAATTCAAAATTGATTTGGAGTTAAATCTTTCCAAAAGTGAGTATGCCGACTTCGTTATAATCTTAGAATTTGATGGATTTTCTTACAAAACCTGTAAAATACAAGAAAACACAAAAACAATACAAAACATCAAACTATAACAAAGCTAAGAGATTAATATATGTGAATTAAGAGGCTTGAATGTGTAACATTCAACACTTATCATATGGGTCTTCAATTCTAACAAGCAAAGAGAGAATATATATATAAAGGTATGTTTTGTTTCACGGAAGAGAGAGATGATTTAGAGAGAGAGCTAGAGAACGGGTTGGAGCAATCGAGTTCATCAAGGTAAATTATATTTCCCTTAGCTTTTAGGTATTTGATTTTGAGGATAAATTCTGGTGATTTCTCTTTTGGTGCTTCTTTACAACCAATTTGGGGTTGTTGATGTGGATATTTTTGTTGGTTTGATTATCGTTGTTGGGTTTTGGTGTTATGGTTTCGATTGTCTTGACTTTAAGTATTATTGGGGGTACTTGAATATGGTTGATGTTTATGGGTTGTTCTCGGGGTTTTTGACCGATTGAATAGATTGAAGTGAATTTTGATTTGCTTCTCTAAATGATAGGATTCTCAATTTTTGAACCTTCCCTTTCGCGAGCACTCCCAATGCCTTATGTATTTTTATATGCAAAATGGTTAAACCTACTTTATTTATTTTAACTAATAGGTTTCAAAAGGTTCTATACATCCTATTATCTATTATTTTACTATATCATTTAAAAATTATTTTTTTTATCCTTCTAATTCTAATATGTTTTTTCAACGATAAGCCATATTTTATTTTTTATTTTTATTTTTTAATTTTTTATAATTACTTGCTATAAAGTCAGCAAAATTTTTGTTCTCATATAAGGCGGTTCACGGATATAAGTGTAACCCAAAAATGACAAACATAGATTTTGTCATATAGATATACTCGGAAATAAATTAGCTGGATAAATCGACGGCTTCAAGGGAATTAAACCTCCAATTTAATCACTTTGAGAAGATCAACTTCTAATTCTTGCCTCAAGCAATTGATGTTTTTATTCATTGATTTCTTCGTACGACATCTACAACTTTTATAGGAGAAAATCAAGCTAATAGCAGTAGTAGCAGATTTCTAACCATTAGGGAAATCTGTTGGAGGAGGGTTTTATCGATTTTGCCATCTACTTTAGCCAAAAGTTGAGTTTACATAAGCTGCTGGGGATGGTCTAACTATGGAAATGGGAAATGAAAGGGAGACTTGAAATGAAGCCTCAACTTTCAAGAAAATAAGTAAAAGAAGGAAAATGAAGCAACCCTATCATAAGAGTCGTCGGGTCTTAAGAGAGGACAAGACAAAGCTTACAACATACGACCGTTCATCAGCCGCCCTTTCCTCAAATCTCTCTTCTGTGTTTAGGTTTCAATTTGTGTGTTTGTTTGTTATCGTAGCATGCCTAGGGGCACTTTGGTTTGAATCTTCACTGAAATCAGAGGCACTGAACATCTGTCATGTGAGGTAATTCAAGTGCCTCTAACTTGGTATATTTGTAGTTAAGATTGATCTTTGTTAGACTGATATAGTTGATTAAACAGAAAGTTAACTTAATTGTTGTAGGGAATTTGATGATATTGTTGTGTCACTATTATTGTTTGGAAGAGGCCTAGGAGGTGTTTGATAAAATGTCTGAGCAAGGTTCGTGGGATTTTGGTTCTGTGCTAGGCTATGCAAGAAGTTGGTGATTCTGTAAGTTTGGAGAGTTATAATATATGGCTGTTGGGTTTTAAGTTTTAAGAAATGGAATCCCATCGTTGCTTGGTGATTTCTTCTGTGTATTTTTCTGATTTGTAGCGAAATTAAATGATGAATTTGGATTGAAAATTTCTAGCGACGGTCATCGAGTTGATGGAATAATCCAATGCTTTTGATGGTTTTATCCGTGTTCTTTTCTTTCTTTTTCATTGAGCATGGTAATTTTTTTTTTGTCCGTCGGATCATAGCGTCGATGGCAAAGCAGGCATAAGGTGATGATCACCGGATCATTGCTTGCCTACCACTGCCTTTGCTTTCTCTTCCATTTTTGGTTTTTCTCAATTAGGCATTGTGAGGATATGTTTTAAGTGCTAGGGCGTGAGATAGGAAGATCTATGAAATTCTTTAGAAATATTAAAATTCCTTTTTATTCGATCTACTACAAAGTTTCATTTCTTAGAGCCCCTTAATGACTTGAGCGTCGGAGCGTCTCCGGTCTCCAGGCTGACGGCCTTCTGACCACCCTATACCTTATTTGGCAAACGGAACTCCTCCTTGGAAGTGGCTTGAAGTCACTGTGATGTTCTTGCATCAACAGAATACTCATAAACTCCGACTCTTCTCTGCTTCATAAAGAGGGAGTAGAAGAAGAAAAAAGAAAAAGAAAAAAGAAAACACTGCAAATTCCATAAGCTTCCTACATCTAAAGGTAGTTTCTTTTACCTTTTTCACCATGAATGAGAAGTAATTGTTTTGTTTTTCATGTTTATATTTTGCGTCTTTGTAAAAATTTGTGAAAACTTCCATGCCCCTTAATGTGCCAATCTCTTTGCCCTTGTCCCCTGACGAACCCATTGACAATGAATCCTAATTATGCAATCCAGGTAACATTCAGTGTCATAAATCATCTATTATTCTGTACACATATGTGCTTTTGTATGGATATCGAATATATAATAGCACATTAAATGCAAATATATAAATAATACAATGAAAGAACACTCACACATAGTGCAGGTTATAGGCTAGTTTTAGTAATATTTTAGCATAGACCATTCTCTGTAAGGATTAGGATCGGATCTAACATTCTCGATGGATGAGGCATGGCCATGTGTCACCTTAAGTTGGAACATGCAGTAAATTAAGAGAAATGATCAAAACACTCACAATGTACAACAATGGTACAACAACAAGACACATTGGGATGGGACCCAAACATTAGGTCCCACCCCAATGTGTCTTGTTGTTGTACTCTAAGAGTGCAAAGATCATTTCCCGTAAATTAAAGTCCAACTTAAGTTTTTTAAGATAAGTAGTGATTTAATACTTTTATTTTGGAAAAAACTGCACTTATAACCCTTGAATTTTCACCTATTTTGAAAGAAGATACTTAAACTTTAAAACGTCTCAATTTATGGTATTCATTCTTCAGAAATTTTCAATCTTAGTCATCCGTTAGAATTTTTCGTTAAATTCTATCAAAATTTCCAAAGCACCCCTATGTTTATTTTTTTAAAAAAAAAAAAAATTAAAATTTTTCAAGATTCAATCATGGGTATTTTTATAAGTTCTGTTAAATTCTGACCAACACCTAAATCCTAGCAATTTTTTATTATTATTATTTTTTTTTCCCTAAAAAAATGATATGTTTTTTGAAAATTTTGACAAGATTTAAAGGAAAATTCTAACGGAAAATACATTTTTTGCTCCAAAGTAGGTAAAATACATTTTTTTGCTAAGTGACTAGCAATAAGTTGCTACTCACTCTAACACAATGTCCTAGCTAGTGTTTTAATATTTTTTTTCTCTCTCACTCTCTTTGTGAAAATAATACTTAAATAATATAGAGAACAAAATAAAAAATCTGTTGAAATTTGTATAAAAAAATGAATAGGTAAAAATGAATCGAGCGGGTAGTGCATGTCCAAGCTTAGCTCATTTAAATTTATCAAGCCTGAGCTTCAACTCATGACGAGTTTTAGAAATTAAGCTCAACTTGTTTCGAAAAAGGAAATACCGATCTCATGTGGTGAAGTGATCCAGTTACCACTAGTTCCTAATCTTTATAGTTTACATTACTATGATTATATACTTACGAATTAGAATTTATGAATTATGTGACATTCTATGACTATAATTTATAGTTATAGCATTATACATCTATATGCATATATTTATTAATATATATGCATATTAATAGAAAATATACAAGCCTCGCTAATAAGCGAGCCGAGCCTTTTTATGAGTATGTTTGTGAGTATGTATCGTTTAATAATCGAGTATAGTTTTATGTTCACGAAAGACTCATTTAATAACCGAAAGACTCATTTACATCTCTAGGTAAAATAGAAAAATATACTTTTAGACTAGGTAAAATACCTCCAACTTCTGGATATGCTCTTATAGTCACCCGGATATAAATAACTTGTTGATTTATTACGTATCTCAAAAAGGTAAGCTGATAATAAATTTTAATAATTTAACACTTTTCCTTACATTGAGGGATAATGATCCCGTTTATCAAACCCTTCCATCACCCCCAATTTTTTTCTTAAAAGTCAACATCAAAACATTTTAACTTTTTTTTTCATCACTTTTTTACTTGACATTAATCACTTTTTATTATTATTCTAACAAAAAAAAAATCTACTCAAAAACTAATGGTGCGTTTGGGTATCGAATATTTCGAATATGAATAATATTCAGAATCTGATCACGGATTTCAAGGCAATAAAAATGTGTTTGGATGTTGAATATAATTTAGATTCTTTTGAATATGTGTTTGGGTGTTGAATTTGGAAGATTGGAAAAAAGTGTTTTATAATAGTATAAAGTGATTGGAAATGATTGGATTGTATAAAAAGTTGTGTATAATGATTGGTATGGTAAAAAATAATAAAAAAAATATATGATGGGTTTTAAAAAAGTGTTTTATAATAGTATAAAATAATTGGAAATGATTGGATTGTATGAAAAGTTGTGTATAATGATTGGTATGGTAAAAAATAATTAAAAAATATATATAATGGGTTTATTCAAACTATTCAAACTTTATTCAAGTGACCCATGGGTTTTATTCAACTTGGATCCGGGTATGGGTTTTTGAATAAAAACCCGGTTCGAATATTGAATATCATTACGAACCAAACGCACCATTAAACTTTTCACATTTCCATACAAAAAACCCCAAAACTTCTTGCTATTTTTTCATAACATCAATGACTTTCAAACTTTTACCAAACATACCCAATAAATCATAATAAAAGTGTGGGTACCAAAAGGAAGCCCATGTAGGACGCCTTTGCGGCATTGTACTCTAGAATCTTGTGCTTCAGATGCCTTGACATCTGGATGGGTAACACATTCTAGCATTTCCAAGTTTGACTTTTAAGCCAGCACAAATTTGGGTTAAAACTCTTATTGACAAAGGAAAATGATTTTAGTACACACTAACTTAAACTTTGTACATACATTTATAATAGATGTGAGACTCATGCATGTGGGATTTATCTCATAGAAATCCTACATGTATGAATTTCACACCCATTATGAGTTTGTGTACAAAGTGAGTGTGCAAATAACACAACTCATTGATGAAAACTGTCTGAACAAAAATTGGGGATGAGCTGGAGAATGTTTGAAGTATCTGCACGTAGAATCTGATGGCATATTTGGGTGATTTATTTTTTCAAATATTTTTTAAAAACTTTTTTAGAATTCAAATTCTACTCAGATTTTATCCTATTTTTTCTAATTTGTTTCAGGTTTTTAAACCATTCAAACATAATTTCAAAAAACAAATTCTTTCGTTATTCGTAATTTTTTAAAAATCGCACACCCAAACAAACCATGATTGTCTTTGAGTAATTGGAAAAGTGCTTCTAAACAAGGTGATAGCTGCACACGTACGTATTGGCCCATCA